>JARHVA010002238.1:785000-1385000 GCA_037957365.1 Torreya grandis
AGGGTTAAAAGAAAATCTTCTACTTTCCATTATTTTCCATATTACTCTAAAATGTCATCCTCACTCACACATGTGAGAAATATTAAGATTTTTTTCCCCTTGTGATAATGGTTAAAAGTGGATCACATGATCATCCTCTCTTTTTTCTTGGTATCCCACTTCCCATGTGACACTAAAAAAGGTACCCTACTTCCCAATGTGAGCCAAGTCACCAATAGTGTAGTCTTATCATCTTTCTCCATGTGACCATAAGATTCCTAAATATGTCCAAAACATTTTGAATATCCTTTACATTCCAACATAATATTATCCCATAGAATTGTGCCCCAATTATTTAACCCTTTTCTTAATCCCAAAAGGAAGACATATAATTTGCCAAAGACAATAAAACATGTCTCTTAGTGGAGTACTATGTCCCACTCCATCACATGGACTAGATTCTATGTAAAATACCCTATGGGCTATGCCACATCACCCACAAGCCACCTCATATGTTGCATCATCATCTACATCACCTACTACATCACCATGAATAGTGCCTATACAAATAATAACCAATAAATAGTGACGTGACCATAATTACTCCCTTATAAACCCTGACATAGCCTATGGAAATAAAATAGGCTAATGGTCTTCTAAAATTTTATTATATGAAAACTAGGGAAATTATAGTCCTCCCTTCCCAAATAATATATGTCTTCAAGCAATACATGTTCATTTCCTAGTTCTAAATGCCAAGATCCCAAATCAACTGTGGGAATTTTTAATTCCCAATCCTCAAATCTCTTTGTGATGTAGTTTCTCCACCATGCTTCCATTGTGATACTATGATATAATTAATATTTAGAATTGGAATCTCTACATCAAGGGATTCAATAGTAATCACTCTATCCATATCAACTCCAACATCATACTATTCATCTTTTACTTTGGATGAAGACAAACTTAGCTTTTCCAACTCAGGCTTGTCATGTGCCATGATATTTGTACTTTCCATGGACATGTGTAAATAATTCACTCTTTTACTGATAAGCATCTCTTTATCAACACCCATATGGGTTGTTCCTATTTTTTAAATTACACATGGAACAAAAATGTTAATAAAATCAAGAGCTTCTTGTACCACTTCTTTAACTACTTCATCATGTTGATCATTATGGATTTCTAATGGTATATTCTCCCTAACACTCATGGCCTATTATTCCTTATGTGCACTTGTATGTATAACCTAAATGTCTAATTATCTTACCATGTAAATTTTTAATTATACTTAATTAATGTCTTCACTAATATGCAAATCATCCTTATATAGCATGGAATCAATCATTGGAAGTTTTATGGGTGATCCTTGAATAGGAACATCTTTTTTAACTTCCACTTGTATTGTGGATTCCTTCATGGGTTATTTAATAACCTATTTTAGACCTAAATATTCTTGCTAATACATGTAGTCATTAAGTTATAAAAATTCATATCTTCTATGTACATGGTAGATTCATCTAAGCCTTGATTCCTTTCATTTGCTTTCACATATGATTTTTCTTCTTCATATGAGATTTATTTATCCCTTATAAAAACTTCATAAAATTTCCCATCTTCATGTCTACTTGTATATACATCATTTGATTCTCCATGTCCTATCTTTCCAATCAATAAGGAGATAATTTTTTGCTCACATTGTTTGAAAACACTATTAACCAATTTATGTGCAACTGAAGAAGTAACTTGATCTTGCCTCAAAATAACCAATAACATAAATAATATTGGTTGGGAGATATCATTACTTATATTCAAAATTAATGACATAATGGCTCTCATACACTCAAAAATAATTTCTTCATGAATTTCAATGATAGAATATATGAAATGATGAAACATTTCAAGAATAAGATTATCAAAACTTAAATCAATCGAAAGAACACATGATCCAAAATTTTGAATCAATTCTAAAATATTAACCCTCTTAAAAAAAGGACTTCTGATACCATATAAACCATGAAATATTTCAATAAATAGTTGTAATATTCTCCTCATTATGTTATTATTGTAGGGTGATTCAAGAGCTAAAATTCTTGTAATTTCACTAAGGAAATAAATGACAAAAATCCTTACCTATGTATCAAGATGTCTCCTAAGCAATGGCTTAATCAAATAAGTCATGGATGGTTTCATTGCCCAAAGAAATTTATTTCAATCTAAATGGTATATAATAGACAAACTAATTTCCACTACCTTAAACATGTTGAGTCAAAAATCATTTGACTAATGTAGAAATTCAAGATCCATACCTACTATATGAATCCTATCTCCAACATCCTTTTCATTAAGTGACTCCATAATTTTCCTCCTTTTTTCAATTTTAGCCCGAATTTGCCTAAAAGATTCAAGTAAAGAATCTATCATATTTATATCTTCCATGACCAAAATACTAACATGAAAATAACCCAACAAGATGGTAAGATGATCTGTGTTTAGATACCATGCTAATATCCCCAAATGGTATATTTACTACAAATACCCAAATCCATAATAAATCAAACTCAACATTTATGCTTTAATACCATTATAATATCCCCACATGGGAATATTGATAAAAAATACTCACACTCTAATAATTCAAACTCAAAACTTATACATAAACATAACCATACAATAAAGAGATACAAAAATGATAAAAACTCTAACTATGATATTATTGAAAATACACAACTGCTTATAATGTTTGTTACAAACACTCTATTGAAGCACAAATGTATGTATTTAATGAAACTACCATAAGCCAAATAGGGAGTATATTTCACCACCAAAACTAGAAAATCTTATAGGGTTTATATCCTCAAATATTTCTTCACTCTAATGGGTTTTGTCCTTACGAGAGGAATAAGTTGAAACAAATTAGAAATATTAAAATTGGGTGTTTATCATATCCAATATTCATAACCAAGTTAGGAGAGATATTTATTTATAGATTTTACAATGAATAAGGAAATGGAAAAGAAACATGGGGAGAGAGAGAATGTGGCACCAAATTTCCATGTGAGATAAAAAAGCCACTATTGGGCATGTGACACCATTATAAGAGATCATGCCATCCATTTTATAGAGGAGACCATGGACACTTCCCAAGAGAAGGCAAAATAAGATGTGAAAGTGATTTAGAATATTTTATAATTACTAGACTTTGTTGGCCATTTGTAAAAGGTTAACTATGGAGACCATAGTTAGTGGATCCCACTTTTATAATGGAGGGGGACTCTACCACCATGTATGGTAATATTGTTTTAGTTTTATAATTACACTATAATCAATCATATATTATTTTGGTGTTTCTAGTTGTGACACATGGTAGGATGAGGAGCAATTGGAGAGGTCCATGTGGTGGGTCCTCAGGCCACCACATGGCCTACTACCACTTCCTCTATTTTATAAGTCACTTATGCATGCCAAGTTTAATCAATCTACTCAAGCCCCAACTCAAAGATCAAATTGAGTGACATGATTGGTGAGATAACTCACTACCCAAGCTCATAATCAACTTGACATAATCCATCTTGAGTACCAACTTGAGACCTAGCTTAAAATCAAAGTCAACTTGATGTAATCTATTTTGAGATAGATTTCTTCTGGTTTGAAGGTTACATAAATCATCCAAGATTTATGGTGACAACTCAAGAAAAAGGTAAGTTAAGATGTGGCTGAAGCTATAGTTTTGATATTACAATAAAGGATCTTTAAATCCTTTATTCCATAGTTTCCAGCAAATCTAGGATTTTGATCCCTTAAAATAAAATGATTTTCTGAGTCTGGGGATTTGAACCCCCACTTTGGATGATGATTTTTTTCGATGATAGAATATCAAGTTGGACATGGATGGGAAAATAAAGAATGCTTGTTCTATGTGAGTAGATGGTTACAAATATAGGAGGACCTCTTTTAATTTTAAGGCTCTTAAGCCATAGGTGAAGGGTCTTAGATACGATATCATCATGTATATTCCTATAATTCCTCAATCTTGAAGACGAGAGGGGAGTTTTCTAGAATGGAAGAATAAATAGGCAAGGCTCATTGTTTAGATGGAGATGGTCTTTATCTATTTGTAAAGTTTTAAATATAATGGTCCCTCTCTTTTTTGATTTACATGGGGCTTAGGGAGTGCCAGTAGATAGGGCCATAATTGTAAAGATGAATTTGACATAGTCCTAGATGAGTCAAGCCCCATTTAAAAATGGAGGAGCTCATCAAATAATGAGAGGAGGTCTATGCATTTGAGAAAGAATGGAATATTATTTTATTGAAATATAATTAGATATGGAGTAAGTATTCGATGCGAGTCCTTATTTTATAGAGTCAAGCCTAAGCCAAAAAGGATGAATTCTATTTGCAAGACTAATCTTGTGAAGGATGTCCTCTTCTATTTCATATAGATTTGACCATGGAATGGATGTCCCTTTATTATGAAAGGATGAAACTGATCTTATGAAAGGATTTTGTGGTAAAAGATATTAGACATGGTAGTAGTTGCTATAAGACTGAGTTGAGAGGTTAACAACTTATTAGAAAGGTTAACATAGACCAAGCCATTTTAAGGACTATGCAATAGATTTGCAAGGTCTGTGGGTATGATCTATTTTTAGATCAATGCTTGTTTGTATAGAGTCAAGATCGTGAATAATTCATCACCTATTTGTAAATGTTCATTGGCCATGGGCATATGGCATATGGAAATAGGTATTTGGTAAAGTCTTTGTGCATTCATATGTTATTTTGTATAGTCATGAATGGGATATCTTCTATTTTTAATATGGGAAGATAGTTATGATTCATATCAAAGAATAATTCATCTATTTTATAAGGCATTTGATTCAAGGTTGAAAGGGATATTTATCTACAGGGTAATACACCTATTTATAAATAATATTTAAAGCCATGGGCAAGGAATATACACTATAGGGAATTTACATATATACACATACCTGAGACAACATGTTATCATGTTTTCTTCTATTATATGGTAATAGACAAGGAAGAAATGTATGTGTGACTATGTAATACAAAGTGAGACATGAAACTATATTATTTATTATAATCCTTCTATTTTATAAGGTTTAAAGCCAGGGAAGGGTTGACATAATGTGGTTGCAGGGTTTATATCAAGAGTTGCAGGTATATAATAACCAAAGACACTCATATTCATTATTATGCCTATTTAATAATTTTACAAATACTCTTAATGGAGATAGTTGCCTGCATGCATGGAGAGGAAATATAAGTACTACAAACAAAAGGAATATGGGTTTTTGAGTATCTTAGAGTCTTCACATCATTAGATTACAATAATATTTAAAGGTTTCTAAAATCCATATTTTGATGCAAGTTTTAAATATCAATATTTACATCTTTTAAATAGATCAGTTCATTATTTCATGAACCTAGAGACGTAGCCCAAATGTGTGAACTCTATTATCAATTTTTGGTATCTATTTGTCCATTTTAGTTATTCTATGTTTCTTTTTTAATTTAGTTTGAAAAAAAGGATTAATAAAACATTAAGAAAATACAAAGATTGATCATGGTACTAAATCATGAATTAATTTAGGAAAAAATGAATTTATAGAGTTATCAAATTACTTCTATTCATTCCTAGAATATTCTATAACCAATTTCTATGTCATTAAAATGGGAATTGAGAGTTTTATATCCATTTATAGAAACTGTTTACCTAGTTTATGGATCAAATTTGGTATCAGAGTAGGTGAATGTAGGTATTAGCTTTAGTTGTTAGATGTACATAATTTGGAGTTTTTTTTAGATATCAGATATTTGTATTATTCTTATGTTTGATTTTATTTAGAGTAAGGCTAGTGCAAAGGAAAATTTGAATGTATTTCAATTCACTAGAAGAAGACAAGCTTCTAATAGCTAAGGTTTTGGAACCACTAGCCCTGCAAGATCAACATGGATGAAGAACAAAGTATATTGTCACTTGAGGTGTGAGATGCTTCTAAGAGAGGATCAACATTTATATCTTGGTACACATTAAGATAAAATTCAAGTCATTTTCAATATGTACATCTAAGAGGAATCAATTACAGTTTTATTACTAGTCTTACACAGAGGGTAGATTGAGGTATGATTATGATATGATTTCATATTAGTATTGACACAATATTTTGGTCTTTGATAGCTAGTTGGTTATCCTTTATATTTTGGATTAATAATTATATTATGTATTCCTATGTCCTTCATGATAGGAACAAGTGAAAATACCAGTTCCATGGTAAGATATAGAAATGGAAACAAGGCATTGTTCAATATTAAACATGTTTTTGTACTTTGAGTTTTGAGTTTGTAATTGGTTGATAAGTTGGTTTATATTTTCACATCTTTGTTGAGACTTACAGGAAACAAATAGGAAGTTTTTTAAAACCCAAAATAATACCAACCAATAATAGATGTGCACTTCATAGTTCTCAAAGAGGTATGAGTTATTTTCAATGTAACTATATGGCACAAATTTTGGTTTGAATCCTTGATGTTAGGATAACCTTTGTATGGGTTAATTTGTAAGTAAAATATACCTTTATACATAATTTTTTAAAACATTTTGAGAATGTAAATGGATTTTCTAACCCTTAGATGATAAAGTTTAAAATAAGCTGAAACCATCTAGTATTCCTTTGTTGAAAACATGAAAAGGGAACAACCTTTATTGATTATATGGTTTACTTGAATAGTTATGATACAAGCATAATTATAGTATTGCATAATATGCTTAGATTCATTTCAAACACTATTTAAGATAAATTCTTAACTATTGTCTAGGGAAGGAATTTTGATAAAGTTATGTTTAGAAGAATGTTATTGCTATCTCATATTTTAGTTTTCTATTATGATAGACTTTTTGGGAAGCTAATTTAGTTGGATGATTTATGGAGGTATGAATTAGGGATCAGTCAATTGGTGAAAGAAACCTCAAGATAGGTTTTATATTCTTGTTTTCTCCTAACCTTTATATTTTATTTTACTTATAGTCCTTGAAAATTTGTGAGTTTGTAAAGAAGCTCTTATTATGGAAATTATCTAAGTTGACATTAGAGTTTGATAGGTACTAGGAAAGATTAATAATTAGTTTTAAGGATACAACATTTAACTATATTGTTGACATGATGGTGATCATATCTATTTCGTTTGATTAATATATCATGTATTTTGTAGTATATTTTGTGTTTTTATAACCTTAGGATGTAAAATTCATTGTATGTTTTTATACTTTTAATATACATCCCACACTATTATGGTAAAGGTTTGTATTACAATTTTTTTTGTAAATTCAAATGTATGTTTTCATTCACATCATAGTGAGGTACTTTCAAAGACCCATAGATGGGCAAAGTTTGTAAAAAAAAGCAAGTATACAGGTGTGCAATTTGTTTAAGTCCTTTAAGCATGTGCAACATTTATTTTCCCTTGTGTGATGTTGATAACAGGGATAACACCTTAACTTCATGCAGTACAAGGGTTAAGAGAAGTATCTAGATATTATGATTATTTTGGGTAAAGGTTGTTATGAGAGAATGTGGATATAGAGTTTGTTTTACTTTCCATAATTAAATTATAGTTGGATAGTTGAATTCTTATAAGAAAGTTTTGATAACATCTTATTTTACTGATGTAACACTTGGTGTTTCTCAAATGGATTTTATTTATATATCTTAACTCCATAAGACCTTCACTTGCTATATTCTAGTTTTCATATGTTAATGTGATGTAGAGAGCCATTTAGCAAGGTTAGTTGGATTCTTAGAACTTTTGGAGACCAAAATCCTCTTTATGGGCATGTTTGATCCAAAATATTTTCTACTTACCAAACTCCAATGGTCATTTGAAAAAGGCAAGCTATGGAGACTGTAACTAATGGAACCCACTTTTATAATGGAGGGGGAATATACCACTGTATATGGTAATAATGTTTTAATTTTGAAATTGTAATATAATTAACCATACATTATTTTCATGATTTTGGTTGTGACACATGCTAGGATGAGAAACAATTAGAGAGGTTCACATGGTAGTTCCTCTAGCCACCACGTGGCCTACCACCATATTCTCTATTTTCCAAGTCACTTATGCATGCCGAGTTCAATCAATCTACTCAATACCCAACTTGAAGATCAACCCAAGTGATAAGATTGATAAGATAGATCACCATCCTGATCTCATAGTCAGCTCAATGTAACCTAGCTTGAGAACCAACTTGAGACCCAGATCGAGACCAAAGTCAACTCAATGTAATCTAGTTTGAAGTAGATTTCTATTGGTTTAAAGGTTCCATAAATCAACCAAGCTTGATGGTGATAACTCAAGCAAAAGATAAGTTAAAACATGGCTAAAGCCACAAGTTATGATATTATAATAAAGGATATTTAAATCCTTTACTCCATAGTTTTTAGAAAATGTGGGATGTTGATCCTTCAAAATAAATTTATTTACCAAGTTTGGGGATTTGAACCCCATTTTGGATGACAATTTTCATCTATGATAGAATTTCACAACTAGACATGGATGGGAAAATAAATAATGCTAGTTTTATGTGAGCAGATAGTTGTAGATAGAGGAGGAGACCACTTATTTTTTAGGCTCTTAATCCATGAGGGAAGGGTCTTGGATATTATATCATCATGTATATTCTTATGATTCCTCAGTCCTAAAGAGGAGAGGGGAGTTCACTAGAAAGGAAGAATAAATAGGAAAGGCTTGTCATTTGGATGAAAATGGTCTATCTATTTAGAATGTTTTGAATATAATGGTCTCTATCTCTATTGATTTGCATGGGGCTCAAGGAATTCCATTACATAGTGTCATGATTGTAAATATGGATTTGACATAGTCCTAGATGAGCCAAGCCACATTTACAAATGGAGGAGCTCATTAGATAGTGAGAGGAGGTCTTTTCATTTGAGTAGGGATGGAATCTTATTTTATTTTATGACTATTTAATATGGATTAGGTGTTTGGAGTGACTCCTTATTTTATAGAGTCAAGTCCAAGACAAAAAGGATGAATTTTGTTTATAAGACTGATCTCATGAAGGATGTCCTCTTTTATTGTGTATGACTTTGACCATGGAAGGGATGTCCCTTTATTGTGTAGGGATGGAACCAAGATTATGAAAGTATTTTGTGGAAAAATCCATTAGATGTGGAAAATTTGATATAAGATCAAGTCAAGAGGTTAACAACTTATTTGAAAGGCTAACATAGACTGAGCCATTTTAAGGACTATGCAATGAATTTTTAAGGTCCATGGGTATGCTCTATTTATAAATTGATGCCTATTTGTATAGAGATAATATTGTGAAGAAGTCATCACCTATTTAAAAATGGTCATTAGTCATGGGCATATGACATATGGAAACATGTATCTAGTAAATTCTTTGTGCATACACATGTTATTTTGTATAGTCATGAATGCGATATATACTATTTTCAATATGAGAAGATAGTTATGATATGTGAATATATATATATATATATATATATATATATATATATATATATTCAAATATCATAACTATCTTCTCATATTGAAAATAGTATATATCGCATTCATGACTATAACAAATAACATGTGTATGCACAAAGAATTTACTAGATACATGCGATATATACTATTTTCAATATGAGAAGATAGTTATGATATGTGAATATATATATATATATACGCATATCATAACTATCTTCTCATATTAAAAATAGTATATATCGCATTCATGACTATATAAAATAACATGTGTATGCACAAAGAATTTACTAGATACATGTTTCCATATGTCATATGCATATATATATATATATATATATATATATATATATATATCACACTATCCTAAATACCAAAGAGTAATTCATCTATTTTGTAACGTATTTGATTAAAGGGTAAAAGGGATATTTATCTATAGGGTAATGTGCGTATTTAGAAATATGCTTTGGAGACATGGGTGAGGAATATACACTGTAGGGCATTTACATATATCCATAGATGCAAAATAACATGCTATCATGTTTTTTTTTATTATATGGTGATAGACAAGTAAGAAATTTATGTGTGATTGTGTAATACACAATGAGACCTGAGACTGTATTATTTATTTAATCCTTATATTTTATAAGGTTTAAACTTAGGGAAGGTTTGACAATGTGGTTATATGGTTTATATCAAAATTTTCAATTTTGTAATGACTAGAGACACTCCTATTCATTATTATGATCATTTAAGGTTTTTGCAAATACTCTTAATGGAGAAAGTTACTTGCATGCATGGAGAGGAAATATAGGTACTTCAAATGAAAGGAAGATGGGTTTATGAGTATCTCAAAATATTTACATCATTATATTATATTATTATTTATAGGTTTCTAAAATCCATATTTTGATGTAAGTTTTAAATACTGATATTTTCATCTTTTAAATGGATCGGTTCCTTGTTTCATGAACTCAGAGATATAGCCCAAATGGGTAAAATCTGTTATCAAGTTTTGGTGTCTATTTGTCCATTTCAATTATTATGTATTTTCTTTTTAATTTAGTTTGATAAAAATGATTAATAAAAATTTGAGAAAATACATAAAATTATCATGGTACCAAATTAAGAGTTAATTTGGAAAAAAATGAATATACAGAGTTGTTAGATTACTTCTATTCATTCCTAAAATATTCTATAACTAATTTCTATGTCATTTAAATGGTAACTGAGAGTTTCAATATCCTTTTATAGAAATTATTTACCTAATTTATGGATCACCAAGTGAATGTTCATTTTCAACATTATGTGAAAGAAGAGTTATCGCAAGAACAACTACATATAGTCTTGAAGTGGAGAAAAAAATAGCAAAAAAAATGAGCTTAGAAGAAACAATATTTTATTTGCATACAAAGAATCTTGGGAGCTGATTCATACATGTGGGAAAAGAAAAGAGGATGAATTATTTACTTCCATCACATGTTATTTACAACAAAATGTTTAGGTTAATTTTATTTCCCATAAGGTGTTTGGGAATCTATTGACTATTTTGTCCATAATGATAAAGGAGATATTCATGTGGTTATATTCACATGAGTATGTATGGGTCAAAAGACTAAGGAGGACCCATGATTTATGTATTTTTATCTTGAGTATAAAGTTATTTTGGATCTTAGTGACTAGGTGGAAGACAAAAAGAAGAAGGTCACATGGAGGTGGTAGATATTGTCTAAAGTATATTCTCTAATTTATGGACCTTTACACCAAGTGATGCTATAGTAAATACTCTCTCCATAACATTTCAATATATATTTGAATCATTGTTAACTAGGACATTATAATAAACATCAAATACATCCATAGAAAAATAATCCATATCTAGAACAATATGAAATGGTTATATATGTAACTACCACTATAAAATAAATTTACAACACAATCACATATCATGGTTAGTTTAATATAATTAACTATAAATTCACCAATTAGAAAATCATGATATTCAATATCAATATTTAAATAACAATATATATCTACTCATAAGTAAACATGCATATAAATAAAATATACTAAACTGGGTAATCAATATCCATGATGTCAAAAAAATATAAAGTATGGGCACCCCATGCCACCTATTTCATGTAAATTTTCACTTTAGTTCTAGGAAAGAGAAAATAAACACAATATGGGTATGCTCAAAAACCTATTTGGTTATGTGCACGCTAAATTAGAAGATTGTAAAGATATCCTTTTTGTATTAGGAGGAAGACCTACATATAAGAAACCACTAAAGAAAACTCCTTCATTAAATAGATACTTGGGTGGATTGCCTAGTGATAGATAGATCCTAGAAGCAAGAGCTTGCTTAAGGGATGTTAATCCACGTGTTTTAAAAAATTAAATTCAAAAAATTAGAGAGAAGATACTTGTATCAATAATAGAAAGGTACTAAAACTAAACAAAAGAATGTTGTTAAGAAAATAGACTAGAAATTATCTAATTAGTGATATAATAATTATTAATAGTGCTAAGGGGTCGAGGTATGCTTCAAAAAATATGAAAGAAGATTATGAATAAGTAGGGACACAAAAAAATATATTTGGTTGTGTGTAGGTAGGTGGAATTAACTTGTTAGTTTTTAGTACCATAGGTGACCATCATTGGTCATCTATCCATCATCAGTCAAGGAGAACTATCACCAGTCATCTAACTATTACCGATTGAGGAAAACCATCATCAGTTTGGTAACCATCATTAGTTGTCTATTAATGAAACTGGGAGTGGAAATAGGGTTGGTGTTGTTGATTGATGGGATTTAGAAGGTAAGTTTTGAGAGGTAGATAAGGGCTAGGCTAATCTTGAAATAAAAATATGATAAATAGATACCAAAAAGTAAATACTTGTCTTACTAGAAGTTGGTTGGGTGGATGGTTGAGATGGATTACCTGTTGGTGGAACCTAGGCTGATTCTAGTAGAGTAATGATACCTAAAAGCTTGGTTGAGATGAAATAGTGAGTCAAATCATAATAATATGGTTTATAGCACTTGATAATGTTTATTGATCTACAAAAAGAGATTCAAGATACACAAATCTCGTTATAACATTTGCCCATCATCTTCTCCTATAACCCTCTCTCTCTTATAAGGCAAAAGGTGGAAGTGAAGGTGAAACTAGGCTATCTAAATATAAATTATCCATGCAAAGGCTCACAAAAATATTTAGACAAGCTATATTTAGAAAAATAAAGCAATGTTTTGCATGTGGTTTACATGCTAAAATTTTAGGCAGTATAACTTGACCTTTATCGATCAAAGTGACCATGACCAGTCACCTTGACTATCGTTGGTTAAGGGCCTAGGTAAAAGGTGGGTTAAAATGATGAAAAGGTGAATTAAGTTAGTCAAGTGGCTAAATTTACTCTAGGGTAGGTAAGTGGGTTAGGTTAGGTAGGTTTATCGACCTTGTATGTGTAGTCAAAAGAGGTTAAAGAGAAACCGAAGGCATTTCGACAACTAGGACCATGTGTGTGGTTTTCTAGTGTCTACATTTTACCCTATTTTATTATGAAACTTGTTTAAATTAGAAAAAAAAGGAGAATGAATCAAGTTTAGTTGTCTCAATAGTAGGAGGAGGTGTTCCCCCTCAAACCAATATTTGGTGAGGTGAGATTGAAATGGGTATGGGTTTGATAATGGGTAGATTGTGGATCATGAGGTAGGTGATAAAAGAATGGTTTGGCATTTGAGATGAAAAATTACATATAAAATGTGACAAAAAGATGTGATATCCAAGATTGCATAAAGACTAAAATTACCAACATTGGTATAAATAAGGGACAATGTCAAGTTGGCCATGTGACTAGTGAGCTGCATGATTGCTTGTAGGTGTGGTAGTTAGGAATACTCATAAATGTAAGTATCTTAAGTGATTTTTATGTTTTTGGTGGGTATCCAAAGTAAGAAGTGTTCTCAGGAAAAAAATGGGTCAAGTATCACAAGTATTTGACGTAGGAAGTGCCCTTGATGAGACATTGGTATGCATGAGGTGGCACAAAGCATAAAAGGTCAACATGGAAATGTTATCATCCTAGTCAAAAGGACCAAACAAAAAGTGTCACAAAATTGCATGCTAGATGGGCCAAAATAGAGAAACAATGAGGTGAGGAGGTCATTGGATTGGTGGGAGTGGCTAAGCTGATTCCATGTGAATGAGGTACATGGATGCTACCTAGATAGTTTTATGGACATAACATCCAATAAAAAATTTAGGCCAAATGTAGTTCTTCCAATATAGGTAGATAAAATGTTGAGCACTTAGGTGAGATGCCATAAATTTTTAGAAAGGGGAATGGGTACACTAACTAGTGATGGTTAGGGGGTTCCGCAAGGGTCGATTAGTGTCAGTCATCCTCATCAGTGATGGTCAAGGTAAAACCCTAAATTTTTGAAAGGTAAAAATTGAAAAGGTGAATTATTTTTTCACATTTGACTTTTGAATTTATTCTTTATGTGAATAGTGCATTTTTGGTGGTTAGTGTGTTGATGCTACTAAGGTGGAAGTTTGTGATTGATTGGATTGCTCGAGTGAGGATCAAGATAATAGAGGGTGGTTAAGGACACGATAGAGTCATGGGATGAGGCTTGTTACCATGCCAATAATCATAGAATGAGGTAGGGGTTGTTTTGAATTGATAGTTAGGGTTAATTTTGAAAATAGTTAAGGGATTTAGCTATTAGGGCTACCTACTTGTGAAAGCCCTAGGTAGGGTTTGGTTAGGGTTTAGGTAAAATTATGGATGTAATCATGAATTGGTAGGGGGTGGGTTTATAAATTAGGATAGAGGAGGGTTTAGTTTAATAATTTTGTTGTATTATAAGCATTTTAGGTAATTTAGGAGTGAAATAGGGTTATAATAAGGGTTATTGGTTTGAGTCCCTCCATAGTTTGGGTAAATATAGTGACTGGTGATGGTTCTTCTTGATCAGTGTTGATCAACCCTAAGGAGGATAACTAATCCTAAGGGACCATCAATGGTTCTAGGAACTGTTAGTAGTTGAAGGACTAGTTAAAAAGGGGTGGGTTTTGATTCTAAAGGTATTTGATAAAAAGAGTTTAGGATTGGAGATTATAATTGATGAGGGTAGATTAATTAGGATAGTTGTTTAACAAAGTGAGCATTAGCTTAGCTGATAAGTTTTGGGGAGATAGGAAGATATAATAGATGTGGTTTTGATAAAATGATGTAGTGGGGTGAGTTAGAATAGGTTAACGAAGGCATGAGTTAGTACTTAGTATTAAGTAGAAAACTAAGTATGCATATTTTTTGTATGTTGCACTTGTAGGCTCATGAGTAGATTCACTTAAAGGACTAGGTTCCCATACTCTTTACAAATATATGGGATACCATGACTAATAATGAGTGGTAGAATATGGAGGCCATCAGATTAGGTGTGATGCACCATTATCATCACCTACCCCAAGATATTATGATAATCATCACACTCATCAAGAGATGGGAACCCACAATGAATACCTTTTGGCTACTGACCAGAGAGATCACCATCCTCCTAGAGGATGTGCATAGGACCACTCATCTATTGATTCAATGAGATGTAGTCTATTAGATAGAGAGTGATGAGATAGACTACTATATGGAGATGATATATGGCAAGGATCATGTTCGTGCAAAGTTTCACATAAGTAGATTCAGCTATGATCCATTATACAAGATGGCTTTTGAGGATAGATGCTTGATTATGATGATGATGCCCCTAACAAGTTTTATGCTACTTGATTTAGTTAGGGGGTGGTTTCCACATATTTTGCTTAGTGTTTTAGTGGAGATGTTACTAAGGGGACTGTATTTGGATGGGCCCCAATTTTATTGGTGCATATGTATGAAGAGCTATGGGGATTTTGAGCACATAGATGGTATGATATCAGTGTCAACTTCATTCTTCATTGCTAGGAATTCAATCACATTTGGGTGCTGAGACCCTTGGGGATACTAGTGAAGGGTTATCTATTGACTGATTATATAGTTAGATTCCCATGTTGGATGAGAGGTAGAGCTATGATAAGAGTAGGTGGAAGAGCCAAAGATATTGAATAGTTATAAGACACACTAGAGGGTCTAGTAGTTGGATATGTGATATGGAGACCATACATTGGGTGGCCTTAGTGATTGGGACTTAGGTATCATGCCCTTGGTCTTTAGAACTACCAATGGATATATAAATGTCAAGAGGGTCAGGATGAGCTCCTTCCATTTGATCATGTGTAGAGATAGTTTGGGATGGTTTATGGGATTCCAATTGATTTTACTTAATATAAGAGAGAGGAGGTGGAGTTCATGTTACCCATACCACATCCATGGGATGCTGTGTTAGATTATGAGGAGCTATTAGTGAGAGTTATCATTGATGATCTAGGTGTTATTGATGGATATACAACCTAGAACTAGGGTAGATATGTTATAGTAGACTTCAAATGGGGTGATGGGGGCTAGTATTCCATAGACTTAGATCTGGTGAGTGAACATGTATAGGGGGATGGTCAAATGGTATTAACACTCACCATAGTACAATCCTAGGTCACCATATTATAGGGGTAGGTGTATATACTATAAGTTTAGGTGGCCACCTTATAGGGGTAGGTTTAGGTATTGATAGTTGAGAGGGACCAAGAACAAGCTACCATTGGCATGGTTACATAAGAGAGAGATGCTCTGAGATAGGGTCAAGGAGAAATAATAACACTAGTTGGTTTTGTTCCTCAAGCCTAGTATTTGGCCATGATTTAGGAGCCAATATATTATGAGGCAATATTTATGACTCAATGACTAGTAGAGCTAAGATGGGGGGACTACAGGTCTAGTTTGGTAGGTGGCCCAGCTATCATGACTCTAGGATAGTCAAATTTAGTAGTGGGATCCCAAGTGGGTATCCTAAGAGGACCACCACTAGAATGGGCTATAGGTTTAAATATAGGTGGGGCAAGTGGCATTGGTGTAGGTGTAGGTGTAGGTTCCCCATGATCATGTATGGGCATGTTTTGACATATTTGTAGTAATAAGTATACACCATTTTGATATTGGCCTATGTGCTGATGTAATTAGATATATATGTTTGGAGAGAGAGCCCATACATTTTTATCTATATTATTTTATGATGACATGATGTATAGATGATGGTGTTATATATGATGTTTGTTGGGTGAATATTTTGTCGACCAGCTAATTGGCATTCAAAATAGTTCCTATCACCACAACATAAGGAGATTGCTCATCTAGATGTGCTACTTTACTACATCACAAGGGGACAAATCTCTCCTCTCATCAAGGGGAGGTTCCCTATTAAATATGTAGAGGTTATATACAATATATATATGCAAAAAGTAAGACACAGGGGTGGGATGAACCACCCATATCTCATTTTTTAGAGATGATGTTGTTAAACAAGGGAGAAATCCTAGGTGATGGGGAAGGTGCTTCTCTTCTTTTAGAAGCAACTTTTAGCCAAGAGCCAGATTCCTTCCTAAATAGTAGAAATCCTAGTGCAATGTCAAAAGGCACTTCTCTTCTTTTAGAAGTGTTCTTCAGTAGGTAGTAGGAATCTTTCAAGTAGCAAGTAACCAGTAATGGGGGTACTGAATGACCAACAACATGAGAGAGAGAAATGAAGAACAATGGGGGCACCACATCATCCCAAGGGCCTTTACACAAGAAAGGAAAATGCAAACACACTAAAGGTACTTATGGGGGTACAACATCATCCCACAATTGGCCTTCAAGACACCTTCTTGATCACCTCCACTAATTCTACTTGTTAAATCAAATGGACAAGAAAGCTTCTAGGAAATAGACATATGAACAATCTCCTAAGATAACACAAGCTATAACAGCATAAAGTCTACAAGTAACTTGTTTTCTCATTCAAATAAAATAATATGAATTACAATCTAAGCTCAAAGTCTCAGTAATGCCTTTCAATTTGGGTAGAGTTTTGCTTCTGATAATCAAAAAGGTCCCCCTTCAAATGATACAAGAGATTACAATATATAGTGACCCAAGGGGGGATTGGTACTTTCTCCTAATGAAGTGACCTATTCAGCGCACTCAATGCCTTAGATGAATTCTTGGTTTTGTCAGGAAGGGCCCTATTAGAGTAGGGTAGCCACCTTAAATGTGGCATGTTGATTCCTCTCTTAGTGCCTCCTTCTTGGCTTGAATCACTCATTCATTTACCTACTTAGCCACATAACTATCTACTCTATCTTCAACTCTAAGGGGACAAGTAGATGGCACTTTCAATGTTACCAACTCCCAAATATCTACTCGATGAACTACTTCACCTATCAGTAGTGACACATATTGAGTTTTCCCCTTTATCTCTCCCTTCTCTTGATCCTAGCCTTAGGCATTATTGAATGCATCTAGGTTCATCTTTTGAGTCTATAAAAATCAACAGACACTTGAATGCAACTGATTTGGAATTCATGGGTCTTTTCCTTATTGAAGGTTAACAGTTAGTTGATTGCTTTAAATTTGACATTTTTGGGCCTATCATCATGCCGTGATGTAGGTGAGGACACATGGTGGCATCCACTATTTTGAAATAAGCTTATTGGAATAAGCTTCAAAACTATTAGAGGATAAGGGGAGCATAGATGCAGACATGTGGCAGCTTCTACTACACTAGGTCAGGACATGTGGTGGGTTCTGCTCTATGAAGATTCATTCAAAATTGTGCCTCAGCATGTGATACTTGGTAGCATCCACCAATTTATTTGAGGCTTAAACCTTTCCCAAAGGGAGCTTACCCTTCAGGGTCTTTTAAGTGGCCTTTGGGCTTTTTCTCTCTAGCGAGCTATCATCCCCTTCATTTCCTTTGACACGTGGCACCTTTTGCTCTTTGAACAAGTACCACATGGTGTCTTCCATAGGAATGGGTGAGGACATGTGGCATATTCCATAGTTTCCACTTGGCAGCATCTTCCTTCTCAAGCCTTTGTGACATTATAGAAATGTTTAGGCTAATTCAGGCTCTCACAAATGATGACACTTATCAGCCTCCATCGATCTCTACAAGGGACATGTGGCATGGTCTGAATACATTTGTTAGTCACATAGATGTAGATACTTGGCACATTCTACTTCAATTAGTCACTCATCCCTAGGACTACCATGGTCTTTGCTTGAAACAGTGAAGATAAGGGAAGAGACTACATATATTAACACTTAGAGGCTTTTGACAAGCTTTAGAGGGACATGTGGCATGTTCTACCACTCTTAGATGAATACATTGGGGCCTTTCATAGTTGCCACTTGTTGCCCTCCATGGAACTCTAAAACAAGATTTATCGATAGAATCCTTACAGCTTATAAGAAACATTAAGAAGTGAACGTTGACACTTATCACATTCTGTTAAGTCATAATGGGACACGTGGCATGGTCTGCATATTTCTAGCACTTGTGTGGATATAGACACATGGCAGCTTTTGATGATTTTTCAAAAGGGACACATGGCACCTTCTACCACTTCTTTCTTTTGCATGCATTTCTCTTCATAACTGAGGTAGTCTTTGAACCTTTAAACCTGGCGCGTTGAATCGATGAACCTTGAACCCATTGGACCTTGATGAAGTGCTTGACCCATTTGAAGCTTACCACCAATATTGAACCTTGAACCCATTGAACTTTTAACCAAAGTGGTTCAAGGTTCAATGGTTCATTGTTTTATTCAATTAGAAGATTACTGATGACCCTTTTTCAGTTGAACTAAAGCATTGAACCTGTCCCAAAAGTGTTCAAGTGCGAGAAACTAGTCCCTTCTAATTGAACTCACCCATAGAAGCCTTTGAACCTATTGAACTTGTTAGTCCCTTTACCAAAAAGTTTGAGAAGATGATGAAATTGAATGTTTTGGAACAAATTTTTGGAAAGGGGAAAAAATAATTTTGGCCATGCAGGACCAAAATAGTCCTATGTTGTCTGAAAAATGAGGAATCACTTTTTAGGGACAACAATGTTCATGGATGATGGTGTTATATATGATGTTCATGCTTATGGTTAATGTATGTTTATGTTTCATGGCATTCATGTTTATGATTGATGCTTTATGACATGTTTGACTTGGTAGATTAGGCATGTGATGTTAGAAAGATAGCTATGATGCCTTGATTCTATTCATGGATGTGAAAGTATGTGTTACTGACGGATGTATGTAATGTGATAATGTAATAGATTTATTTATGATAATGTTTGTGCGATTGGTATGAGTTGATGTTTATAAGATGAATTATGCTAATGTCATGGTAAATGGATAAAGTGATAGATGGTATATAGATTGATGTCTTACTCATTGGTTTGAATTATGCTTATGATGGTGTAATGGTATAATTATATGCTCATATGATGTCATGATGGTTAATGGATAGGATGATGTTGATGATATGTTGTTATATTTTTTCCTTACATTTTTCTCATAGATATCTAGATGATGTTGCTTATAGACATAGTTGATGATCTTCACACTTTTGATTTGATATCTATTGTTTATGATTATGGAGATAACATGTGAATATGGTTGAAGATAAGAGTACATGAATTAAGTAAATAAAAAGATAATAAAAAGGAATATGATGTCTTTATATTGGCAAAGACCAAAATAAAACCCAAATTAAGATTGGCTTAGTGAAAATAAGCCTTTCAAATGGTTCGCATTAGCATGCTTATGTTGATAAACATGTATCTTAATCACATTATGTCAAGTAAACTCATAGTCCCGTCCATATGATATGTGGAGGGAGAATAGGTGAAACTAGAACCTTTAGTAAGACTAGAATGCCCTTTTTATATGCTTCTAAATAGGTAATATAAACAAGTCTATGCTCATATATAATGTATAGATTGATCAATGTGGGAAGTCTACTAAGGAGGGCTGATTATAGCCTTTCAATATTATTGATTTTATGAGAGTCAAATATGGATTTCTTGTTACTTTTGATTTTTCTTAGGGATCTTTGCTAATTTGAATTTGCTTTAAGGTTGGGGAAGTTGATCGATGTAAGAAGCTTCCAGGAAATTATTAGCTTTGGAAAATTCTTTACTCATCCATCCTTCAAGGGAGTGGTTTGAGTTTATACATTTTATTCAAATGCTTTTGATAGCTATCCTTCAAGGGAGTAGTCCACCCTATGTTTTGCAATTTTAGGTGACTTGTAAATAACTCTCCTTCAAGGGAGCAATCTGTGAATGCTAGGGTGACCCATGATCTGTTTTTGACTTTTGTTATTGATTTTTATTGATATAGAATTTCTTATATATGCTCAATGGATTACCTTTATGAAGGAAAGACTAAGTTTAAATGAAAGTTTAGTAGGTAAAAAATGGGTATAGATGATTGTGACCATAGGAACTGATCTCAAAGATATGGGAATTACTATGAGAATCAAGCCATGGATAGAGTTATGGTAACCACAATTCAAGATTAGGATATGATTGTGATGGATAATGACATGATTTAGTTTTAGTCAGTTGCCCCTAAGAAGAGGGAAATGAATGTGGTTATAAGGGATGAGCTTAGGTTAAACAAATGATGATTGTGACCCCTATTTAACAATAAAAAGGATTCATATGTGAATCATTGAGAGGATTAGGTTGTAGTTTACCCTCAAGAGAGCAAAAATGATAATCCCTTGATCCATACTTATGGGTTATGATGTAGGGTCCAAGCCAATTCAAGGCAAATTTGCCTCTTTTTCTTCTCTCCATATTAGTTACATGTTGATTTTTTTTAGATTGAATTCTTAGACCTTTAGGTGTTTATTATAGGCATGTTTTATTTGTTATTTATAGACATAGAGATGGGAAAGAGTGGCCAAATGATGCTCATCAAGTAGATCAAGTTGAGCTAAATGTTCTTGATGATAATCATTTTCCAAAATAAGGTCATGTGAAGATATGCAAAGAGAATGTATTTGGACTTCACGAGCTAATACAGCCTTAGTTACAAACATGATAAAAAGGTGTATCACTCATATGGATTTAGATACTAGTATGATATACCCATAAGGTGAAATAGATGTGCAAGTGCCAATCCTAACTTGAGGCATTGACCATTTTGGTAAGCATGTTATTAAGGGCTTTGTTAGAGGCTTCTACTTGTCCATTTTCTTGTGGGTGATAAGGTGATGAAAAGCTATGTTTAATAACAAATACATCACAAAGTCCTTAGACTTATTTATTTTTAAAGTATTTTCCATTTTTGATGATGATCTTATGGGGAACATTGAAATGGCAGAGGATATGATGGGTAATAAATTCGATAATCTTTTTAGATTTTATTGAGATAAGAGGAATAACCTCCACCCATTTGTTAAAATATTCAATCATGGTAATGATATAATGATGTTATTATGAAGAGTGTGGGTTTATTTCACCAATAAGGTCTAGACCCCATTGTGAAACGGGCCAAAATTCCATATAAACATGAAGAATATTGTGAGGTACATGGTGTAAATTAGCATGTTATTGACACTTGACACACTTTTTAACATAATCACAATAGTCTTGGTTAAGGATAGCCTAGTAATATCCTAAGAAAAATATGTGCTTTGCCATAATGAGTCCACTAAAGTTACCCCCATAAATACCCTCATGTTTCTCCTTGATAGTGAGAGAGGCTTTTAGATCATGGAGGCAAAAAATAAGAGGCCATAAAAAATACATTTATAGAGGATGCACCCCATAATAGTATAATGAGAAGTACTCTAAATGAATTCTCTATGAGCTTTCATATAGAGGCCAGAGAGAACTATGCCAAGGTGGAGGTAGTCAAGCATTTATTGATACCAAAGGCTAGGGAGAGTCTCTTCCATGTTAAAGATGGTTGATGTGTCTGATTTGATGTAGGAAGGTTTGATGAGGTAATGGACAATGATTTAAAGTTTAGAGTTAGAGGGTGCTGACAAGATCTGAGAGGTAAGAGAAGCCATGGTATC
Source organism: Torreya grandis (assembly GCA_037957365.1). Taxonomy (NCBI): domain Eukaryota; kingdom Viridiplantae; phylum Streptophyta; class Pinopsida; order Cupressales; family Taxaceae; genus Torreya; species Torreya grandis. Next base: position 807,525 of record JARHVA010002238.1, read on the forward strand.
AACAAACTTGTTGGTAGATCATGGGGTGGTTTGAATATGGTAGTGCTTGAATGATGCTAAAAGTTATATAACTAGTTGTTTGTATAACTATAAAATCTCATTCTTACATTGGTAGATGTCATTGACTTAATTGACCAAAAGTTGGGAGTCCCTAAAAATATTGGTTATTTGACTCCAAAAGCTAACACAATTTGGAGGCTTATCACTACCACTTCATATTCAACCATATTATTATTACATTCAAAGTCAAGTTTAAAAGATAAAATAAGTGGTTTACTAATAAGGGGGATAAGGATGATATCAACTCCCCCACCTCACTGACATTTGGAACCATCAAAAAACATGGTTATAATATTGGTAAAATCTACTTGAGATAGAATTGTGATTGACTCATCTATAAATTCAAGAGGGAGAGGTAAGGTGTCTATTAGGGTTACATCAGCGAATTAATTAGCAATGAATTTCCGCTTGATTGATTTTTACTAGAATAACTCAGTATCAAACTTAGCTAAAAGCATGAGCCATTTATCCATATAATAGTTTTGGTATGGTTTGGATTGCATGTACTTGAGTGGGTCAATATTAGTTATGATAAAAAATTTGTGGTTGAGAAGGTAGTGGCAAAGTTTGGTGGGCACAAAGACTAGAGCCAAGCATAATTTCTTGTTATATGTGTACTGAGTCTCATAATTGATAAGTGTGAGGCTAATGTAATAGATGGCTTACTCTTTGCATTGTTTATCTTGATGGGTAAGAATTAGCCCTAGGGAATGGTTGGTGATAGAGAATAAAGGTAGAAAGGTTAGACATCCTTCAGAGGTATGAGGATAGGTGGAGATAGAAGGTACTTTTTGAGTGCGTAAAATGCCTTTTGACACTCAACATTCCACTTGAAAGAGATGTCCTTTTTCAAGAGGTGGTGGAAGGGTGGACATTGTTCAAATATCTAGGAGTTGAAGCAATTAATGGATTGGAGCTTCCCTTTAAAATTGCAAAGTTACTTAAGACTGGTTAGAGATAGCATCCTGAAGATGGCTTTGATTTTGTTCAGATCAACCTTGATTCCTCAAAAGGAAATGATGAAGCCTAGAAGTTTAGATGACAAGAATCTAAAAACACATTTATTGGGATTGAGTTAGACATAATAATGGATAAGTAACTCAAATATCATCTTAACAATGGCTAAGTGGTCTTTGCAAAGTTTAGACTTCCCAATAAGGTCATCCATATAGTCTTCAATGATTGTGTGGATAAGGTAATGGAAAATATAGGTCATGCCATGTCGATAGGTTGCACCAACATTATTAAGACCAAAGGGCATGACTATATAATATAAAGTCCCCCATGGGGTGACAAAGGTAGTCTTATGATGATATTTAGGGGTAACCATTATTTGATTATAACTCGAGAATCTATCCATGGGTGACAACATCTCATGGCCTACCATAATATCAAAAAATTGGTCAATAATGGGTAGAGGAAAGTCATACTTTGGGAAGGTAAGGTTGAGGTCATGAAATTACACATATATCATAGTCCCCTTGTGGCTTTAGTGATAGGCATGATGTTTGAAACCCACTAAGGATAATCAATGGGTTAAATGAAGTTGACAAAAAGGAGGCATTAAAGCTCTTATTTGATAAGGAGGGCTATACAAAGATGCATTCAATGGAGTTTCTATCTAATATGCTTGGTGTCATGATTAGTTATAATGTTTTGGGTTGTAATGGCTAGGTTAATATTAGTAATTCCATCATATAACTAGGGGAATGTAAAACTGTGATCCTAGAGGAAGGTAGAAACTTCTTATAGTTCTTTAGGGGTGAGAGTTTGGCCTAGTTTGATAACATGGGTGTTGTCTAGATTTCTTATCTCAATATATATGGTGGGGTCATTCAACATGGTTAAGGTATTTAGAGGTAAAGATTTGTGGATGGAGGAATCAGGTGCACCAAGGTAGGTGAGAATAGAATCATCATCCTAACATTAGATAGTGTGAATGGTAAGGGAGTCTTCTCCCACCAATTTAGGATGGATTAAAGGGATGGATATGGGTTCCCCTTCCTTTTGATAAGTCAGGGGTTTGAGGGTAATCATGTTGATGAAAAAAAAAATAGGTGGGATGATGTCCTCATCCTCATACTTATGTGGAGGGGGTGCTGGTGAGGAAGGGGTCTCTTCTTCAACAATGGTGATAGTAGGTTATTTGGATTTCTTCTTATTAGGTAGAATAAATCGAAGGCCATGTTTCTCATGAGGCTTTTGGGTCTTAATCAAGATCAAGATGTGTAGGCTATGCTCACATCATCCTAAACCAAATCCTTTCTAAACACACCTGTGAAGGTATAGTTTGGTAAATTATGTGTTGTCCAAATAAGAGAAGGTGGAGGCGTATGGTTGAGGTGAAGAGGGGCTGGAGGAAATGTTAAGTGGTTTGTCAATTACCTGATAGATAAAGTGGGTTTGACAAATAGGAATTCCTAAAGGAACAATGGCTCTAATGTTAGGATTGTAACCTAGTTAATGGTTAAACTTTCCATATTCTTGAGGAGTTTGGAAGGCATCAAGGGTAAGGTGTTGGAAAGTAGGTTCCAAGGGATCAGTGATGGGTATTTGGTCCATATGAATAAAATTTTTTGTAGATGCCTCATTGGAATGAGAAGAAATGGCTTTGGATTATATGGGTGAGGGCTTGGTTGAGGATGCTTGTGGTGCTTTGGATGGAGGTAGGAGGATTTTATTAGGTTAATAGGTCATATTTTATACTGTAAAAGGGATATGATCAACTAGTATGGTAATAACCTGACCTTCATGTTCAAATTTAAGATATTAATAGAGGGTGGAAGGTACAGAACCCTTGGTATGGATCTAAGGTCTCCCTAGTAAAACATTGTACTATAGTTCACCTTCAACCACAAAATAGTTTAAAGAGCATGTGAGATCCTAACTGAATGTGAAGGATGACAATTCCTAAAGTACTGGTCATAGTGTCATTAAAGGATCTAAATATGGCTAAAGTTTTAGATATGACATTATTTGGTAGCTTGATTTGAACATAGGAATGAGAAGAGATGATGTTGATACTAGCTCCCCCATTGATCATAACCCATTTGATGTGGGTTTGGTTGATATGGGTTGTAATAAAAAGAGGGGGATTTGGGTCCTTAATATGGATAGAAGGTATATTTGAGTCCTTAAAGTTAACAAAGGTGGATATTTGGAGAGTGCCTATGAAGGACTCTATAGGTTGGGAATCTCCTGGTCTAACCTCAATAGCTTGCATAGCCTCTATCATGGCCTGACGATGGTGAAGTGAGGTGGAAATGAGTTTGTAAAGGCCCATCTTAGCTAGGGTCTAGTGAAGTTGTTTAATAATGACCCTCTTGATGGATTCTAAGGGGTTAGCCTTTAATGTACTTAATATGGTAAATTTGGGCTTAGATGTAGACATAGAGGTTTGGATCTAGTTTGGTTTAGGATGAGTTGGTGGGTATTTCCATGAAATCGACACTTTAGCCATCCCTTTATATTTTTTAATGATTATGTGACCATTAATGGCATGGATACAGGGAAAAATTAGGATATGAGGTTGGGTAGGCTCTTAGTCATTCTAAGGTGAGAGTGGGGGATTAGGAATATGTTGGTGACTAGCTATTTAGTGTATTAGTAGAGGGGTGAATGAAAGCTCCTCTAATAAAATTTCATCCTCATCATAGAGTTGGTGGATAATATCCTAGAGAGGTTTGAAATTCTCTTTGTCATGCCTAGGTGTCTTGTGATAGGAGTAGATTTGGTGGTCATTATACCAGGATGGCTTTAAACCAAGAGGATTGAAAGGTCTAATAAGAGGTAATGTGAGGCAGGAGGTCTATAATAATCTTTGAATAATGGTCATATAAGATTTTGATAGATGTAATAAAGGTTTAGGGATGATGGTTTTGGTTGGTAAGATGGGTGTGTTGGTGGCAATAGGTTTGGTGAGAGATGGTTTGGGTAAGGTGGTGTTTCTATTTGATGGTTTTGGTTGGTGTATGCAGGTAGTTGGGGTGGTCAAGTTTGATGGTCTAACTATTAGTAATTCAATAAAGACAAGTGCATCAGATAATAAGTAGGATAGTGTAACTAATGGCATTGTGTAACATATGTTAAAAAGGGGTTGCTTTTTAAGCAAAGTGGATGGGTGAGGCCCTAAAATATAGGGCAAGGTAGAGGGAGGTAGAGTCTTAATCATGTGGCCCTTCAATTTTTTTATCCCCTTGGTTAGTGTGTGTTGACACTTGGGTATAGGCTTAGGTGAGGCTAATTTCACTTTCAAGGATGGATGAACCAAACTCTGAGAAGGGAAGGCACCAAGAGTTTTGAAAGGTATGGTTGGTGATGTGGTGGTTAGTGAGGTGGTTATCTGAGAAGGTGAGGGGTTGGTAGAACTTATGGTTGGTTTAAGAGGTGGTGGAGAAATTATGGATTAGTTAGTTAAAGGCATGATATAAGGTTCAAGTTTGTTGATGTAATGGAGCCCTAGGCATTGCCAAAAAGTGGATTGATCCATGTCTAGTTTTGTGACCATACCTAACTTTTGAATGAGTTTATAAAAATTTATGTATGCTAATTTCATGTCTCAAGTAGTGGGTACCAAGGATACACCTATGGGTTCAGAAGGAATGTTGATAGCCTTGTCTATTTCCTCAAGTAAGGGAGGTAAGTTTAGGCTAGGTGGCTACTTTATGAGGGGTGTTTGTTAAAATTTTGTTTCCCTAAACATGATGTCTATAGTTATGGTTTGATTTGCAGTTAGGGGAGATGGTGGGTTAGGAATGGTTGTTTATTAGGGTTGGCTATTCAAAGGGGCTCTTGATGATTATAACACCTTTATGAGTAAAACCAAATAAAAATGAACCTCCTTAGTTTGTGCTTCTAAAGGAATAGAAGATGATTCTACCACTTTGATAGGTGAAGTGGTAGAGAAACAGGTAGGTTAGATGATAGGCTCATTATTGACATGTGTATCAAGCACCATATTGACTATGTGGGCATCATGAGAATATTCTTCTATGTTTCCTTAGCTTTGATAGGGGAACAGTTGGGAAAATGTTTTTTGAATATGTCAAGATCTTGATTTTGAGGGGCATTGGGATTATTCAACATGAGTTCCCCCTTGTCAATAAGATTCTAAACAATATTCTTGAAAGTATTATGTCAATTGATGTCATGTCTAATTACCTGATGAAAATCACAAAGGTTATTATTTTTATACCAAGCAAGTTCTAGATGAGAATAATCAAACTACTGGGGAGGTTTGATAGATGGAAGTTGTATAAGATTAGCTTTTAGTAGCTTTTCCAACATCAAGGCATAAGATTCTCCATGTGGAGTGAATTTTTTTTGGTTACTTTAGTTTGGGTCATATGATCTGTGTTTAGAGGGATTGGGAGAGTTTTATTGATTGACATTAGGTGGTGGGTAGCCTTAAGGATAATTATTTATAGTGTCCTTATTCTTAGTCTCAAAGTTAGCTTGATTTCCTATTTTAGAGGAGGAGGCTTCGTTGGTTTTGAAGGTAGAGTTCTTATTTCATAAATTCATTTTTTCATCATTTATGGCTTAGTTTTCTAACTTAAGTTCCATGGTAAAAGCCTCATCAAAAGTTTTGAAGCTTTGTACATGCAATGTGGAAGAGATATGTTTGGTTCAAGCTCAAGAAAAAAGATCTATAAGTTTGGATTGAGGTAAGGAAAATGAAATTTGATTGATCAAGCTCCTCCAATGGGTGATGAAATTAGTAATGGAATCATCATCAAATTTCTAGGTGGAATAGAGGTTAGTGATAGAGACCTTCTTGGAAATTTTAATGGAAAAATGATATAAGAAAACTTGTGATAGTTGGGTGAAAGAAAAGATGGAATGCTTGGCGAGGACACTATACCAGTCAAGTGTTGGGCTAGATAAAGACATGAGGAAGGTTCAAAGGAGAAGGTCATAATCATAATAAATCATGTAACATGCATGCCTGAAATACCTAAGGTGTTGTTTGGGGTCCTCCTTACTTTGAAATTTAGTAAATTTTAGAAGTTCCCATTGAGGAGAGTAAGGTCTGATGGGAAATAAAGGATGAATAGGTTCATTAAAAATATGAACATATGATAGGATGTTCTAATCCCCCAAAATAGATGACTCAAGGTTTGTCATCTTGTCTATGAGCATCTTCATTAAGTTGGTTTGAGGTGGTGCACCAAAATGATTGTGAGGTGGATACTATGGTTGAGATTGCATAACATATAGGTAATTGTTTGGTAGTTGAGAGGTTTCCACATATTGGAATGTGAATGCTAGAGATTGAGTATGATAAGTGGATGATGGTCTTTGGGTAGCAAGTACATACCCTTACAGGTTAGGCATATATCCTAAACTAGGTGTAATAGGCACCTATTGAGGGATTCCCATAGATTAGGCATGGATGGTAGTTGAGTTGGTAACAAGAGGGGAGGTATTAACCTTTTTACTAGTAGGCAGTGAAGCAGAAGGGATAGATACCCCCAAGCTTTGTAAAGGGGTGTTGACCAATGGGTTAGGTTTGATAGAGGGAAATTTGGTGGTGCCAGAGGTGGATGCTCCAAAAATAAGTGGAGTGTGATGGGTTGATGGTTGGGTTGTCCTCAATGTGGAAGAGTCATTTGTATGGGTTGAAGGTGTAATGGTAGCGATTGGTTGGATAAGTTGGTTTTTGGCTATGGCATCCAAGAGTTTAGTAGATGAAGACTCTTGGGTAGTCAATGGTTGGGTGGTGACTATAATGATAGGAAAACCTCTCATAAGGTGGGATGGCATGCCATAAGGAGGATCCTAAGGTGGATTTTGAACTAGGACATGGTAAGGAGAGGTGTTGAAGTAGTGTTGAAGGGCAACTAGATTATTGTAAAAAAATTGGTAAAGTCCATGTCTTCTTGGGGAAATACTTGAGAAAAATTAAGGATTCCTAATAGATGAGGTGAATCTTCTACCTTAGAGATGTAATCCATAAATGAGGAGGTATAAGAGGTTAATTTAAGTGATGGGTTTTGATCTACTAGGTCTCTTTAGTGCTGGTGAGTGAGAACCATAGAAGAAAAGGGGAGAGAAAACAAGAATAAACTCACCACTCAAACAAGAAGAAGACACAAAAAAATGATCAAATAAATCAAGACACATACTAAAAAGTACGTTAAGCCTAGAGGTTAGTTTTAATCTCTCTTTTAACTTATGCCTTAGTTTATAAGAATGTGTGATAGAAGCTGGCTTGTAGATCAGGTACTATAAAAGTAGTTTTTAGTTTGTTTTGGGTTATTTATGTTCTCAAAAGAATTTTTATTAGAATCATTATATGGATTATTATTGGGTCCTACCCCCTCACTTCATAGTCCCATAGCGATAGGGGTGTTGGGTGCTTAGCCAATATATATTGATATCTAGAGTTTAGACTCAACCAAAGAGCTAAGTTGGTTCTCCCCTTGGTAATGAACTCCAAGTAAGATCACCAAGAATGGGAAAGGTGATTGCTAGGTGATGAGATTTTAGTTGGGAATTATCTCAAATTATTTTGATGTTTGACTAATGAAAATGTTTTGGCCAGTGTGTGTAGCAAAAGTGGTGGTATGATAAGATTACTATGCTTTAGTTCAAAGTGAGCTAATGTTAAAAGAAATAAACGGATGTAGTTAATTTTAATCCCAAAAGAGATTTCAATTTCAGTTATGAACATAGATAGAGAGAAGAGCATACAAATGCAAATAAAATTATAGTAGAGACTCTAGGTCCCACCGAATGTGCCAAAATGTTTCATGTAAATTTTCACTTAAGTTCTAGGAAAAAGATAAAAGAAACTTAATATAGTTATGGTTGAAAAACCTTTTTGTTTATGCACATGTTGAATCAAAATATTGTGAAGAGATCCTCTTTGGCTTGGGAGGAAGACATACATATAAGAAATCACTAATTTAAACTCATTCATTAGATAGATAGTTGGGTGGATTACCTAATGATAAATAGATCATGAAAGTGAGAGCTTTCTTAGAGGCTATTAATCCACATGTTTTAAATAATTAAGTTCACAAAACTAGAAAGAAGATACTTGAATCAATAATTAAAAGTTACTAAAACTAAACACAAGAATGATTATTAATAAAATAGACTATAAGTGATATAATTAGTGATAAGTTGATTATTACTAGTGTTGAGGGGTCAAGGTATGCTCAAAAAAATCTAAAAGAAGCCTATGAATAGGCAAGGACATAGAAAACTAGATTTGGTTGGTTGTAAGTAGGTGGAATTAACTTGATCATTTTTATTACCAAAAATGACCATCATCAGTTGTCTAACCATTTCCAATCAAGGAAAACCATCACCAGTCATCTAGCGATCACCAATTGAGGAAAACTATCCCTAGTTAGGTAATCATCACCAGTTGTTTGTCAATGGAATTAGGAGTGGAATTAGGGATGGTGTTGTTAATTAATGGGATTTAAAAGGTAAGTTTTGAGAGGTATATAAGGGTTAGGCTGATCTTTAAATATAAATATGATAAGTAGATACTATAAATCAAATACTTTTCTTACCAAAAGTTAGTTGGGTGGATGGTTGAGATGGATTATCTGTTGGTGGAATTTGGGCTAATTTTGATAGAGTAATGGTACCTAAAATCTTGGTTGAGAGGTGACAGTGAGTCTTCTCCCAATAAGATGGTTGATGGCACTTGATAATGTTGATGATGTTGATTGACCTATATAAATAGGTTATGGATACAAAAATCTCTTGATAACAATTACCCATCCTCTTCTCTTACATTCTTCTCTCTCTTATAGGGAAGGCCAGAGGTGGAAGTGAAGGTGTGACTAGGCAATATACATTTAAATTATCCATACAAAGGATCATAAAAATATTTAAATGAGATATATTTATAAAATTAAAGTGGAGGTTTACATGTGGTTTACATGCTAAAATTCTAGGCAGTACAACCTGACCATCGTCAAATGAGGGCCTAGGGAAAAGGTGGGTTAAAATGGTGAAAATGTGAATTAAGTTAGTCAAGTGGATAACTTGACTCTATTTTAGGTAAGTGGGTTAGGTCAAGCAAGTTTTTTGGCCTTATAAGTGTAGTCAAAAGAGGTTAAAGAGAAACCCAAGGCATTTCAACAACTAGGACTGTGGGTGTAGTTTTCTAGTGTCTACACTAACAAATCATATAACATTTATCCATTAAGTCTACAAAATATTTAATAGAGTATATATTAAGTAATGTCAAAATGGGGTGTCACACACAATCAACACATCATAAACCATTACATCTATCATGAGAATTATTATCCATAAGCTTCTCCAACTGAGAATCCATAGAAGCAATTTAGGCCTTCATAAATGGGTTGATACTCATCTCTATACTTCCCATATATTTATCATGGAGGGTAGTTTATAGTGTATCACATGGATAAATAAAGGTATTTTGGGATAAACATCATCAAAAAGGAATTAATAAGACTCCAACAAACCATTAATCATGTTATGTAGGATTGATTTCAAAAGATAGTTTGAAATAAGGGTTTAAAAGCGAGCATAATATGAATACACAGTTTTAGTGAGATCTTAAATTTTTTAAATAAATAATACTTTATTTTGAAAACTCATGGATATAAAATTCTTGGAGAAAATAAATCTTCAATAATTACTAATTTATAATAGTTTGTTGAAGATCAAACTTTTTATACCATTTATGCACATGATCTAATAAGGTAATGGTAGACTAAGTTGTCTTTATCTCAATAGAAACTATACCTTATGCCTTAAAAATGAGTTCACACTTGTGAACATGTTCATTTTAATTATTTACACCTAAATACTTAAGAAGGTGAAGTGTCATCTCGTAATAAACTATAGGTATGCTGGGTGGTTTTAATGGACCTTGTTATGGCACTCTTTCAATTCCTACCAAACCCTATAGTGTATGTTTTCCAACTCTTCCCAAGCTACCTCTTTATCCTCCTAAAAATCTAGTGGAACCATTTTTAGTATTGAAACCCATACCTCATATAGTAATAGGAACACCCAAAATATGGGATGTTAAGGGAGGTTGATTAGCTATTATTGGGATTGTATTTTTCCACCACTTATATTTGGTCCACATGGCATTAAAAGATGATCCATAGGTATTAATAGTACTAATAAGGTAAAATCTAATTTTAAATTACTACTTTGAACCTATATTCCTAGATTTTCTTCTATAGACTTAATTTTAAGCTCCATACTATCAATATCCTAATTTATTACAAGAATTCTATCGAACTCATATGCATGAGAATGCACTATATTGGGGTAATTGGGCCTATTTGGATTGAGATATTCTATAATAAATGTTTTTACTAAAATTTTTTCACACACATGTGCTAGGTAAGGGAATGGACCCATGGTTAGAGAGTAATCATTATGCCTTTCTACCTTCCTATGGATTTTGGTGGCATTTCCATTATCCTCTCATTTACCTTGGAATAACTACCTCTCATGGCCTTAAAGTTGGAATAATCATAATTATACTTCCATATCTATTAATTACTAACTTACATGATGAACTACTAATCCCATACCAATGTATACCCCTACATTTCTCCACCAGTCATGTTATTCATGCACGAGAGAGATTAGTCATCCAGGGGAAAATTCTCAAGTCCAGAATCAACCATAAGTTTCTTATTTTTTAAGTTAAATTATTTTAGATACCTTATGTGTAGTCCCCTCACAAATTTGAACTATGCTTCCTTCATACAAGAATATGTAGAGACAACATATTCTAAAATGTAGCTATTGAGTGTTCCTTTCCAGCAGACATCCACCATACATGTTTAAGTAGTTTTTAACTTTGCCAAGGTTTTCTAGCACTCTAATAACTAGGGAGGATTCTTTCCATAATTTATTGAATTTTCTTTGTGATATTCCAAAATCCAAGCATGCAAGTGAATGGGTAATTATATAAATAAGGTTTCATATAGAGAATCATAAATGTGCTACTTTACCCATTTTAACACATAAACACTTGGTCCAATATGGTAAATCATAAAGTTATCTTCTATTGTGATAATATAATGCTTAATGTTTTATAAAGAGAGATAATTGAGAATATTTTTACCATCATGATAATGATTGCAATGAGGGTTTCAAAAATGGAACAAGAATATTGGAGTCTTTTATCCTTAGTTTTGTTTGGCTAATTATTAGTTGCATTCCTAGAAGAAGGAAGAAACCAATGAGCTAGTGTACTAACTTAATGTATGCAAAGGGAAACATAACTGATATATAAATCAATCCTAGCTCAGAGAAGATAAATCTTACATACACTTCTAATTATTGATACATTATATATTTAGGGTCATGAAAAAGATAGATCCACTAGACCTAGCCAAGAGATCTCTTACCATAATAATATCATTATGGAGGGTTCTAAATCCGCCAATAATGTAAAACTATACATTAACCCAAACTAGACCTATGCTTTCATGTTTACTAATGTATAAATGACAAGTAAATTAAAATCCTAATCTAGTGCTCACCAAAACCTATGGCATAAAGTGGGGGTTAGTGAACATAAAATTAAAGCATACATAAGAGAATCATATTTAGGATATGTATAGATAAGACCATAATTCATGGAGAGATAAATATACTTAAAAGCCTTTATTTATGTTACTTCTATATACTAAAAGATAGGAGAAAAGTTAAATATACTTACCTTGAAGATGAACCCATCAAGACTCAATCTCTTCCTTGGCCAAAGGTGTTTATCAAGAGGTTGTTATGGTTTTTGAAGATCATTAAGAAAGGCCAAATCATCCAAGAATTTTCCATAAAACATGAATATTATGACTCCTCAAGTAGAATGGTGGAAGAGAAAATTGTAAAGAAGAGCAAATAAGTAATTAACTCTTGTTGTCTCTCTAAAAATAGTGAAATGAATGTATTTATATAACTAAATCTAACCCTAGTCATTTCAAAATGTTTATCCAATAGGGTCACCATAATTGAATCAATATCATTACTTAAAAAAATTAATTAGGTCTTGGTCTAGGTCAACTAGGGGCTAACCTATACCCTAAATGAGTTTTGTCAATTAGACAATACAGTCGATGGGGCTGACATTGTATCGTAAACCATCAAAAAAGAGTTTAGGCTAGGGAAGGGATAATGAAGGTATAAAATTACTAGAGGAGGGTGTAAAATAGGATTAAAAGCTTAATAAATGTTTTTATGATATGGTTGGATTGATAATAAGTTGAAACACCAATGGTCTACTCACCCATTTCCTAGTACACCTCTTAATGTGTGCACTTAGACAAATTGAGATTCAATAGGTTATTAAAAGATATAAATCATAAGTAATTGATAAAGTTTGAAAATATTATGTGTATATGTATTCCCCACTCAAAGATCATCATGTGTCACTCAAGTACAATAGGTGATGGTGCTTCAAGAAAAGAACATAACAACACATAATATTGAAGATAAAAAATTGTAATATTTTAAAGCATAAAATAACTAAAATTAAATGACTAATAGGGAAATATTTGAAAATAAAGGTAATGTATGCATACCTTGACTCACCTTTATCATTGTATGGTTGTCTGCTACTGTGTGTAGTTTTGATCATGGATGGTGCATAGAATGCTTTCAACAAACCCAAAGAAATAAAACTAGAAAGTAAAAATAAATAAATTCAAGAAATCCAAGATAACTGATGATATATAGATGGGATATACATGAAAATGGCCAAGTTGAAATTTAGCATAAATTGGGTAACCGAAAAGTCAAGGCTACTAAAGACCAAAAAACTTAAACAAGTAAACTTGAAGTAAGAAAGGAAAACTCACCAAGTCAAACCAAGGATACATGTCAAAAATGGTAATCAAACATCAATGTGAAAGCAATAAAAATCCTTACTTGAACAAATGTGGGCAAGTAAAATGGTAGAACAACATTGGTGAGTGAGCAATAATAATCCTTATTAAATCATCAATGGAAAAAGTGTGTGAAAGGGAAAACAATATTGGTGAGTGAGGAGTAACAAACCAACCTCACTCAATAATGTAAAAAGCACATGAAAGTAGAAATAGACTCAAGTGTTTGAAAAAAAGGGTATTATAACAATGGAAAATGGTAAAAGAGACTAAAATGTAAACACTTAAAATCATACACTTTGTGTTGATTTTAATTATCCCTAGTTTTATCTAATTTTAATTTGTCATTACTATTCATAATCATTATTCAAGGTTTAATATTCATATCTTTATAAGTTAATTAATCCAAATTAATTAACTAATCCTTTATTAATCATGAATTCCAAGAATTTTGAATATTTATAATTTTTATAAATCCAAAAATCTATTTATTCTTACGTCATGAGGTTATCCTCCACTCCATTTCCCTTTTAAAAATTCAAAGATGACCTAGGCTCCACCTATCCCCATTATTTTAATTTTATAATATCATCTTCCTCATCTTTCAAATTTAACAATACACTTTGTATTCTACTCAATCCCACTTACAATTTTATATTATATCTTCCTCCCAAATGAATTTTATATTCATTTGTGAGTTCCACATGTTCTCCACTCCAATTTTTAATTCAAGATTCCTATTTTGAATAAAAAATTATCTTTTATTCTCAGTCCTTAATTCTCATCTCAAGATGGATCATTCACATTAATTTTAAAAGTCTATTAATTAGAGGTTTTTCCTCCAATTTAGAAAGGCTTCTTCATGAAAATAAACTCTGATAAATTCTAAAATAATTTCATCACTCTCATCATGCCAAGCTAAAATAATAAAGGTGGACAAGGATAAATACTATCCATAAAGAATTAACATTGCCAGAGACTTCTAGTTCACAAGCCTAACTCAACATCTACAAATCAATTTTCAATCATATATTCAAGGGAGGTAAAATTATTTTATATTTATAATTGCATTTCATGTTTTATTATCATAGCTCAACCTAGGGATTAGACTTGAGAAGTTATGTCTTTGATTTTATTTAATTATTCACTAATAATTGTAATATGTCTTGGATTTCTAATCTACATAATGGAACACCAAATGGGACTCATTTATAAATCCTACACTTCATTTTAATTGTTATTGATAATTTTGTTGAGCATTGTCATTTATTTTTGAGTTTTGGATTTGATGTTTTCATTGATGTCAAAGGTTCTTGTGAAGGTGCATGGTCAAGTATGTTTTGAGGTATGTGTATGATGAGTTACTATGCCAGATAATGAGTAATTTTCTTGTATGAGAAAAATAATGTGAGAATATTATTTTAAGTTTGTTAATGATATCATTAAGATAAACATGAGTGAATATAGGTCAGCGTGTCAAGTGTCAATTATCTTGTAAATCCTTGTCTAGACCTTGTGAGAAGGTATGTGTAAATAACATGATGAAATGAGTGAGATATAAGGATCCTTGGTCAACATTGAAATATCTATGTAATTAGTTATGAATATGATCCATTAAATCTAAAACTATCTTTAGTCAAGCTTTGAATATCTATGTAAGTGGTTCTTAAGATGCTTCAAGTGAGCTATGAAGATCCTTAGTCAAGCTCCAAATATCTATGTAAGTAGCTCCAAAGATACACTGAATAAGCCAAAAATATGTTCTATTTAAGATCCAAACAATATTTATTGTATAAGTTTTATTGATATATGTAATATGCATTAGAACACTTAGGAGAGTTTCAAGATGAAGCCTATAGGGGTAAGTACTTCAGTCCAAATCAATAACTAGACTAGTTTTATACCCTTCTTAGCCTAATGAAAAATCACGAGATATTGATAAGACATATAAATAATGTTTTCAATATTTAATAATTATATGAGGTTTCATGGAATGTACATGAGGTGCCAAGTGCTTGGATAGTGGCTAGAAGGTAAATTTCAAGGCTTAATGTGACTTGCAAGTCAAAGCCAAGAAAGCAAAGAGAGAAATGGTGGTTGGATGGGAAATCAAGATCCATTTCCAAGACATGGTTTAGTAGGTGATAGTTTATAAAGGTGATTAAAATTATTTTAATCATTTTCATGAATTTTTGGGTCATGGTTTGCAAGGAAAGGATTGAAAATGGTTCTAAAATCTCTTAAGTGCATAGATTGAAGAGTTGTCTAATTGATAAGGTATTTCAAGTGCTCATTGAAACATGTAGCATATTCATGAGGACCTAATATGTTAATAGTATATGTTTAAGGGTCATATCCCATATTTACAAGTATTTTTTTCTTAAATAAAGGACTAATCTTTGTGAATGATCATTAAGTCCAGAAGATGATTTAAACCCTCAAAGAACCCTAGTAGAGATCCAATATAAATTTATTATTTTATAGTACTTATAATGGTTTTAAATTAATATTTAAGTGATTTGAGGTTTTATTAAAATATATTAGACACATCAAAGTGTGTTTGTTTTTTAGGTAAGTGAGTGGATTCTATAGGAAAAACCTTTTTTAAGACATTTGTTGTAGTAAATAGAGTTGACTGAGTCAAAGTTACTAAATGGATGAAGGTTGAATATTTAAAATTATATTAGATATATAGGGTGGTTTATAACTATTTTAAATTTATCAGTTGTGAAAAATTGGTGAACCAAGTTGGCCAGTACTAGCAAGGCTAATAAAGAAAAATAGTGCAAAACCTAGGCAATATGAAAAGGTTACTTTTCGTGTGATTTCATGAAAGAGTGATGGATATAAGTATATGGTGGTGTTTTTTTGTAATTTTATGTCCTATAAATTATTTTTATAAGGTTTTATAGTCAATAAAAATGGATGTGACATTGAATCAAAAATGGTTTGTTTGGCTAAGTGAAGTCTGTGAGAGAGAAGGTCAACATATTGGTCTACAAGACCAATAGTTTCCATAAAATATTATGATATATTTATTGGATATTTTTATAAGGATGTTATAATTTCATATTAATATATTTCAATCCATTTATTATGTTAAATTAGGTGTTATAAGTTCATATTTTCTTGATTGTGCTTTGAGGCTAGTTGGTAGTTTTGAGTGGGCTACTTGGAGAGAAGAGTTTGAGCCTGTATATCCTTAGTTCAAGAATATTTTGAAGTTTATGATGACATTATTTCATGAAGTTATTTAATATGTGATTTTTTACAATGTTTTTTAAATCAAAAGTGTGTTTATGCATAAGTTTTTCAAGACAAATTTTCTATGTATGCACAGCCCTATTGTGAATAATGTTTTAAGAAGGGGTTCAAGTGGTGTTTGGATATAAAAGATGTTTTCAACCTAAATTTAATTTTTATATGGTATATTTTAGTTTAATATGAATTTTATCTGAATTTTTTGAATTTTTAAAGTGTTTTAAGAAGATCAAAGGGTAATGTGTTACTAAGAAGGCCTACAGGTCTCCATAAGGCCTAAAAGAGGAGTACGAGATAACTAAGCTATAGCTGACAAATGTGTGATAAAATTATTATTTAATCATGTTATTATTATATTATAAGACCTATTATATGTATTAAATAATAGGTTTTAATTATGTGGCTGACTAAGAAGGATATGATCAAGTGACTTATATAAATACTAGGTAGTTTTAGGCCTATTTGTGTATGTGAAGAACAAGTGAATAAACTATAACATTGGTAAGTAGGATAAGGTATTGTGGAACATTATAAGAATATTAAAAATATCATATACGAGGTATTTATATGATGATTAATGTCATATGACTTAATCTAGTCAAGAAAAGGGCTAGTTAATTGAAGAAAGCTAGAGGCTAGTTTGAGAGGGATATAAGTGTGTGAAGAGTTTAGGAAGAAGATAATAATATATTGTATGATAAATAAGGTATTTTTAAGGTGATAAATTATTTCAAGTGGTTGAGTTGGTGTTGAGTCATCTAGGTGGTTGGTACCTCCTTACAAGTGGGTACTTGTTAAAAGCTCAACTAGTTGGGGTTGGTGGTTCACTAATGTTGGTGTTTGTCTTATAAGACTATAGTCCATTTGCATCATAAATGATTTTTCTTCCCCTTCAGGGTTTCCCACATATATATTGTGTTCATGTGTTTCATTATCTTATGGATTAGTGCTTATGGTTGCTAAGATGTACATGCTTATTTAAATGATCTATGATTGGTTAACTAAGATTATTAAAGAATTTTTTAAAGACTGATTCATCCCCTCTCTTTCATTTTTATTCCAATAATTAATATCATAGCTTGGTATTTTGTGATAATTCTAACATCTTGAAGGTGATCTGAAGAACCATAAGATGTCTTTTAATCAATAGGGAGAAGATAACATTTATGATGAAGTATATTATGATAATGAATAATGATAAGATGAATTAGACCGTGAAGTTGATATCTTAAGAGCCCTTGATGATTTGAAACATCAAAATAAGATTATCAATTATCTCAATAGTAAGTTAGAATATGTTGATACAAGGCTCAAGTTAAAGGAATGTGAGTATGACCAGTTGAAGGTTGAGAATTTGTAGCTAATATATAAAATGAGAAAGTTTGAGAGAGATCATGAAAAGTATGAAAAAGTCAAGAATATCAACATAAAAAAACCAACCAGGCATCCCAATGCAATTAAGGATAAGTCATCTTGGAACCATGGTAAGTATAATAATGTTATTTGCTACATCTATCATAATACAAGACACATTTCAAGATTATTCTCTAATAAATTTGGAAGGACTACAAGATTCAACAAGAAAAATGAAGCTCCTATAATTCAAAAAAAGGATAAAACATTGACATGAAATCTAAAGTAAGTTAGGACAAATCATATTAAGCTCAAAAGGAAAGATGGACTATTTGCCAAGGAGGAATAAAAGACCAATGAGGATTCCATATTAGTTTAGATTTCCTTTCACATTCAAGATGAAAGCATAAAATGGCATATAGATAGTGGTTTCTTAAGACACATGACATGATACATAAATAAGTTTATCTCATTAAAGAATAATGTTATAGGAATAGTGAGGTTTGAAGATAACACAACTTCCAATATAGTTAGCAAGGTTGTCTTGAGTTTGGATAATGGAAATACCAAGACCTAAAATGTGTTGTATATATAAGGTTTGAAACATAAAATGCTTAGTGTAAGTTAGATGTGAAATCAAATACATACATCAACCTTTAATGATAGAGGATGTGAGATAAAGCGAGCCAAATCATGAAGGCTAATTGCCAATGCTGAGAGTAATCAGAACAACCTATATATTTTGAATGAGATAAAGAAGGATAGATGTTTCATGAGCAAGATAGATTAAATTTGTCTATGGAAAAAAAGGCTAGGTCACCTAAACATTGAAAATTTGGTTATAATTATCACTAAGAAGTTTTTGAAGAACATGCTTAAGATCATCAAACCTACAAACATACTTAGCAAGGCATGTTAACACGGTAAGCATAGTAGAATAAGGTTCAAGGCCAAGGAATATCTACCACAAAACCCTTATATTTAACACACACTAATCTTTATGGGCCTAAAATAATTCAAACTATTCAAGGAAATATATACTTCATGTTACTCATTGATAATTACACAAGAATGACTTGAGCTGTATTCCTAAAAGAGAAATCATAAGATCTTGACAAGTTTAATTAATTCAAGGACCTTGTTGAGAATGATAAGAATGTGAAGATCAAGTTATTAAAATCTAAAATAGGAGGATATTTTTGGTCTAATGAGTTTGATGACTTTAATGAGGTTCATGGATTAAGGAGACAATTCCTAGAAGCTAAGACACCTTAGGAGAATGGAGTAATGGAAAGGAAGAATAGGAAAGTTAAAGAGATGGATATACATATGTTAAATGAGTCTATATTATCTAATGAATATTGGAGAGAGGTAGTAAGCACTATTTTCTACATTTTTTGTAGAGGATGGATAAAGACTAATGGCAACAAGACTCCTTGTGAATTATGGAAGGGCATAACTATAAATGTATAACACTTTAGAGTGTTTGGGAGAAAATGTTTCATCAAAAGAGATGATGAAGACTTGGGTAAGTTTAATTATAGATATGATGAAGGTATATTCTTAGGATACTCATCAATGAGTTTAACCTATAGATTTGATAACAAGAGACTACAAAATATAGTGGAAAGTACCAATGTAAAGATTGATGAGATAAGGAAATATCACTCATAGTTAAAGAATACTTAAGATAATTTGGAATTAAATAATGATGAGGAGAATATAGAGGTTGATGAGGAAGATTAAGAATTTTAAGAGAGATAAGACTTAAAAGGACCCTTAAGATAGATTCAAATAGATCATCCTAAATCTCAAATCATCTGCAACAAGAATGTAGGTATGAAAATAAGGAGAATATTGGTAAGTAATTTAAATCAAGATAATTTTTATCTATTATCCAAGATTGAACCTAGGAATCTTACAAAAGCAAGCAAAGACAAATTTTGTATGGGTGATATAAATGAGGAGTTAGATTAAATAGAGAATAATGAGACTTGGAAACTACTACCTAGGCCTAAAGACAAAAATGTCTTTGGCATAAAATGCATGTTTAGAAATAAGTTAAATGAAGATGGGTAAGTCATTAGGAAAAATTCTAGATTGGTATGCAAGGGATATGCATAATTTGAATGGATAGACTTTAAGGATACTTTTCCACTAGTATAAATATTGGAGGCCATTATATTATATCTATCTTATGCAAGATTCAAATGATTCAAGGTATACTAGATGGATGTCAAATCTAAATTTTAAATATGAATCTAGAATAAGAAGTGTACATTGAGTAACATGAAGGGTTCTCACTACTAGATGATAAAAACTATGTTTGTAAACTAAAATGACTCTTTATGGTCTAAAGAAAGATCCTAAAGCTTGGTATGATAGGTTGGACAAGTATATGTTGGATCAAGGATTAAAAAAAAGAATTACAGACAATAATATATACATCAAGAAAGAATATGACCATTGACTAATAATAATTGTCTATGTGGATGACATCATATTTAGTGGAAATAATAAAAATATGACAAAGGCCTTTGCATAGGTGATGAATTAATAATTTGAGATGTCAATACTAGGATAACTATCATTCTTTCTTGGACTATAAATCACTTAATCTAAAAAAGGTATATTCATCTCACAAGCCAAGTACATAAGAGAGATGTTGAATAATTTTGAGATGGAGGATTTTAAGGTAGTTAGTACACCCATGATCATAGGATGTAAGCTAAGAAAGGAAGATGAGTTTTTAAAGGTCAATTAGACATCATATAGGTCAATTATTAGATGTTTGTGTTACATGTAAAATCACTGATAGGGGGGGTGAATCAGTGAGCTCAAATATTTCAATTTCAATTCTAATCCTTTAAAACTATTAAGAAATCAACATATATCAACTTGATAAAAAAAGAACAAGAGAGCTCATTCATTCAATGCATACAAAATATCAAACACATAATGCATAGTTCTTGTGGGAAACCCTAATGGGAAATAAAAACCACTCTTAAGCCTACAACACACGAACTACTTATCCTATAATAGATTACAAATAAGAGACTGGTCAAGTCTTTTAGACAAGATACATTGATCAAGTCCTCCTAACCAAAGGACTTTAGTGAAACACATGTTTCACAAGGAACATCTACCCTTATAGAAGATCAAGTCCTTTATAGCCTCCTTTGAATTGAACAACTCCACCTTAGAATTGATGTCTTTAACACCTGATGATGGATCTCTAATTTTATAACCCCTACATAAACTACCTCTCTATCTCATATATGCATCTCACATAAGCATGCCATAGTCTCTCCTTCTTCACTCAAACTATTGTCATATGCACACTCAGACTTCTTCACTTATCCTCAAACTATAAGATCACTATTTTGTCATCATAAATAGGACCTAAAATACATACACGTAGTCAAAACATTTCTATAATCATCAACTCACCTATCTTATCTTTTTCACTTCAATGCATACTTCACACATACAAATCTCTCACAAGTCTCTCATACACACACACATACACACAAATATAGAAACCATCTCATTTAGTTTCACTATTTATATATGCTTCATGATTATTAACATCTTGGTCAGCCATTAGGCATGCCTTAACCCTTAAGGCATCTAACATGGGTCAGGCTTAAGCACAACACACTTTCAAATAGGCATAAGTCACCTTTTAGGTCCTATGGAGACCCATTCACCTCTTTGACACTTATTCAAGAAAACTAGGTACATAGGAACACTTTTTAACATATGGATCCATGCCACATGATCTATAGGTCCCTTTTAAGTGACAAAAATGTAATATCCCCTTCCAATAGAGATATATGAAAGACACAAAACTATGATACCAAAGACCAAAGCTCTGATACCACTGTGATATCCCCTGTCAATAGAGATATATGAAAGACACAAAACTATGATACCAAAGACCAAAGATCTGAACAACTATAATATCCCCTTCAATCAGAGAATATAGAAACATATAAAGCTCTGAACAAGATACAATTTGTAGAATAGATTCAAACATGCATAAACAAATCACAGATCTTATCATTCATCCAGCTGATTACAATAGATGTCCTTTCTTATGCAAACCAAAGAATATTACAGATATGGTCTTAAAACCCTGAAATTATGCAAACTGGGAATAAACTTGCAATTCTGGAAGTCTCGGCCTGCTGTGTCGAACACACAGTCGCCGGCATCGGTCGATATACTACCGATGTCGGTCTCTGTAGGTCCTTATCTGCCGACATCGGTCCTCAGATGGCTGATGTTGGTCACTGGGGATCTCTGTCTGCTGGTGTCGATATCTACGTGGATCTGTACGGACCTGTACGGACTTAGTACAGCTGCCAGCCTGTCTGTTCTTAACCCCTGATTGCTGAACCACCTGATCTGAAGATATACTATTCTAATATAGAATATCTCTATCTGTATAATTTATTGGATCAAAACTCAATAAAGATAAATATATGAAATATCTGTAATAACTTCTATGTGAAGTTATCTCTCAACCTTGAAATTCTGTGATAACTTCTGGATGAAGCTATCTCTAAAATCTGTACCTCTGTGATAACTTCTGGATGAAGCTATCTCTCAATTTGGCAATAGATCGGCTGATCTTTCACAACCTCTGAATTGCACACAATGAAGAGTTGATGTTCTCCACTGCAAATGGAATCCTGGAACCCTTGGCTCAGTCTTCACAGAAGAATTTCTCTAATTTCAATAATCAATTCATACATGCATACCTCAATAATGGCCTCCATGTGAAACCCTTATACCCTCAAAATATATGCTTGCCCTAATTAGGGTTTTCTTAAATTAGCATTAGGGTTTCTAATTTACAATTAGGGCAAATAATTAATAATTAATAATTAATTATTAATGAGACCAAATAATTAATATTTGATTAAATCAATCAAATATTAATATCTCCCTCAATATACATCGGATCCTCAAACCGATCGAAGCAGGTGAATCAGGGAGTGATTCCGCATATGACCATACCAAAATAAAGGTGCTCCGCTGCATGTCAAATATCCCTCAATAATAGGAGCATCAATCAAACATGTCTGAAAGACCCTGAATGAAAACCAAATGTAGAAATTCTGTGAATCAAAGTCAAGCCAAGCTCCATTATGACCCTCTATCCATCATATTAGCCTACGAAGGTCGTATAATAGGCCAATCATCAAATCTGTCAATGTCCATGAAAAAGGGGACATGACAATCCGCCCCTCCGAAAATTGCTTGTCCCCAAGCAATCTCGGAACAATGAACTACTCGATCCACCTGGATCCCAAGGAAAAAGTTGTGTAACAACCATGAAGTCACCAACCAATCCATGTGAATAAACCATCAACATCAACAGCATCAATAGTATCAAAATCAGCAACTGAAAAACTGCACTCGATACCCAAACAACTATCTGAAGATCAACTGTAGGTGCCGGTAGAAGAAACCACTCTGAGGGACTCAAGCCAACTAAAATATTAAATCTGTCAAAATTCAAGTCCCTATCTAACTGATACTCACATCCAACTGGACTGTGGATATGACAATCATTGGTACGTGAGTCACTGACACCAAAACTAATCTCTAGATGCTAAGAAAAATAAGGAGCATACCTCACCATATGATGCTGGTAAGAACCCCCAAACTCTGCTACTGGCACACTATTGCCAAACTGGGACTCAATGGATGGCTCCAATCTTGGCTCAACAAACATCACCTCAACATCCCTGTAAGGTAATATAGTAGAAAGGGTTCGTAAAATCTCCTCACCCAATCTGCTAATAGCACTAGAACCTCGGACAAGAACACCTTCTGTCATCTTATGTGAGTCCAGACGAACACCTGCACTATCTAGAAAATACTCCATGAAGGGTTCAGTACAGTAGAAATTATATGTAGAAGCATCAACATACTCCCCCACACACCCCAACTGATCTCTCTGTAAAGGTGGCACAACCAACTGTACCACACTATCATCCGTGTGATAATAATCAATCTGGAGACATGACTCCACTGGTATCTCAAACTCATTAGAATCAACAAGATCCAAATCCTGTATATGTGTATCAGCATCAACAACCTATTCCTCAGCGACAACTATAGGAATGTACTCACCACCAACCACCTCAATATACAAATGATCATCCTTACTTTGTAAATCAACTCCAAAGCTCATATCAACAGACGGAGTATCAACAACTGTAGCATCACTGTCTAACTCTTCCATACAGAAAGAAACAACCGGTGAAACTAAGTCCTCAAAACTGTCCACTGTGTTCTCCTGAGTATCATCTGCAATAATCGGATCCTGGGACTCTTCTACAATCTCTACCATAGCTGAGAGATCATCAACCCTCAGTGCACTAACATCTGAGCACCCCTGTACACTCTGAGTGCAAGCATCTAACTCATCCTCATCTTCACTATCTCCTATCTCATAATAATCATAATAATCATAGGACATGTTGCTCTCTCGTCGAAGTGATCTGTAGTGCTCTCTCCTTAGCTTAACAAAGCGATCAAAAGGCAACAACTTCTGAACTCGAGGTGGTACTAACTCCCACTCCTCATTCGCTGTCATATACTGTGCGGGTTTGTTTCTGGATGTAGGATATGAAAGAGATTCATTCAACCTCTTCAAACTTAGTTCGAGCTTCTTCATATCATTGTCCCACTATCTCTGAGTATATGTAGTCATTACGATACTTTACTGATTCAATCTGCCCAAACTACCCAACAGGATGGCAAGACATTAGCTCTGATGTGCCCAACAGGATGGCAGGAATTTGGCTCTGATACCACTGTGATGTCCCTTACTTAGGGGCTTCTTTATCTGCACAAAAGCTCTGATACCACTGTGATGTCCCTTACTTAGGGGCTCCTTTATCTGCACAAAAGCTCTGATACCACTGTGATATCCCCTACCAATAGAGATATATGAAAGACACAAAACTCTGATACCAAAGACCAAAGCTCTAATACCACTGTAATATCCCCTTCCAATAGAGATATATGAAAGACACAAAACTATGATACCAAAGACCAAAGCTCTGATACCACTGTGATATCCCCTGTCAATAGAGATATATGAAAGACACAAAACTATGATACCAAAGACCAAAGCTCTGAACAACTGTAATATCCCCTTCAATCAGGGAATATAGAAACATATAAAGCTCTGAACAAGATACAATTTGCAGAATAGATTCAAACATGCATAAACAAATCACAGATCTTATCATTCATCCAGCTGATTACAATAGATGTCCTTTCTTATGCAAACCAAAGAATATTACAGATATGGTCTTAAAACCCTGAAATTATGCAAACTGGGAATAAACTTGCAATTCTGGAAGTCTCGGCCTGCTGTGTCGAACACACAGTCGCCGGCGTCGGTCGATATACTACCGACGTCGGTCTCTGTAGGTCCTTATCTGCCGACGTCGGTCCTCAGACGGCCGATGTCGGTCACTAGGGATCTCTGTCTGCCGGTGTCGGTATCTGCGTGGATCTGTACGGACCTGTACGGACTTAGTACGGCTGCCAGCCTGTCTGTTCTTAACCCTTGATTGCTGAACCACCTGATCTGAAGATATACTATTCTAATACAGAATATCTCTATCTATATAATTTATTGGATCAAAACTCAATAAAGATAAATACCTGAAATATCTGTAATAACTTCTGTGTGAAGTTATTTCTCAACCTTGAAATTCTGTGATAACTTCTGGATGAAGCTATCTCTCAAATTTGTACCTCTGTGATAACTTCTGGATGAAGCTATCTCTCAATTTGGCAATAGATCGGCTGATATTTCACAACCTCTGAATTGCACACAATGAAGAGTTGACATTCTCCACTGCAAATGGAATCCTGGAACCCTTGGCTCAGTCTTCACAGAAGAATTTATCCAATTTCAATAATCAATTCATACATGCATACCTCAATAATGGCCTCCATGTGAAACCCTTATACCCTCAAAAGATATGCTTGCCCTAATTAGGGTTTTCTTAAATTAGCATTAGGGTTTCTAATTTACAATTAGGGCAAATAATTAATAATTAATAATTAATTATTAATGAGACCAAATAATTAATATTTGATTAAATCAATCAAATATTAATATCTCCCTCAATATACGTCGGATCCTCAAACCGATCGAAGTAGGTGAATCAGGGAGTGATTCCGCATATGACCATACCAAAATAAAGGTGCTCCGCTGCATGTCAAATATCCCTCAATAATAGGAGCATCAATCAAACATGTCTGAAAGACCCTGAATGAAAACCAAATGTAGAAATTCTGCGAATCAAAGTCAAGCCAAGCTCCATTATGACCCTCTATCCATCATATTAGCCTACGAAGGTCGTATAATAGGCCAATCATCAAATCTGTCAATGTCCATGAAAAAGGGGACATGACAAAAAACCATCAAATCAATCTTCTGCTAACCCTTAATTAGGTCAAACACTTCTTTATACACATAGTCATTATGAATGAAAACATAATCAAATTATAACCCTTTGTTAATACTAAATATGATTGGTCAAACCTTCATAATTCACACATATGGTCCTCATGGTATTTAAAACACTTCCAAATAGCTAAATCATCATTAGACATTAAAATAATATCAACACAAGCTCAAAAGTCTTTCTTGGGTTACTTGTAGAACAAGCATGAACACACAGTCAACTTTGAACCTCAATCTATTCAATTATACATACTTTAAGATATTAAAATCTATATTTACATATTAATTTTTTATTCCTATACAAATTCACTTTTTACACCATGAGCAAATTCTGCATAGATCGAAAGATATAACATAAAAATTGAGCATTGGTTTTTCCTTTACAAATTTGAATATTAAAATCCAAATGATCATAGATAAAAGTAGGTCACCATGATATAATCTCATGTCATTCATTCTTATATTAAATAAACACCATCTATCTCTTTTGAAATTTAACATATAGTTCACCATTGTCTAAATGTTAAACTTCAAACAATTGACCTCATCTCATGTAAACTTGCAATCCTAACCACATACGTACTATTGATCTTTACCGTTTAGATCGGTCATTATATTATAGTGATCACCATTTAATAAATATATATTAATTCCCACTATCCATTAGATCCTTATCCTTTGAATTCTATTAGTGTTAAATATTAAGCATTTTTCCTCATCGCATTGCCTCTTGACACCTTGGAATAAACATGATTTGTTGATCTTTTTGTAAGGATCTCCATATTTAACTTCATTACCCAACAAAAACTTTGACTCATTCCAATCAACATGCACCATTGATATTGATCTTTAAAAATTCACATGATCTATTAAATATCCATTTGGTCCTAGTCTTTACCCTTCGCAAATTTGGCAAAGTATGAGGACCATTACAATCTTCCTGAAAGGCCATCTTTGTTCCTTAATAAATTTTTTTGTGCTAACTTAAAAGATATAAAACTTATATCATATGATCTCTCCTCATATAATATAATCCAAAAATATATCAATATTTTCCTATAACCCTCATGAATGTGAGATATAATTCCATCAATCTACTCACTTAATTTTTTTTTCCACAGAGCCAACTATGTCAAAAACTACTTGGAAGGCCGACTTTGCACATGCATATATTTTGATGAGCTTCATCGCCTGACCTTAAATTTAGTTCATATTGATTAGGCACAAAATTAAATAAACCCATATGATCAAATTCTCCTAAAACCTTCACACATGTAAAATATAACACCATCAAAATGCCTATTCAAATTTTCTTAAGACATTACAAATTTGGCTAAATATGGGAAAACATTGTGAAACTACCTAGATCCCAACTTTTTACTTGCATATATTATGTTTTAATTCAACACATGAACTAAAATTTAGTATTCAAAAACTATGCACAAATTTAATCAAAACAATATAACCAAATCCCCCTGACTCATCCACACATGATAATGGTGATGTCAGTAAACTACCTACTCAAATTTTTTGCCACTGGACCCAAAAGGTCTAGATGAAAACTATGGACTACCACATAAATTAAAATCATGCACACAAGCACTCAAATAATTATTAACTATTGATATGATCCATTTCACATTCTCAATACTCAATACTCATCCTTGAACACATCTAGCCATGCCAAAACTGAAGATCATCCAAGCCTCCTTCAAGCATACTAAGACAAACACATGCCACACTTTATCATTATCACTTAGACTCTAAAATCACTTCATCCACTCACCTAGACACCTTCACGACATCACCATGACATCATTTAAAACTATCCAACAATATCTCCCTTTGTCATTGATGTCAACACACATCATACAACTCACCTTCCTTCTCTCTCTTCAACTAATCTCATAATAAGAAATTTCTTCCCCTTTGACACAATGTTAAAGTGGGCATCAATTGATCCCAAAGACATAAAAATACAACCAATAAGAGAGGGCCATCTTATAAAGATGATACAAACTCCCCCTTACCTTGAGCCTACCTCTTCTTATCAAGAAAACTTCCTCTTTCTCCATGCTAACACTTTCTTCAACCAAGTACTACAACCAATGAAGAAAGAATACACAAAAAAATAATAAAATCTAATAGAAATCACAAATAAAAATTTGAGAGGGATTACCCTTAATATTTCTGATCTATTACATCACTTGAGCATATTTAGATCTCCATACACCATGAAGAACCACCATATAGACTTATTAGCCTCTTCTCTCAATCCACCTCAGGGAACACCAATAGAACTTCATGCCACTCAACAAATAGGAAACATGTACTAAACCAACCTAAGAATTCTCCTTGAAAAATTCATTCCTTGATCTTTTGGAGAAACTAAGCAAAACATCACATCTTCATTACTAGGCCTATCTAGACTCCTTGTAGCCCTACCTAGAACTTGCAGATCCCACAACTTTTAGTAGACACATCTTCAAGACTAAAAATTCATATCTAAAGCACTATAATATTCCCATTCAATCACACCAATTTTCAATACCTAGCTCATCCTTTACAATATACTTTATTCACGAACCAACTCGCCAATTAGGCCTCCATCTTGAAAAAATATAAATAACTTGAAAACCATAGACCTTCAAATCTCCATGAAGCTTGATTTGAAAATCCATTTGGCCCATTTAGCCTATTAAGAATACTTAGACCTCAACTCATAAGTTAAACCACTTTTCTAGAAAAGCTCAAAACCCTAGAACAACAAAAAAAGGTCAACAAATGTCCTTTTGGTCAACACACCCTCTAAAACTTCTTACACACCTAGAGATAACCATCACAAAATTCTAGACTAAGATTTGAGCTTCCACATATTTGGGAACCCATACATCCTATAACTCATTTTAGGACTTACATACACTTAAGCACAAACTGGAAAGCCTGAGAGTAAACAAAAATATCTAATTTGACTTCAATGTACATTTAGACCACAAAACCACCTAAATCATGATAAAATAAGGTCAACATACCTTTCTATGAAAAAATATCATCTTGACAAATCATAAATCCTATTTTTCCAATTGAAAACCTTTAATCTTACCTTATCAACTAACCATATACAACTATGACATCACTATGAAATCACCACAACATATCTTCCATCTAGACATACCTACTTCAACTGAAAACACTCATCTCTAAACTTCTAGGACTATCTGAAGAACATCACAACACTTGATTCTCCACTAAAAGGGCTCTCTTAAGAAGCATAGATAGAGACATCCTATAAATCATAATTCTCTAGAACAAAGTGAATCTAGGAGTGGCCCACATCTCCTTAGTAATCACTATAATACTCTTATATCTATAATATTTCTTTCTTTTGTTCTTCTCATCATTTTGAACTATGACAACTAGTTCCTTTTCTAAATCACTTTCCTTCTCTTCTAATATTCAATTGAAAATACATGGATACCACATAGATTCATGACAGACCTTTTCATCTAAAGAATCCACCTTGTAGTTAGGAACCTCATCACTAAAAAATAATAATTGATCTTCTTTTTATGATATATTCTCAATAATATCAGGATGTTCACTTGGATCCATACTTAATTTAGAACTAGCCTCAACTAACTCCTTGGTCTTCTCCTTGAATTTGGTCTCTTCATTCACAATATGAGCAGACAATGAGAACCCTTGGTACTCTTTACCTTTTGTAGTATTCTCTACCATATAAAAAAGATTACTTTGACTTTTATCCTCATCATGACTCATACTTATGAGGGCACTTATTATCAAAATGTCCTACCTCTCCACAATTGAAGAATTTGAGGGGTAGTTTACCCTTATACGTGCTTGAACCTATTTTCATTTTCATTAAAATCAAAGCAATTAGGTCATCCTCATCCATATCATAAATGTCATCTTCCATGGGTTTTTCACCTCATAACTTCTTCTTTGTCTTCATTTCAATCTT
This sequence comes from Torreya grandis, assembly GCA_037957365.1. Lineage (NCBI taxonomy): Eukaryota > Viridiplantae > Streptophyta > Pinopsida > Cupressales > Taxaceae > Torreya > Torreya grandis. Next base: position 837,535 of record JARHVA010002238.1, read on the forward strand.
GAAAGTTTCTTCTTTATTTGGTGGTATATCATCATTCTTCCACATCTCATAGGCAGTAAGGGTGCCTTAAAATTGATCCATCTTCAACCAAGTGAGGTCATGAATTTCTTATATATAAAATACTTTTGGATCAAACTTGAGGGATAGAGACCTTAATACATTTTCAAATATAGTAACCTCTTCAAGGTTCTCTCCAAGACCTTTGATGATGTTCACAACCTCATCAACTTTTTACAGAAAGGATGCCATAGAATCTTCTTCCTTCATCTTGAGACTTTTAAATTACTTTATATGAGTTTAAAACTTAGCAAGCTTGACCTTTACATCTCATTCATAAATGATCTACATTTTGTCCAATATTTCTTTATCAGATTTATAGTGGATTACCTTGGTGAACTTAGTCTCTATAAGACCATAATTGATGTCATTAATTGCCTTAGAATTATTTTCACATAATTTCTTGTCACAACCAGGAGTAGTAGGAGCAACATAACCATCGACAATAGATTTCCATACATCAAAACCTAGGGACATAATGTATGTCCTCATCTTTGCACTCTAAAAAAAATAATTAGATCCATTGAACATTGGTGCTTGCTTAGTAGATTAACCTCCTTGATGGCTATCCATATTATACCTTGGATCACCTTCAAGCTATCAAGCCTTTACCAAAGGACCTGCTCTAGTACCAATTATTATAGGTTCAATCATTGAGAGGGTGGGTGAATTAGTGAATTCAGATATTTTAATTTCAATTTCAATCCTTTAAAATTATTAATCAAGCAACATATATCAACTTGATCAAGTAACATTAACAAGAGAGCTCATTCAGTTAGTGCATACACAAGATCAAACACACAACACATATTTCCTATGGGAAACCCTCATGGGGAATAAAACCCACTCTCAAGCCTAAAACACATGGAATACTTATCCTATAATATTTTACAAACAAGAGACTAGTCAAGTTCTTTAGATTAGATACCTTGATCAATTCCTCTTGACTAAAGGACTTTAGTGAAACACTTGTTTCACAAGAAACAACTACCTCTAAGGAAGATCAAGTACTTTAGACACTCTTTTGAAGTGAAAAAAATCCATCTTATAATTGATGTATTCAAAACCTAATGATGGATCTCTAATTTTATAACCCCTATATAAAACCTCTCTCTATCTCATACATGCCTCTCACATAGGTATGCCATAATCTCTTTCCTTCACTTAAACTACCATCATATGTACACTTAGACCTCTTCACTTATCCTCAAACTACAAGATCACTATTTTATCATTAAAAATATGAAATTCAAGTCATACATATAGTCAATAAACTTCTCTTCTCATCAAATCATCTAACATGCACACTACTTATCCTCTCTTCTTCGCTTCAATGCATACTTCACACATACAAGTCTCTCACAAGTCTCTCATACATATTTTTTTAAAGTCTAGAAACCATCTCATTTGGTTTCATTATTTATAGATCCTTCATGATTATCAACATCTTGTTTAGCCATTAATAATTTCTTAATCCTTAAGGAGTCTAATATGGGTCACACTTATGCATAACACAATTTCAAAGAGGCTTAAGTCACCTTTTAGATCCTATGAAGACCCATTCACCTCTTTGACACTTCTTCAATAAAAATAGGAACATAAGAATAGTTTAAAACATATGGACCCATGACACATGATCTATAGGTCCCCTTTAATTTCCAAAAACCATCATATAAATCTTATGCTAACCCCCAATTAGCTCAAACACTTATTCGTACACACAGGCATTATAAATTAAAATAGATTCAACTTTTGACCCTTTATTCATATGACATATGATTGGAAAAACCTTCATAATTCATAAAGATGTTACTCATGGATTCTAAAACACTCTCAAATAGATAACTAATTATGAGACATAAAAACAATATAAACATAAGATCAAACATCCTTTTTGGGTCACTTGTAGAACAAGCACGAACACACAATCAACTTTAAACCTCAATATATTTGACTGTACACACTTTCAGATCTTCAAATATATATTTTTTGATGTATCTTAGATTATTTTTTTAATTTAATTTTTATACCATGATCAAATTCTGCATAGATCGAAAGATATAACACAAATATTAAGTACTTGTTTTTGCTTTGAAAATTTGAATATTTAAATCTAAATGGTCACATTTAAAATTTAGTCACCATGCTATCATCTCATGTCCTCAATACTGATTTATTTTAACTTTAACACATAGTTCACCACTACCCAAATGTTAAACTTTGAATAGTTGACCTCATCTCATGTAAACTTACAATCTTGACCACATATGCACCATCGATCTCTATAGATTAGCTCAGTATTTATATTATATCTCTCATCATTTGATAAATATATACAAATGTTTTTCCAACATTATATCCTTATCCTTTTCCTTTTCTTAGTGTTAAACATCAAACATTTATCATCATCTTGCTACTTCTTGACACCTTGGAATAAACATGCTCCATTGATCCTTTTGTAAGGAGCTCAATCTTTAAATTCCTTAGCCAACAAAAAATTTGACTCATTTGACTCAATATTCACCATATATCTTTATTTTTATGAATTACCGTGAGCCTTTTTATATCCATTTTTTATTGGTCTTTACCCTTCACAAATTTGGCTAAGTATGGGGGCCATTACAATCCTCTTGGAAGGCCATCTTTGCTCCTTAATAACTTTTATTGGTCTTAATCACAATATATGAAAATTGGAAAATATGATCTCCTCACATAGGATAATCCAACCATATATAAATATATTTCTGTAACCCTTGTGTATGTGAGATATAATGCCATTAATCTGCTCACTCATATTTTTCTACCACAAAGCCAGCTATGTCAAGAACTGCTTAGAAGGCCAATTTTGCACATGCATATCTTTTAACTAGGAAAAAAATGAATAAAATCATATGATAAAATTATCATAAAACTTTCACACATGTGAAATATAACACCATCAAAATTATTACTCAATTTTTCTTACCACATTTCCAATTCAGCTAAGTATGGGAAAACACTATCAAACTACTTAGGAGCCCAATTATGTACTTGCATATATTATGTTTCACTTAATTTCATGACCAAAAATTTAGTGAATATTAACTAGGAACAAATATTATCACAACCATATGAATAACTCCCCTTAATTCATCTACACATGGTAATGGTGATGTCAGCAAGGTACCTACTTAGATTTTCTACCACTACCCAAAAGGTCTAGATGAAAATTGTAAACTAACAAATGAATTATACTCATGAATACAATAATTAAATCATTATTGAATTTTTATAAGACCCCTTACACATGATAAATACTTTACTCATCCCTAAACATCTCTATCCATGCCAAAATTAAAGATCTACCAAGCTTCCTTCAAGAAAACTAAGACAAACACATTGCACGCTTTGTCACTATCACTTAGACTATCAAGGTAATTTATCCACTCACCTAGACACATTCATGACATCAACATGAAATCATTAAAAAGTCTCCAATATTTTGTGTTTATACTAGTACATCTAGACATAACATCATGCAAGTAGTAGGTCTTGTACTAAGGTTTCAATCAAATCTAAAGGAGATTCATTTGCAAGTAGTCAAAAGGGTACTCAAGTATATCAAGGTGACTATGGAGTATGGATTGTGGTATCTAAGAATCAATGAATTCAATTTGATATCATAAATAGATACAAATTGAATAGAATGTATAAATTATAAGAAGATTACTGGTGGAGGAGCCTTCTTCCTAGATGGGTTCCTAGATTTATAGATAAGCAAGAAATAACCATAAGTATCCTTGTCCACTTTTGAGGTTGAATACATTGTAGTAGCTTCATGTTTCACTCAGGTCTTATGGATGAGATAGACCCTAAAATATTACAAGGTAGAGTATGATGGTCATATCCTTATATATTATGATAATACAAGTGTTATAAGTGTCTCAAAGAACCTTGGAATACATTCAAGAACCAAACATATTACCATAAGGTATCATTTTTCAAGAAAGTAGGTGAGTGAGTAAATTGTCAAACTTGAATATGTTTCTACACAAGATCATATTATAGACATCTTGACCAACCACTTCCAAAGGTAAATTTTGAACACATAAGATAGGAATTGGGTGTAATTCTTACCCCTATCAATCATTAAAAATTCAAGTACTAAGGGGGAGCTAATCATGCTCTTTAGATTCAAGAGAAGGTGTGTAATATAGAAATGGGATTCAAAATCATGAAGATAAGTTGGACATCAACTTTCATATCTGTGGCATCAAGGTGCATAAAAGGAGAGTTAATCTATAGGAAATATGCATAAAGTAAAGGGGGAGTTTAGTTGTTTTAAGTTATTTATCAAAGAGAGTGGTTACCAAAGTTTTTGAATATTGTGTGTTATATAGTGTATCTAAGAGGTAGTATCAAATCAAGGGGAGAAAGTGTGATTCTACTAGTTGCAAGTGACCCTTTATCATCAATATCAAAGGGGGAGAAAGATCAAAAAGGGAAAGAAAAGGTAAGAGCTAGATCTAGAAGATGATTTCTATCAAGAGTGGTTTCCATAGTTTTATAAGTATGTTTGCCATCAATAAAAAAATGGGTATATTATTAATCACTATCATTTATTACTATGTTTTGTCATTGATGTCAAAGGTTCTTGTGAAGGTACATGGTCAAGTAAGCTTTGAGATATGTGTATGATGAGTTTTTATGCAGACATAGTGAGTATTATTTCTATATGAGAACAATAATGTGAGAATAATGTTTGAATTTTTTTAGTGATATCATTTAGATAAGCATGAGTGAATACAGGCTAGTGTGTCAAGTGTCAAGTATCTTGCAAAGCCTTGTCTAGTCCTTGTGAGAAGATATGTGGAAATAATATGATGAAATTATGAGATAAAAATTTCCTTATTCAATCTCTAATGATTTTTTAAGAAATTTTGAAGATTCTCTGATCAATCTATGAGTATCCTTAGTCAATATTCAAATATCTATGTAAGTAGTTATGAAGATTGTCTAAGTGAGATATGAAGATCCCTAGCTGAGCTCCAAATATATACATAAGTAATTGTAAAGATGCTTTGAGTAAGCCAAAAATATTTTATATTGAAGATATAAATAAGATTTATTATATAATGTTTCTTGAGCATACATAAGAGGCATTAGAACACTCATGAGAGTTTCAAGGTGAAGCCTACATGGGTAAGTAATTTAGTCTAAATTTGTAACTAGACTAGTTCTAGACCCTTCTTGGCCTAATAAAGCATCAAGATCTATTGACAAGACATGAAGAATGTTTTATATTATTTAATCATGATATAAGGTTTCATGGAATGTACATGAGGTTATAAGAGCTTGGATAGTGGTTAGAAGGTCAGTTTCAAGGCCTAGAAAGGAAAGAGAGAAAGATGGTGGCTAGATGAGATATTAGGATCAGTTTCCACGGCATGGGTGAGAAGGTGAGCATTAAAAAAGGTTATTAAAAATTTTTAAAGCATTTTAAGATCCTTGAAAAATGGTTTTAAGATCTCTCAAGTGCATAAAATGAAAAATTATCTACCTAAGAAGGTTTTGAGTGCTCATTGGTATGTTCAACATATACATGAGGACATAATATATTCATAGTGTTTTGTGAAGGGTACTAGATCAAATTTACAATCATTGGTTTTTGGAATAAAGGGCTAAGATTTTTTAATGAACATTACGTTTGGAAGATGATTTAAACCCTCAAAGAACCCTAGTAGATACCTAATGATAAAGATATTGTTTTAAAGTGATTAGAATGGTTTTGAATGACTAATTAAGTTATTGGATATTGTATTCAACTCTCCCAAGAACCTATAGGTGTTTTTTAAGGTAAGTGAGTGGACTCTACAGGAAAAGCCTTATTTTTTAGATATTTGTTGTAGCAGATAGAGTTGACCAAATAAAAGTTACTAAATGGATGAAGGTTAAATATTGAGACTTATGTTAGATATCTATGGTGTTTTATGTTTGTTTCTAGATCTTAGATTTTCAAACTTGGTGATCCAAGTTAACCATTCACTAGTAGACCTAATAAATAAAAATAGTGCAAAACCTAAGCAGTATGAAAAGGTGGATTTTGGTGTGCTTTCTTGAAAGAGTGATGGATCTAAGTGCATGGTGGTTTTTTTTGGACTTGAATTTCCTATCCATTATTTTTATAATTTTTGATAATTAATTAGAAAATATGGAACATTGAATCCAAAATAGCTTGTTTGATTGAGTGAAGTCTATGAGAGAGAAGGTCAATAGATTGGTTTATAAGACTAATAGTTTCCATTAAATCTTATGATCTATTTTTTTGAAATTTTTATAATGATATAATATCATATTAATACACTATAATTCCTTGAGTATACTCAATTATTTGTTATAATTTCATGTTTCCTTGGCTGTGATTTGAGACTAGTTGGCAATTCTGAGTGGGCTACTTGCAGAGAAGAGTTTGAGCCTATATATCCTAAGTTGAAGCATATAATGAAGTTTATTATAACCTTGAGGTCATTATGTTTATTATTTTTTTATTTTTTTCATGGTTTATTAGCAATAGTGTGTTTATGCTTTAGTTGTTCAATATAGATTTTTTGTGTATGCACAGGCCTATTGTGGATAGTGTCTTGAGAAGGGGTTCAAGTGATGTTTGGACCTAAAAGTTGTTTTGGACTTAAATTGAATTTTTATAGGGTATATTTGAGTGGAATATTAAGTTTACCTAACATGTGTGAATTTTTAAAGTGTTTAAAGAAGATCAAAGGGTAATGTGTTGCTAAAAAGGCCTATTAGGTCTCTATAAGGCGTAAAAGATGACTAAAGGATAATTGAGGTATGATGGACAAATGTGTGACAAAATTTGATATAAATTTTTTATTATGGTATTATCATACTTATTAAATTGTATACTTAAGAGTTTTAAAGTGTGTGGCTGACTAAGAAGGATATGATCAAGTGACTTATATAAATACTAGGTAGGTTTAGGCCTATTTATGTGTATGGAGAACAAGCGAATGAAATATAACATTGGTAAGTAGAATGTCTTGTGGACCATCAGATGTGTTTCATGATTATCATATAAGAGGTATGCATATGAGGATTAAGGTCATATGACCTAATCAATTCAATAAGAGGGCTAGTTGAGTGAAGAATGCTAGAGGCTAGTTTGAGAGGGATAGAAGTGTTCAAAGAGATAAGGAATAAGATCATCATATATTGTATGAGAAGAAAGGTATTCTGAAATTGATCAATTATTTTAGGTGGATTATTTAGTTTTGAGTCATATATGGGGTTGGGTCTTCCTTGTAAGTGGGTGTTTGCTAAAGCCTAGCTGAGTTGGTGCTTAGCTAGTTTAGGTTGGTACTCCATGTGGAGTTGGTGCTTCACTAAAGTTTATGTTTGTCTTATATGTTTATAGTCCATTTGCATCATTAGTGGGTTGTATTCCCTTTTAGGGTTTCCCACATATATACCATGTTCATGTATTTCATGCTTTTTTGGATTGGTGCTTTTGCTTGCTAAGATGTACATGCTTTTTTAAATGATCTATGATTTCTTAAGTAAGATTTTTAAGGACTGATTCATGCCCCTTCCCCCTCAGTCATTTTTCTCCCAACAAATTTTATTTGTAGAATGTTCATAAATATCACCATGAAAATAGATCTAGCATTACTTTTGTTTATTTTTTATTTTTTGCAAAGTAGTGAGGCTTTGTTTTAACTCACACTTGTAAGAATTTCATAGAAATATAATTTATAGTTTAGAGGATATTATTGTTTTACTCATTATCAATTTTTATGGTAATAATGGCTATGAAAATAGATCTAAATTTTGATCTTTTGTTATTTGTTTATGATTTTTTATATGTTATGTTTTATCTATAATCTATCCAAATTTCTTCAAAATCTAACTTATAATTTTTTAGATATAGTCATTTTACTAACTATTTTATTTTGGTTGTTCTCCTTGATTTTTGTGTTTTCAAGTTTATTTATTTTATGTACTTTACAACTTGTTGCTTTTTTTTAGTATTTGTTATTTTTGAATGTTCTTATTTTTGTAGGTTATATTTTCTTAAAGACCACTAAAAAAATTTAATTGGTTTGATGAAGGACCTTAGCCAAAGAAGTGGTGTTCAAAGTCAAAATGAATTATCTTATCTCACATTTCAATCTAGTTATTTGAAAAGAATTCACATTTCAATTTGGGTATAACAAAATTAGTTCATTTTTATGTTCTTTTTTTTCTTACAAGTTTTTTTTGTTATTTGAATGTCTTGTGAGGCATTTTGCGTGTATGCTCTCCCCTTTTTGGGTGACTCAAAAATGTAAATTATTTTTTTATTTTATCCCAAAGATTCGTTAGTCCAAATGATACTTTCCATGTTTTTATTTTAGGATTTACAATTGGGATTTCATCACCTTATTACAAGCCTCATAAGCCCTGACAATTATAAATTGATACCCAACATATGTTAATAACCTAATATCTCACATACACAAAATACATAAATACTAAATATATTTCTAAACGATTCCTTTTTGGTGGGAAGGAATTACTCTGAATTGCTTTCCACTTCGAGGGGGCTACCTCCTTATCATAGTATTCAAATCTTAATTGATATTTGACTAGATATATTATAATGGGATATGCCCTCTTATTTATATTATTTTAATATATCCCACTCTTATAATCTATGCATGTGGGATTATTATTTCTATTCATTACTATTTATTCTACTCCTCATATATAATATATACCCTTATACAGGTATATTACATTCCATCCCCGTTAAATATGTTTTACCCTTGAAACATGATAATAAATAAGCGGAGGACCAAATGAAGGCTAGACCAAAAATATGTTGAATAATAGAAAAAGGAATGGTCATGCATGTGTTTCTACATTCACTTCTTCTATCGATGCTAAGATATGAACATGGACATGAACAATGTGAATGCGAGTAGTATAACATGAGGATGGAAGTACATATAGAGCTCTATATGAAATAACCTCAATAAAAGACATGTGAAATAGGAGGTTAGAGTCTATCATTGAGATTTTAATCATGACAACCATATGCTCAAATATATAATAAGGGAACATAAAATAGTTATCCTTATGAACCAATTGAGAGTATTTTCCATCCCCCTTAGCATTATTTTTTGAGGAAGGTAGAGCCTTAATACCCTACTTGAGATCTATAATTATCAGATTTGGCTCATTTGGGGTCTGCTTGAACATGGTGGTTACCTTAATAGACTCGTTGGAGAGTATTTGGGCACTTCTAGTGCTTACTTTGATGTTTTTGTAGTTTGAAGGGGTGTTTTTTGGAGACATTTCTAGTTGATATGGTCTTTAGAGAACTTAGATAATCCCATAATTTCCATCGTAGTGTGAGGAATAAACATTTCAACCTCATGTTGAATTGTATCATTAATACCATTTATGAAGCAACATGAGAAGAAGGCATCGAAGAAGCCTATAGTCTGGTTAGTGAGTGCTTCAAATACTGCTTGCTATTTTCAAATGGTCTCTATTTGATGAAGTTGACTCAAGGTCACAATGAAATTACCTCCAAATAAAATAGGAGTTACCATGATTACAATAAAATAGAATTAGGTTTCAATCTAAAATGCATCCACTATAATATGACCAATATTATGATTTTTAATTTTTTGATTTTTTTTACAAATAGGTAGTCACTAAAACTATGATAACTTCTATAATATTATACAAAATTTAAAAATTTAGACTATTTTGGGAACCTAGAAATGAGGTGTATAAATCCCATATATGATTTGATGCGATATATTACTGTGTGAGATAAGTATTCATAATAACAGTTGAGTTATTTTTAGAGAAAATAAAAATCTGTACTTTGAACTAGTAGATTTTGGCTTCATATATCTAACTAGCTCTTCAAAACCTAAATTTTGATAAATAGAATTTCCCAATATATCCACAAAAATACTCCTCTGAAATATAAAATATAATACCACTAAAAATTCTCACTTTAAAATCTCCTACATAAATGAAAGATCACTCGTATACACAACCCTTGCTACAACTCTCCAAATTGATGTTTCTATCCAAACCATAAAAGTAAACCAAATCTCTTCTCTTAAAACAAGAAATAAAAATAATTTTTATCCACTTTCTAGTCACTAGTTCTCATTAAGGCAAGGTGAGATCATACAGTGAAAAAAATTAAAAACTTATAATTATATAAACTCTTACTATATATATATGAAAGTGGCCCTCGAAAGAGATTTGATACTAGATGTTAAGAACCTACTATCTCACATACACAAAATACATAAATACTAAATATATTACTAAAATATTCTTTTTTGATAGGAAATAATAACTCTATAATCACTTGCCACTTTGAAAGGACTACCTCCTTATTAGTGTATTCAACTCTAATTCATATATTTTGCTTGGATCCATTACAATGGGCTATGCCCTCTTATTTATATTATTATAATATATCCCACTCTTCTCTTTTATGCATGTGGGATTACTATTTTTATTCATTACTATTCACTACTTTTCATTCTACTACTATTCTATCCCCATATATAATATATACCCCTATATAGGTATATTTTATAATACATACCAACCCCATACATCTGATGGGGTATATAAATGGACAACAAATATCCTTAGGGCGAAGCATGATTCTCTGAGGATAATATCATGAATATAAGGGGAAACCCTATACCAAGCCATCAAACAACATCTTTTAAGAATCCAACTTTGATAGTGTTGCTACTTAAAAGGTGAGGCTGACATGGTCATGGTGGGGACAAGACCCCTTCCATGGATTGTTTGATTTGGATTTATTCTTAGATGGATTTTTGTGCCCAGGTACCACCTATTATGGGTTTTATATAGGTACAATATAGATATACCATTGAAAAAACATTTAGATGCATCTTTTATCGTAGATTATACATTGATGTAGGAGTGTAAAGGTAACAACCCTTGAAGTTTACCTTTATCATACAAACCTTGAGAGAAAAGGGGGGCCTAAAATCCATACCAATAATTGTAATAATTTTTTTAATGAACTTTAAACTTTATAATCCTCTCTCAAGTTAAGTGTTTTAAAAGGTTCAATTGATGTGATGCAAACCCATGTTAGTATTAAAGTGTGTTGTAATGCTTGTGTGTTATTGTTTGATTATTATGTTAGATCCTTATTTAAACTTGATACCAAATCAAACAAACCAAGTATAAATCCAAACCATTTTTAAACCCACATAATGAAGTATTAATTTTTCAAAATTCTAGGTCAAACAAAAGTTACATGTTGAAACTTGGTCTTAATACCTTATTTTCATTGTCCTAACCAAACCATTAGGCTATTAAAATTGAACCAAAATCATTGTCCTTTGAATTCCAATTATTATTTCAAACCATGTAAATTTTATATTTAAATATTAGAGATAATCCTAATTTATAATCAAACTTGTGCCATTATGTTATCTAATTTAATCCAAACCTAAGTGCAACTTAAAATATCAATTCTAATTTATCTTTTAGTTCTAATTTCAAACTTTAGAGCTCCAAGTTGAAAATAAAGCTCCCAATTCTAGTTAAAATTATTCCAAGGTAAACTCCTTTTATAAAATTAATATCAAAATCAAATTTAGATTTTGATTCAATATTTTAATAATCCAAGTTTCCAAAGTTCCCAAACCTCTTGTTAAAATCAAGATCATAGACTTAACCATGCCTAGGTACACACATAGTGGGGATATTTATAACCTCTCATTCAATGAGGAATTGGTTTAAAACCCTTATGGATATGACCATTATGTATAAGATGATTATGAATAACCATATCTTGTTAATGTGTCATCTAATATTGAGTTTGAACTACATAATCCATTTCTTCTAATCATGCTAACTATTGTCAAGAAAGGCCAAAAATACCTTTCCAAGTTTACCAACCCATGCATACCAAGGGAAAAAGTACCTCAAATAGTTCCATTTGATATCAAACAAAGACCCAATCCCATTAACCTTGCAAACATCCCATCTAGTTATGACTATCTACAAGACCAATTCTCTAGATAGCTATTCAACAATAAAGACAAACACCTTGTTATATTGTTAGACATGGTTAATAAGTTTCCTCATGGTTTTATTTTAGAGAACTTACAATATATATTTAGGACAACTAATTAAAAACCTCTTGCATTGTTAGATGATTAAGTAACTACTAGCCAAAATCCCACTTCTAGCGAAGCTTTGGTAGAATCAAGTAAATGAAAAGAGTAACTAGTTGATCTTCCCACCTAAAGACAATTAATAGATGTAAAAATACAACAAACTAAATAGGTATTGGATACTTTAGTAAACTCCTTTAATAGTCTCCAAGTTCAAAATTATACATTGGTAGAGAGTAATCTTCTAATAGGGCAACCATTAGATTTATCTAACTATCTTATGTATAATCCAGATCACTTTGATAAAAATACATTAGTTGCAGACATGTTTAATACACCTCTAATTGAAACTAACTTAGAAACAAATCTTTATTAAAATGTCCTTGTAGACTATAACCAATGGGTGGTGGAAAATTTTTAAATGAATTCTTTCAACCCACACCAAATACCATCTAACATAACAAAATGTTATTCCATCTTCCCATGAGTTATTCTTTATAATGTTCTAAGTATATTAAAATAACAAGTTAAATATATGTATGTATTAGAATAACAAGTTCCAAGTAATACACCTTATCAAGTGGCAACTAGTACTACAATGTAACGAACCACTACACCAAAAGCCCAGACTGTTAGTGAATCTGCCCACCAGGATCATAACATCCCACCACGCTTCTAAAACCCAGACTCTAGGCTGGCTTTGCACACGTACATGAGATCCATTATGTGTACGAGCCCCAGACGAACACTACAATGCCAACGTAACCCACCCGCTCTATGACTCAAACATGAGTGGTTGCTTTGATACCAAATGTAATGAACCGCTACACCAAAAGCCTAGACTGTTAGTGAATCTGCCCACCAGGATCATAACAACCTCATCAAGTAGAAACTAGTACCCCACCTTCAAAGGTGGTAGTTAATTTCTCATTCTAATAAGAAGGACCATTTCACATAATATGGACTTATGGACCCCAAATTGGTCTAGATATAATGATATACAAAGAATAATTTTCATATGTTACAAATAAACTAGACTAAGAGTGCAGTAATAATTTGGATATATTCCCCATAAATTGCATTGATGATAATTTAAAATTATAAAATTTAGAATAATATAAACTTTTTTAATGATACTTTATTTATAACTGGACTATTAATAATTCTAAATTATTCTAAATGGTCCCTTAAGTTCCAAACAATCCCCCACCTCAACAAGTGGTGACTAATGTTATGTTAAAAGAAATCTAATTAGTTCCTTACCAACATTGTCTAATACACAATACGTTCCTATTACTCAACCAAGAGTTACTTCTATCCAATAAGGGGATTCTTAAAGTCAACAATATGTTCCTCTTACATAGTGGATTCCTATTAATCAATAACAACTTCATTTCCAATCCTAAAAAGTACCATCATGTGTTCAAAAAAATTTAACTCCACCCAAACCTCATTTCCCTCCTTATCAAAATTGTTCTCAAAAAACATAGTACCAACAACAAGTCCTACATTATCAATATAACTCTAATCCAAGAGTGACTATTCTTGGTAGAACTAATCATGTTCAAAATTTCCAAAATTCTAAGTTACATCCTTTCCATGGTCAAGATAATTGATCTTTGACCATTAAAAAAATGTGACTAGTCCATATAATTCTAGCCTTACCTTCTAAGATTTACAAGATATTAAAGATATAATTTTAGTTTTTAAATTAGGTAATCAGACTAATAAATTCAAGATTGATGATATATGTTCTTATCCATTTGAGATGAGCTACCTACAAGTTCCTCCCCCACATTAGTTTGAGATGCCCAAGTTTGATAAAAACAAAGGGAAGGGTGATCTAAGGGAGAATTTAATAGAGTTCTTTATTGTATGTCAAAAAGTTGCTTATAGCCATATATATTTTCTTCTCCTATTTCCCCGCATTTTGGTAGGACAAGCATTAGAATGGTTCTTAAAGCTACCTAATAATTATATTTATGACATGGATGACTTGTAAAATTATTTTTTATGAAATTTCTCCTATAATTTAGAACATGAATTAACTATGGTTTACTTATTTAAATATAAACAAAGAGGAGGATAAATCTTAGCTAATTATCTTCAATGGTGGCATGTATTGGCTAGCTAGATTATACATAATCTTCTTGACAAAGAATTTGTTGCAACATTCACAACCACTATTAAATTTGATGTGGCTCATAATATCAATCTCAACTGTGCCAATAACTTTGAATAAATCATTACTAAAGGATTAAAAATTGAGATATCACTCATTAATAAATCTTAGGCACATGCTTATTTACAAGCACAAATAATTACATGTTCTAAAAAAAATTCATTGAGGTGGGGTGAATCAATGACCTTAAATTTTTTTTACAACTATACATTATCTTTTATTAACCATCAAAGCAATGAATTGGTCAATTTATTCATCAAGAACCAATCACATAAACATGAAACACTGAGCATAACACAATATGAGTGAGAAACACTTGAAGGGAATAAAACCCACTATGACCTATGCAATTGGACTATGGTCCTATAAAATTTGTATAAAATATAGAGTTATATTGAGTACCAACTCAACTTGGAGTACCAACATCAAACTTTCAAGTACCCACTTGACCAATATTTTAGTAAGCACCCACTTGCTAAGAAGCTACAACTCCATTTGTGACTAAACACCAACTCAGTCAATTCTGATTTATGAAAACAATATGATTTCTTTCTTAATCAAAATATGATGATAAATTATTTCATATCTACTCCTTAATCTTAAAGCACACTCTAATTCTCTTTGTCACTCTAACCCAAATAGGCCTAAATTGCTTTGTATATATACTAGTCTCATGGTCACACACCACTTAGTTGGACACACACCTTCAACCTCTTAATCTAGCCACATAATAGGTCTTAATATATATTATGAACATGATTTCATCATAATTTTAACCCTTTTTTTCCATAACTCAATTAGGCATTACTCCTCCTTTAGGCCTCATGGAGACCTAATTGCATTAGGTATGCCCTCTTAACACTAAAACATGATCTTCTTGGGCCTAGATGACCTTATCTAGAAATTAAAAACCATGGAAACACTTATCCAAGGAAATATTTTGACCTCCTTCATGCTTGATTAGACCTATATATTTTGTTCATACCATGAAATCTCCTTTAGGTCAAACTACTCTATTAAGCATGTGTACCTCAAAAGTCTGTCTTACAATAGTGAAGCTCAAATACCCTTTGTATGCAATCATAAATGCATCATCTCTATAAATCAATCCTATCTTGGAGAAGATAAAGCATACATATATTTTTGATTGGGAATACATTTTTTAAGCAGGAGCATGACCAATATGGGGATCTTCTAAACCTGATTAGGGGATCACTTATCACAATACACTATGTTAAGGAGGGTTCCAAAGCCTCTAGTCTAACACAATCATGTAATAACCCTAAGGGGGTCCCAGGTTTTAATATTTCACCTATGCTAATAATAATAAATTAAA
Source organism: Torreya grandis (assembly GCA_037957365.1). NCBI lineage: Eukaryota > Viridiplantae > Streptophyta > Pinopsida > Cupressales > Taxaceae > Torreya > Torreya grandis. Next base: position 853,286 of record JARHVA010002238.1, read on the forward strand.
TATAATCTAGTTCTCACTAAATCTTATGGTACAAAGTGGTGGCTAGAAATAAAACAAAAACTAAACATGCATAACAGACATATACTCACATCAATGCATATGAAATTCTAATGCATGGAAGAGAAGCACAACTGAATTATCTATCTACTCTTAAAAAGGGAAAAATAAATTTAGGAATACTTACCTTGAAGATGAACCTACTAAGCATCAATCTCTCCCTTGGCCAAGGTGCTTCGTAAGAAATTGTTGTGGTATGTAAGGATAAAAAAGACAAATCAGTGCTAGGCTACACAACCTATCAATGCATCCAAAAGATTTATCCACAAGGTAAGATATGTATTTATAAAGAAAGTATGGAACCCTAATATTTAATTATAAATTAGAATGGTCAATAAGTATATGCTCATTCACACTTACTTATTATTCGCTTCTTTCTCATCAAATGGTGGGAAATGACCTTGTATATATAGGCAAATCTTACCCTAAATCTTTTTGAAAATGTCAATCAATAGGGTCTACTAATTTGACCGTGTATAATTCTAATAAATAATTCATTAGGTCATGAGCTAGGTTAGCTAATGCTCAAAATAGTGCCTAAGTAAAAATAACCCAAAACTATATAGGGTTAACCCAATCAACCCTATACAGTCATCAAGGTAAGGAAGAGGAGGATAAAATGTGTCAAAAGTTTGGAATGGGTTCAACTAAGAAGATAAATATTAGAGTAAATGGTTTGTAGGAGATAATTTTTTAAATAACATGTGGGAAAAGGAACAAAAATATTATGAAGCACTAATGGTCTACCCACCCCTTTCCTAATACACCCCTTAAGGCATGCACTTAGAGAGATTGAGACTCGATAGGTTTTTGAAAGATACAAAGTGTCAATAATCGGTAAAAGTTTTGAAAATATTATGAATATGCATATGCCTCACTCAAATCTCATCACATGCCATGTGAGTGTAACATGAGATGGTACTTTTATAAATAAAACATGATAACACATAATGTTAATGCTAAGTAAAATGTAGTAAGCAACAAATAAGATAAAGGAAAGAACATAATTGAAAAACACATAACTCTACTTACCTTAGTATTGTAGATAAAGAATTAGATTTCAATATGTGTGAAGGTGTCCAATGTGAAGAACACTCAGTGAACTTGTAGAAGTTAGTGTAAAAAATAGCCACAAATTAAATTTTTTGGAATATATGCATATGATATTGGAAAATATTATCTACATCAGCATGAATCCATAACATTTTATGGTTTGACAAAAAGATGAGTAAAAACAAAGATAGAGGCAAAACAAAGAATTTGTAGGAAAATAAGATTTAAATTATGAAAAGTGGTTTTAAATAGGGTGAAATGAAAGTCATTTGTCAGTTTTGACATGTGAAGGAGAGAAAAAGAGCTTTGAGATACCGAACGAGCTTATATGGCGAGGAGATGATAAGATAGGAAAGAGGGAACTCTAAAGGCAACAATAGGTACAAGACATGTAAGCAACTAAGAATCTTAAACTAGTTTTTGAATATTTGAGTGTTTTAAGTGTATTTTTAGAAATTTGTAATTTTAAACATTTTTAGATGTCATAATGAAACAAAATTAGATGTTATGGGTAGGAAAAACTGATTAGAGAAAAGGTTTTGAAGGGTTTGGGGAGAAAACTTCTAGAAGGCACTTTTTTCATAGAATGTAAGGGGTTAGTAGTGAAAAAGAACAGGGTTGACCCAGTCAACCTAGTAGGCTAAAAATTGGTAAAATCCACACTGTAACCCAATAGGTATGTATTGACCTTATACATTTTACGATTATCAACCTAGTATAGTTTGTTAATTGATTCAAAAAGTCTAGAATGACAACATAATACTAGGGGGGAAATAGGAGGGTTGACTTAGATTTTTAAGTTAATTAGGCTTAAAATAGGGAAATTTTGGTTGAACTAGTTTGACCAAAGAACTAGAATAGTACAAAAAGGTGTGCAAGTGGTTAAAAGAGTGTTATAATGGAATGAAATGACCAACTAATGGCTAAAAGGGGAGAGTAGGGAAAAAATGTTTGAATGAATAAATTAAAGTGATTTAGGCTTGTTTTTTATTAAAATTTTAAAAATAATGTATTTTGATTATAGATGGCATGGAGGATGTAATACATCTTTTGTTATTTCCTGATTTTAAGGATGACCCAAATTTTAATTATTGGTAGATGTATCATGGATACCAAATTTACTAGAGCATCTAACAATAAGAGATAGGGTGATATTGATCTCTATAGGCCTAGGTGGCATAGCAGAGATGTTAAGGATACCCTTGATCTTGGATTTGTTAGTCATGTTCTTGGGATGATAGGAGTAATTGACTAACACCTTCAAGTGGGAGGTGGAGGGGGATATGATAGAGGTGGTTATCATGCTATAAGATGTACATGTTATCTTAAGACTACTAATAGCAAAAACACCTATGATGACCAAGATACCAGACAATGATTACGAGAAGAGGGCCTTAGCCATATGGGATATAAGATTAGAGATGATATATGCATGCTAGTGAGTGAGTATGTTTAATGTGTATACCTCATAGATTCTAGATATCTAGAAAGCTATGATAAGACTTGTGATAATATAAGTGGTATGCCACAAGTCAGACAACAAGGTACCACTATTCATGATAGCCTTGAGCTAGATGATACTAGAGGAGAGAGTAATATATAATCTAAGGTCTATCATCTAGGTCTAACTCATAGATGAAATGTATGGAGTGTTGTTCAAAGGGTAAAAATCTATTAAAATAATTATATTACTGATGACATGGATTTATGAGAGATTTTTCATGTATCAATTGATTGGGTTTCCCCATGTGATTGATGATAGGTCACCTCAAGTATTAAGATGGAAATAGGACCAATTAGTGTATTTCATGCCCCACATGCCAATGAGATGGGTATACATAGTATGGTATCCTTATGGGTTCATAGTGACTACGTGGTTAAGTTGGGACATAGTTACACTAGCTTTAACATAGATAGAGATGATAAGGCACTATACCTAGTGGATAGAGCCACATTTGTTGGACAAGTACTAGGGAAAATAGGCTTGCCTCACCTAGAGGTACTGATAGTGGTGTCCATGGTTTAGTCTTGACATGTTAGAGAGCTATGGGGGAGAGGAGAGCTAGGTCCACTAGTGGTGAGATTAATGCTCAAGCCACATTATGAAAGACCATGGACTAGTCAAGCATGATAGGTATTGGAGTAGGAGGAGATAGATGTGGAGGTGGGAGCACCAGAGGTACCACCACTAGCTCCATAGTAGGAGTAATGATCACCAAGGATATGGAATCAATGAAGGTAGTAAGAGATAGTAAATATAGTATATGTCTCAGATAACTTGGCAGGTGGGCTAGGATAGAGGTGGATTATAAAGACGCCACTCAAGTGTAGGCTGAGATAGACTAGAGCTATAACTACAAGATTCTATTTAAGAAGGTGATCAATAGAGGAGGTTCTTAGAGGTTACATATATAGAGAGACTATGATCGATGGTCATAGAGATGGTGAGACCATAATGGCCAATACATAGATAGGTGAGAAAAGATGATTAAAATGTTTCTTAAGTTTATTTTGAAATATATTAGAGACAGATATATTTTGAGATATCATAGTGATCTAATATCTATTTGGTTTATTTTTTAAAGGTGGAATAAACGATGATGAGATCATATGGGGGTCCTTTGAGAGGGGATCACTCTATGATGTCTTGGATGAGATACTGATGCCATACGACCTTGCTAAATTAGAGGACCCCATGGTACCATCTTCCTTAGATCAATCAATCTGGTTTAGACTAGATGGAGAGGTATCAAGATAGATACAAGCATATAAAGAGAGGGTGTAGCCACCAATAGTGATAGGTGTAGGTAATACATAGACATGGTAAGCTTTGGTAGATGAGAGATTTTCACATTTGACTATACTGACACAATTGACATAGGCACATGCTCAGGAGAGAGTGAGTCAAGAGTAGGAGAGAGTGACACATCTGGAAACCTTAGCCTAGCTAGCACAAGTGTAGGCTCAAGTAGCTCATTTATAGAGGTAGGTATTAGGACTAAGATATTAGATTGCCTCATTATAGAATTATATTCAAAGGGATCAGACTGAGGCATCTATAGGTAGCATGGCTAGGACACGAGATAGGTAGGATGGGGCCCATCCATAGAGATGGAGCATTGTATATGATTGCATTATTGTATCAAACTCATGAGATGTATATATATGGATCATTTTGGCATTCTTGATATTGGTTGTATATGTTTTCATTATCATTGTGGTTATTTATGCTTTGGATATATTTAATTCTAGCGCATGTATTTATCTTTTTGTTTGACATTCTATAGGAAATATATGAGGTATGGTTTTATTTCTTGCATTATGTAGAGCACATGCATGGTTAAAAAGAAACATGTAAAAATGACTTGGTAAAATATAATCAATCAAAAATGTACTACACACTATTTTAATTTTGGAAATGTGTAATAACAATAAAATGACTAAGTATAAATAACCAAAATGGTGGTAAATAAGATGGAAAAAAGGTATTTGTTTATAAACCAAGCAAAAGGTTGGGCACCAAATAAAAATAAGTAAAATCACACTAAATCACATTGGGAAGTATGAAAATAATGTAATAATGTGTAAGTCATGTAAAAATACAAATGTTATAAAAATAAATCAAATTAAGTCATTCAATCATACTAAATCATGTTGGGAAGTATAAGAGAAAAATAAAATTGGCAAAATTTGGGTCTTAAATTAATCACAAAAAAGGTGGGAAGTATGAAAATTCAAAAAATGGTTGTATTCTTACATGCACTTGGAAAATAAGAAAATAAAAATAAAAGAGAAATTAAGTAAGCATAAAACATACTAAATCAAGCAAGGAAGCATTTCAATGACATGTAACTTCATAATCGATCACATTTTATCTCATATTTGACACATGTAGTTTTGATTATAGCTTGGATTATTAGAGACTTTTGTGAGGAGGGCCAAGTCCTATCCATGGTCTTACTCTACAACTCACAAAGCGAACACCAATAAGGTAGAATGAATGTGAAAATTAGGTAACTAAAGGATGTGGGTAATAGGAAGGTAGAATGTGGTTATTTGTAAGGATGGTTGGGTCCTATCCATGGTCTTACAATGCAACTCACAAATGGAATACCTAAGGGAGTGATCAGTAAATAAAATAATATTTTTTAAGAGGAAATATGAAAAATGTAGAGAATGAAAAACGGAGTGTAAAAATAATAACTTGGCATATTATGAGAAGACCTTAGGAGATAGGAAGCATACTAAGGACATGAGAAGACATTAAGTGACTAGTGACCATCAATGTACACAGGAAACCTATTTATTATAGACACTAAGTTATGCAGGCAAATAAACATGCTACTAAGATCAACTCATGAAGGTAGATTGGTACCAAAAAAATAAAATGGACCTACCTTCCCATGACATGTTCCTTGTTCCTTTAGACCCCTTATAAAGCTGTTAGTCTACTACAAAGGTTAGGTACTTGTGTGAGAAAGTAGGTAGCACTAAAATATTTTTTATTCTCTTTTTCTAATCTACTAGCCTACTATACCAATAGACCTTGACTCTATCATGAGGCCAATTGTGGAGTTTGATCTCTAACTAGAAAAAAGAGATGTGCTTTAATTCATGTCTTTTAGTGTGATTTGAATTTTAAGAACATTTTTGCCTTTTGTATCATTTGCCTTTTGTTAAATGATTTTATTTTTAAATGTTTTTAAGGATTTTTAAGATCATCCTCTATATGGAATTTGAATGACCAAGCATGAGAGATAGAGTGATACACATGAATGAGCTACAGGCTTAGGTTAAAAGAAGCTAAATAACTAAAGACAAGACTGACTAGGACACTTAGGCTTAAACTAAACCATCATGTGATCTCAAGTCTCAAACATGTATATGCTTAATTTTTAAAAAAGGAATAAGGGGAATAATAAGATCCAAAGTGGCCTAGTATAAGGAAAGTATAATGAGATAAATTTTTTACTAAATGATCACATGGTATTAGGAAATGACTAAAGGGAGCTAGGTTTATATAACCAAGTATTAATAATAATTAGTCATTAAAAAATAGAGATAAGAAAGAAAACAATCATAAAGACAAAAAAAAGGAATGTGAAAGAAAGGAAGAAGGAAAAAAAAAGCAATGATAAATAAAGTCATCTAAAACATAAATGTTAATATCAGTAGTGTAGAATGTAAAAGTAGAGTCACCATTTAAGATAAATAAAAATTTGAGTGTCAAATGATATCATAAATAAATAAAGAGAAGATTGGATCACACATCCAATCCAAAAGAAAATGAAAAATCATCATGCATGTGCTCATAAATACTAATAAATATTCCCACACACATTGCCCAAAATATCAAATAGATCTCTATAAAGCTAGACATGAATTGATGCTAATGTTTCATCTATCTTGAGTTAGAATTGGGAAAATACCTCTCATCTAATATCCTTCATAGAAATAGTAGGAATGTTAGATGGATCATGTTGTAGATGGAAATCAACTAAGGGATGCTTAGGAAAATACATGGAAGTGGGCTCTATGGGAGATGTAGGAATCACCGGTGGAGAAGGATCCATAGGTGAGGGAAGGTTCATAGGTGAAGGAAGATACATGGGTGGAGGAATAAAAGGTGATGAAGGAAATATAGAATGGGATGGAACCATAGGAGGTGGAGCCATGGGAGAAGAATGAGCCTTATTATAAGAATGACATGTGGGAGGAATGGAAGAAGGTCTACGAATAACTATAAGGTGGTCCTTAAGGTGTTTATAAATTATGTAGAAATGATAAGTGTGATGGGTTCCACATTGGTACCATAGACAATATACCTCACCACACTTAGGAAAATACCTCTCATCCAATATTGATGGGTGTCATTATTCCCTTCATTTAATAAATTCTATTGATGTCATATTTGACCAAGGTTGTGTCTAAAGCTATATGTAAAAAGAATAATCGTAGCAATTTAGTAATTGATTGTAGGTATTTGTATTTTGTTTCTTTTTGCTTTGGGGGATTTTTAATGTCTTAAGGACTTCTTGGTTAAAACTTTTATTGGAATCAAACTATGAAAATCTATTGGAAGTAAACACACATTGCAAAAATGAAATAGATTTCTGGAAATAAACACACTTTTGCAAAATGAAATAGATTGTTGGAAATAAACACACTTTTGTAGAATGAAATAGATTGCTAGAAATAAATACACTTTTGCAGAATGAAATATATTTCTATAAATAATTTGCAAAGAAATGAGAATTTAATTTAAGACACCTAAAGGAACAAATATACAACAAATTTTAACTTTAAAGAGTTGGAAGAATTTATAAATTTAATAGAGTGACCTATTTGCTTTTGCGAAATAAAATATAAATACTGAATAAAAATGAAGATCCTAGTTCTTGGAGGAGTGAGCCCTTGCTCTGCCTAGAAATAGGATTGAGCAGTTTAATTCTCTCTCAAAATAGAAATGGTTATTTCATTGATAAAATGTTATGTATTACAAAAATGTACTAATCTATCCTTGTCTCTCTATTCTTAAATTATTTTTCTATCTCCTAAATTCCTAGGTCTATATATATATATATATATATATATATATATAGATATATATATATATATATATATATATATATTCTTTTCGGTATCTTGATGGTTGTAACTATTTCATGGATATGATGGAACTGAATCGTGCCCAAAATAGATGCTAAATCAAGACGTGGCTAGATGTCTAGCTGTGTGATAAATGTCTTGGATATGCAAGTATGGAAATCAGAATTCTGCTCCTGATTTAATGTGATCATTGGTTTGACAGATCACTGGTCATTTAGAATAGATCATCATCAGTTCCATGTTTAATTGTAAAAGTTTTGGAGATTATCTGCAAGAGTACCAGAGTTAATTTAGATAATTCCAGAGCTAAATATAGAGTTCTAGAATTAAGTCCAAAAATGTGGCTACTTGAAATAACATGGTGGGGTTCTGAAACTAAGCTATATTGATTCCAATGCTTGTAAAAACATGCAATCCACTTCATATTTGTTCTTCAACCTGATGATGCCCTATTTTATTACAAAATTTGAATTTTCCAACACACTTGTTAAGAATTATAGAGATTTTTAAATGTTAGAATCATAATAAAAAAAATATGGATAATTACATCCCAAGTCATCTCAGATCAAAATAAAAGTTACAAAATGCAATCAAACTTAATAAAAAGAGAGAGTAAGATGAGGTCATTTATTATACATTTAACAGGCATATCTTGGCCTCATCATTTCCCCCATACTTACTTGTTTGTAAGTCCCTTTACAAACTTCACTCTTCAAATTTAGGATTGTATATCTTGCATTCCATTTGATTGCTCAAATCAAATGGCTGGAACTGAATATCCCAATGCTTTGATTTAGAGGTACTATAACCTACTCCTACTACTTTTCTTTTCCATTCCTCAAATTGAGTGGGATATTGAGGTTTTTTATTTTGCCAAGGAGATATGGGGGTAAGAAGTAGATGTGGTCTTGTCTGCATTCTTATCCATATGCATAGGGGAGTTTCATTGATCTGGGGAATTATTATGCATAAATATTTTGCCCTTTCTAGACTCCAAATCCAATTTGATGTAGATAATACTTCCCTTCTTTTCAATGCCACTGGGATAAATTCCCATCTTTTCAAACATGCATCATAGATATTATCAAAATTCTCCCTTTCATAAGAGGTGAAGGTATTAATGCTTTTCTATAAATTGAAAAGATAAGGTCCCTTAAACTTGTCATTAAATGCATGGGATTGGAAATGTGTAGCAAAGGCGAAGGGGTTACCATAATGAATTCTCATATAGAGACCAGATGAACTAGCCTTTAATAGATGCTTTGATTCCCTCTCCTTCCATGCAATCTAATTTTGAAGAATAGAGATGAATGCATTAATCTGGGTTTCCCTTACATATAAATTGATCATAAAACCTAAATTTATTTCTAGCTTGAAATTGCAGAGGTGAAATTCACAAAGAAGATTTTTCTATTCTGTATTGGCTAAGGAGTAGGTGGTTGAGAAATTGTCTTCATATTTTATTTCATGTGGAAGACCACATGCTATCCTTTCTAACTACTAGCGAATGAATTATTCCTCTAAAAATATGTTATATGCAAGATAAGGTTTTCTACATGTAAGTAGTTTCTCACTCATCATACAAACCATTTGTATTTTCACAAGATATTTATATTAATCATTTTCCTCCTTACAAAATTTCTCTTCCCATTCCTTCCTTGCTTTCTTTTTTCCCTCCATTTTGATTTTCAAGTCTTTATTGGATGCCTTGATGACATTAAGTTCTCTACATGTATCATCCCATAACTGCTTGAGTGGCAGATAAGTCAATTCACTTTTTACAGAGACTATTGACATAGCGGTTTGTCTCCTAGAAATTGTACATTTTTCCTCATTCTCTATCAGTTGCCTTTTAGTCTCTACTAATTCCTCATTCTTGGTTATGAACTAGTTTGTTAATTCTTCAAGGAGCTTTTCTTTATGTTCTAATTTGAGTTTGAGGAAGTTTAATTCCTCATCCTTTTCCTTGAGAATGAGCTCTACTCTAGACAAAAATAGAACTTGTTTAACCTGCTAATTTTGTTCTTTTTCTGACATTTCTTGGGGAGTTAAATATTCTTCTTCCACCATAGGGGATTTCCCTTTCCTTCTCCAAGATGCCTATTCATCTTTAGCATGTGATGGTGCTACTATCTCACCCATTTCTTGGAAAGCTTGCTCCTCAAATATTTCATCATCTTTTTCCTTTTCTATTTGACTTGGTCTAGGAGGAGTCATGGCCATGCTGCCCAAAATATTAGTGGCTTTAGTTTCCATCTTTTCTTGTTCTTCCATCTCCTCTAGACTTTCTTTAGATATTTTATGATGTCTTCTTCTTTGAGGAGCCTCAAAATTTTTAGACATAGGTCTCCTCTTAGAACTTATTCTAATGTTCACCTTTTGCTTAAGCCTAGGAGAACTGTCACTGTCAGAGACAGGTATCAGTTCTTCTATAGCTTCTGTAGAAGAAGAAATTTCTTGAGAAGGCACAGTAGGGTCTACAATTTTAACTTTTCTTCTAGGTTTTCTTCTTTTTGGTATCTCCTCTTCCCCTAATTTTTTATTTTTCTCATTAGTAGTATTAGTTTCCAAATGAATTGAAGGGGCAAGAGGAGTTGCTATTGTTCTTCTAGAAATACCAGGGTTCTACCCAAATTTGCCAATAAATTTTTCCCACATTTCTTCCCCATTTTTCTTTGAAAGGAAATGGTGTTGGCATACTAAATTCACTAACCCATGATGTTTGATTGTTCCCACACCAAAATAATATCTCTGGGCCATTGTATGGATAGAGTCAAAAAGAAACCGTGGAAGGTTTACTATATATTCTAGTTTTCTCCATATCTAAGGTGTATAAGGATTTTTAGGACTTCTTTTCCTATTGTCCCAAATTGTACATCATAGGTTAAAGACTTAACTATCCAAAATGCTACTCTGTCAAAGGGTTTTGCCAAGCTGGCCCTTTTGACTCCTTTGATGATTTTCTTTATATTGTAAATATACTGGGGTTTAGCTTCCTCCTCTCTCAATAGGGTTTCATCTAGGTCTTTTAATGTCCCCTTGATAGGGTTTGGGACATGCACTATTGGTATTCCAGACATCTCAATTATTATATTCACAGAAAAAGGAATGAAAACCTTCCTAATCTTTGTCTTTGTTTGCTCTAAATTAATAACAAATTCTCTTACCAATTCATCATTATATTTTAGAAACTTCCTCAGAAACTCTAGCCATCCTGTCTATTGAAAGATAGTTGCTACCTATTTATCTGCAAGGAGCTGGGTATCATTTTCTAGTTCTAACTTCTTTTTAATTTGCATGATTCATTATTCTTTAATATTACATAGGTTAGCTGAAGATTGCTTCTCTTATTGGTAGAACTGATGATTTTGGCTATGAAACTAGTGAATTCAATTGCAAAATTACTGTACCTAGCTGTGGAACTTAGTGATTTCAGTTGTAGAACTACTGTATTCAGCTATGAAACTGATGGAGTTAGTTTGATGTATCTCTTTTGAAATTTTTTTGTAGCTAGATTTTGCTTTGTTGATTCAATAATAAGAATGATTCTTTATGACTATCCACCAATTCATTCCATCATCAATATCCTTCTCATGATTTTTCACATTTAACCATGATGTACAATAGATGACTCATCATACTAATATTTCTAAATCAAGTCTAATCACACAAGAAAACTTTCCATCTAACCCTTAATAAGTTAAAAACATAACTACCATACTTGATGAAGTAATCCTTCCATCATGATGACTCATCATTCCTAAAAATGGTTAGAAAATAGTTAGAATTCAAAAAAAAGTTTTATTTGAATTAGCCATTTATTTGAGAAGATCAACCGCCATCACTAGTTTTCAATTGATATTTGATTTTTTTTTTGGAGAAGAGAACACCATTTACTAGTTTTCATCCTCTTCCCTTTATTCTGGATCTTTTCATCTAATTATTTGATCATTTTGGAAGAACTAGGTTCTTCCATATGATTAAATTCTTTGTTTGCTTCAATTTGCTTCAAGAATTCATCCTTAGTAGGAGGCTTCCTATAAAGTTATAGCCTATGTCCATTGACCAAGAGTATTCTTCTACTGCTACTTCAACTTGTCAAATAGCTACTCAATCTAATAGGGTCCCAACCATCTAGTTCTTAATTTGCTTTTGAATTGTTGGTACTTAGAATCAAATAGCAATGCCCAATCTCCTACTTTGAATTGTCTTTCATTGATATGTGAATCATGCCATTACTTATTTTAACCTTGGATTATCTCTTTTTGGTGAAGTGCTTCCATTTTGAATTCATCCAATTCATTGAATTGAAGGATTCGCTCCTTTTGAGCTATATCTAGTTCGATTCCCACCTTAGTTTCTATCCTCAATGTCTGTAGTTCAATCTCAATAGGCAACAAGGGATTTTTCCCATAGATTAACTCATATGGTGAAAACCCTATTGTGGTTTTTCAAGTTGTATTATAAGCCCAAATAGCTTTAGGTAGGCTTTTTACCCAATCCCTTCTTTCTACTTCAACTTTGTTAGTGAGGATGGTTTCCAATTCTCTATTTGTTACTTCAACTTGTCCATTTACTTATGGGTGATAGGGAGATGACTTCATATGATTGATCTAATAATACATTTTGAAAGCCTAGATCATATTGGACATAAATTGTGGTCCTTGGTCCGAAACTAAGCTTCTTAGTGCTCCAAACTTTACCATAATTATATGCCAAAGGAAATCAGCAATTGATTCTTCAGTGGCATTTTTTAAATCCTATACTTTTACCCATTTTGTTACATAATCAATACACATAATAATGTGCTATTTTCCCTATGAAGGAGGATTAAAGGGTCCAACAAAATCCAATCCCCATATCGCAAATGGTTTAATCACTACTTGTGGTTGTAGAGGCATTTCATTGGTAATGATTGACTATCTCATCCTTTGATAAGGATCACACCATTTGATATATCTCTTCACATCTTTGTACAAAGATGTCCAATAGTAACCAGTGTCAAGTATCTTATGAGCTATTCTTTTCACTGAATAGTGTCCTCCACTTGGTTCATCATGACATGCCCAGAGGATGTCAAAGATTTCATCTTCTCTTACACACCTTCATAAAACTAAATTAGGACCACATTTATATAGCATTCCATTTAACCATTTGAAATGTGCACTGGTTTTGATTAACTTCTTTATTTGTTTTTTAGTGAAAGAAGGAGGAAACTTCCCTGTTGCAAGATAATTTTCCATGTTAGCAAACCATGGCGTATTATCTGAAATACTAAATAATTGTTCATATAGAATGTTGTCCTTGACTAGATCCTACTCCCTTATAGTGGTCAATTTTGATAATAAATCAGGTACCACATTAGATTTGCCTAGATTGTCCATAATAGTAATATCAAATTCTTGTAGAAGTAATAACCATCTAATTATTCTACCTCTAACCACTAGTTTGTTCATTAAATACTTAATTGTTGAGTGATCTATATGTAAAAAAATTTTGTACCCTATAATGTAATGTCTAAATTTATTGATTACATAGATCACAACCAAAAATTCTTTTTCAATGGTAGTGTAATTTCTTTCAATGGGAGTAAGATTTTTACTAAGGTAGTAAATAGCATACATTCTTCCCTTTTCATCTTTCTATCCCAAAATTGCACCAATTGAGGTATTTGAGGCATCTATTTGGATGTGAAAAGGTTTCTCCTAATTAGGTCCTTTCAATATTAGGGCAGTTACTAATTTAGCTTTAATTCTTCAAAAGAATGTTGACACTATTCATCCCAAAGAAATTCATAGTCCTTGGTAAGCAACTTAAATATGGGGGAAATAATTTTACTAAAATCCTTAATAAAGTGCCTATAGTATCTAGCATGACCTTAAAATGATTTGATATCTGTGGGGGTTTGAGGAATAGGCAAATCTGAAATAATCTTGATTTTGTTTTGGTCAACTTGAATTCCTCTTTTTGAAATATGGTGTCCTAATATGATCCCTTCATCAACCATCATCAAAAATTTCTCATGACTAAGAGATAAGTGATGTTGTTCACATATTGTTAATACTCTGTCCAAATTTTTCAAGGCATCATCAAATGTATCTCCATGCACAGTAAAGTTATCCATATATACCTCTACACAGTCATTTGTTAGGTCTACAAAAATTGCTAATATAGCTCTTTGAAAGGTTATTGGAGAATTACATAGTCCAAAAGGGAATAATCTATAAGCAAAGGTACCCCATGGACAAGTAAATGTAGTTTTGTCTTGATCCTCAGTAGTGACTCTGATTTGATTGTATCCACTAAATCCATTCAAGAAGGAAAATTACTATTTACCTAAAAGGTTGTCTAAGACTTGATCTATGAATGGTAAGGGAAAATAATCTCTTAGGGTGGCTTTGTTCAATTTTCTATAGTCAACACAAATTCTCCATTTTCCATTCTTTTTAGCGACAATTACAAGAGGAGACACCCACTAGCTATCTAAGATAGGGTAGATAAAACATACTTGTAATAGTTTTTCAATTTCTTGTTTAACTATATCCCTTAAGGCTAGATTAATCCTTCTCTAAGGTTGCTTAATTGGTTTAATGTTTTTAGTATAAATGTGATGGGTGTAGATACTTGGATGAATGCCCTTCATGTCTCTATAGTCCCAAGCAAAAGTTTTAGTATGATCCTTCAGAACATTAAATAGATTGGCTTCTTCATTATTCTTTAACCAGCTATTAATATTCAAAAAAAATCTTGGTTGAGTCTCAACATGTTTGGTTCTAGGATATGATGAACTAATTTATTGAAAGGGTTCCATTAAGGTGTTTAGTGGATAGGCATGTGGTAACAACATATGATATGTAGTAACATCTCCAAAATTTCTAGAGGTAGAATGCTGGATAAAGGACAATAGGAAGAGTTATGATACTTATCTTGTTTTAGGTCAAACTCATTGTTACTGCTATTTTCTAGAAATTCTTCATCATCTCTTGATATCTATAAAGCTGAATCTATAGATCCTTCCTCTCCTCAAAAGAGTTCTCATTCATCTAGAGCAAAATTATCTTCATTTGTAGAGAATTATTGTTGGTGTGGTTCTAGAACTAACTGTGATGGTTTTGGAATAGATTACGTAGGTTCCATAACTAATCTCGACTACTCGAATGACAATTGTTGTTCATTCAATGAAGGATTAACCATCTCTTCAATTTCCCACACATGATCCTGTAATGTTATCATAGCCAAAGAAGATAGATTTTGCTCATTAATATTAGGATTATGAACCCATAATTTTGCTTGATTATCAATAAAAGGGATATAATGAAATTTGCTTAGAATTTTTACCATTAGAAATAGTCATATCTCCTAAGCTGTAATCAATCAAGGCAAATAGTGTAGCTAACCATGGTCTTCCTAAAATAATGGGATAACCAAGTGTTTTACCTTTTGGCTGTAAGATAAGGAAGTTGACTAGATATTCCCATGATTCCACCATTACTACTACATCTTCAATAATGCCTTCTGGTTTTGCTACAGACTGATCTACCATTTGTAATATGGTGGTAGTAGATTTTATGCCTATTAATGGTAATGTTTTCAAAGTGTCCACTGTCATTACATTGATAGTTGTTCTTAACTCAATCAAAATGCTATGTATATCCTTAATCCCTATAGAGATAGAAATAGTAGGGCTGTCAGGATTTCCATATTTGGGAAGTAGGAGTTTGTTTGTTAATAAATTAGCAAGTTTTCCATCTACCTAAATAGTCTTAGGTTACTGCTTCTATCTTACAAATTTTTTAGAACATAATTATTTGATTAACTTGTTCAACTTTGGGATATCCTTAATTACTTGTAACAATGGTATTTCAATATTCAATCTTCCTAGTTCTTGCACCAATTTAGACTCCTTAATTTCTATGGTGTCTTTAAATCTTTCTAAAAATGGAATCTCAATAGAATTTCCTTTTGGTTCCTTATCTTTTTCTTTTTCATCTTCCTTAGGTGCAACTAGGCTAGGGGTTTTAACTTCTTCTATCATCTCTGTGATTAAAATAGGTGGACTACTAACTATTTTTCTAGATCTGGTTTTAATGTTTTTACAATCGATTGTATTTAGATCAACTATTTTTTTTGGTTTTGTTTCATATACAGGAGTTATTTATTTGTTTCTTAGGTTTGCTATTGGTTGTGCTGGCATTTATGTTTGGACTATATTTTCAACCTATGGATTTTGTGTTGGAGATCCCATTATGTCCTGTTGGTTCTAATTTGGATATGTTTTCCCTTGCACATAATTACTAGGGCCCCATCTAGGTTGTGGCTAAGCATAAGGATTTCCTTGACCAGCCCAAGGTTGATGATGTCCTTGAGTATAACAAGATTGAGTTTCCCAATCCTAAGGATGCCATGCTAGTTGAGGGGCCCAAGGTGGCTATCCCTAAATTTGTGGTACTATTTGAGCTACCCATGGCATCATCCAAGGATTAGGATCTGGTCTTGGCATAAACTATCCTTGGTTGGGTTGTCTCTGAACAAAATTCAATTCTTCTATGGTGGATGATGTACTAGTTTGTTTGAGCTGATTTTTTACAAGTGGAAGAAGAGAACAAGCATGAGTATCATGTTCTTTAGATTCACAGACAAGACATACTTCTATTTTATCCTGAGGACATTCCCTTATTGCATGCTTCTTCCTACATCTAGGACAATACATGGCTAATGGTTCAATTTGGGCATTTGCTTTAGCTTGTAATCCAACCATGGTGGAGGTTAATTGAACTAATATATCTATTTTAAAGTTTTCCAATTCATTCATTAGTTTGTTCATATCTGGATTCAAATTTTTAACCATTTTTCCTTTTCTAGGTCCACCCCTTATCCTTGAATAGTTTCTACAAATTTCTATGATTTTGTCCATTTTTAATTGAGCAATGTTTCCACCACCAATTAAATCAAGTGTTTCCCTAGATTCAACATCTAGACATTTGAGAAAAATGGTTTTACTTAAATCTTCTTGAAGTACAAATCCACATCTTTTACTCACAAAGAGGAATCTGTCCAAATAATCTTCCATATTTTCATCTTCTTCCTATTTGATTTTGAAAAAATCTTCCTTTTGATTTCTTCCTCTACAATAATCTTGATATTTGTCTAGGAAGATAGTTTCCATTTATTCCCAATTGTTAATAGAATTATATGTTAATCCTATAAACCACGTCATTGCTACATCCTTTAGATTAGATGGAAACAACTTAAGTTTTTGATTATCTATCTTGTAATCATAAGTCTGACATAGTACTTTAAACTCAAACAAAAATTAGTCAAGATCCTCAGATGACATTCCTCTAAATGTGGGCAAGTGTGTAGGTGAGATTTTCTTCATAGTGGTTTCATCATCTTCTATCTGAATGAGATAGGTAAAGGTTCTTTTAGGTTCTCTTCCAGCTTCTCGTGTCATCTCTCTAGTATTTTCTAGTCCCTTCTCCTAGTCAATGTGGTATGTGGTCTACTTTGGGGATGGTGAAAAGTCAGGATTAGGAGGTTGACTACTCAATTGAGAATCAAAACTTTCCCTTAATGGATCTTGAGAAATAATCCTCCTCCCTAAGGTTCTACTTAGTTCTAGTGAATGATCCAAAAATTCCAAAGATGGCAATTTTGCTTCTTGTCTTGTAGGAGATAATGGTGCCTCCGATTCTTGCTCAACATCCTTATTTAAACTAGAGGATGATGTAAATTCTATTTAGATATTTTGGGGAGAAATCTAACCTTGGAGTCTCGTGGTCTAATCATAAATTTTGTGATGACTGTTAGGGAAAATTTCTATAAATACTAAATGAATGATTGTTGCTCTTGTTGACACCTAATTAGAAAATTCCAACTAGTGATTCCCTAGTAACAGCACCAAAAATGATGGGTGTCATTATTCCCGTCATTTAATCAACTTTCTATTGATGTTATATTCAACCAGGGCTGTGTCTAAAGCTATATGCAATAAGAATATTCGTAGCAATTTAGTAATTGATTGTAGGTGTTTGTATTTTGTTTATTTTTGCTTTAGGTGATTTTTAATGTCCTAAGGACTTCTTGGTTAAAACCTTTATTGGAATTAAACTATGAAAATCTACTGGAAGTAAACACACATTGCATAAATGAAATAGATTGCTGGCAATAAACACACTTTTTCAAAATGAAATAGATTGCTAGAAATAAACACACTTTTGCATAATGAAATAGATTGTTCGAAATAAACACACTTTTATAGAATGAAATAGATTGTTGGAAATAAACACACTTTTATAGAATGAAATAGATTGCTGGAAATAATTGAAAAGAATTGATATTATAATCTAAGACACCTGCAGGAACAAATCAACAAAAAAAATTAACTTTAAAGAGTTGGAAGCATTTATAAATTTAATAGAGCGACCTATTTGCTTTTACAAAATAAAATATAAATACTGACTAAAAATGAAGATCCTAGTTCTTGGAGGAGTGGGCCCTTGCTCCACTTAGAAATAGGATTGAATAGTTTAATTCTCTCTCAAAATAGAAATGGATATTTCATTGATAAAATGTTCTATATTACAAAAATGTACTAATCTATCCTTGTCTCTCTATTCTTCAATTATTTTTCTATCTCCTTCTAAATTCCTAGGTTTGTATATATATATATATATATATATATATATATATATATATAGACACACACACACACACACACACACATATTCTTATTGGTATCTTGATGGTTGTAACTATTTCATGGATACGATGGAACTGAATCATGCCCAAAATAGATGCTAAATCAAGATGTGGCTAGATGTCCAACTACGTGATAAATGTCTTGGATATGCAAGTATGGAAATTGGAAGTCTGCTCTTGATTTAATGGGATCATTGGTTTGATAGATCACTGGTCATTTCAAATAGATTGTCATCAGTTCCATGTTTAACTATGAATGTTTTAGAGCTTATCTGCAGGAGTACTAGAGTTAATTCAGATAATTTTGGAGATAAATATAGAGTTCTTGAACTAAGTCCAAAAATTTGGCTACTTGAAATAGCATGGTGGGGTTTTAAAACTAAGATGTATTGATTCTAATTCTTGTAAAAAAATGCAATCCACTTCATATTTGTTCTTCAGCCTGATGATGACCTATTTTTTTACAAAACTTGAATTTTCCAACACACTTGTTAGGAATTATAGATATTTTTAAATGTTAGAATCACAATCAACAAAAGATGGATAATTACATCCTCACTCATCTCAGATCAAAATAAAATTCACAAAATTCAATCAAACTTAATAAAAAGAGAGAGTAAGATGAGGTCATTTATTATACATTTAACGGGCATATCTTGGCCTCATCAAATATCCTTCATATAAAAATTAGGAAAACTAGATGGATCATGTTGAAGAGGGAAATAAAGTAAGGGATGCTTAGGAGAATACATGGGAGTGGTCTCTATGGAAGATGTAGGAATCATTGGGACTCATAGTTGGAGAAGGATCCACAAGTAAGGTAAGGTACATAAGTGAAGGAAGATCCATGGGTGGAGGCACAAAAGGTGATGAAGGAACCACAAAATGGGATGGAACCATAGGAGTTAGATCTATGGGAGAAGGAGGAGCCTTAAAATAAGAATGACCTATGGGAAGAATGGAAGAAGGTCTAAGAATAACTACAAGGTGATCCTTAAGGTGTTGCTAAAGTATGTGGCAATGATCAATGTGATGGGTGACAACTTGGTACCATAGACAATATACCTCACCATACTTAGCCATATATTCAGGTAGAACCTTCAAGGGATGCATGGCTTTATTTAAAGACTAAGGGGAAGAACAATGCAAAGTATCAAGATATTTTTGTAGCTTGTGACAATGGGTGGATGAATGATTATCTATTCTATGGAAGCAACATATATATTTATGAGTGGTCTTAGTAGAATCACCCCTAAAAATAGGTGTAATAGGAGTGGAAGGAGCTAGAGAAGACTTGTCATACCATTTGGTAGGCAACAGAGCCATTTTAAGAAAAGCAAGCAAACCATCACCAAGGGAGGGTGGTGGTGGGGAAGGAACTAGATTAGGCTCTATGGAAGGAGTGACGGGATCAAAATTAGGGATAGAATCATCAAAAGTGAAAGTAAGAATATGATCAACTATAGTGGGAGTAGGAATGGGCTTAACTATATTAAGAACAAGAATGGGTTCTGAAGTAGGTTCCACTATGGGAGGGGTGCAATATATAATGCCTATGAAGGGTCTCACTCATCTCATGTGTAAACTAACTATGGTGGTCAAGGTACCTAGCAAAGATGTAAGGCCTAGTCATATAATGATCCATGAGTATACTCCTATGAGGCTCATTAGAAACTAGAGGTGTCAGTACCATCTCTACCATGAGATAAACAATAAAAATAATAAAATTAAGAACTAAAAATGAAGGAAGATGGGAATATGCAATAAAAGACTAAATCAAAGAAGAATGATAATGAACAATCTCAGCATTATGGTCTTCAACAAGAACACCTAAGAATAGATCATCTAAGGAATAACCATCATCATAATCTAGTGTGTAAATGTCAATAATATAATTAGGGATAACCTTTTCATCCAATTAAGTGTGGTGAATATAATGTTGAGTCTTGTTCAAGACTACAAGAATGTCATTACAAGGAGGTTTGCAAGAATGAGGTTATAAAGAATTTAGAAGTTACAAGATGAGATGAGGTGAGAGTTCAAAATTTTAATCTTTAGGTTAATTTCATTAGTCTCATTATCATCATATTTTAAGAGGTTAGTAGGGATGTTCCCAATGAGTTTCGGATGCCCATTGTAACCTCTATTAGAATTAACAGGGAAATTAAAGTGTTGAGACTTACAAAATGGAACATTGGGTAAAGGTTCAAGAGTTGGTATTTTGAAGACACCATGTACTTGGAGTTTTTCGAAATTATAAGTTTTATTATCACCCTAGATCATATAAATGGTTCCATTATGATGTAATTTAACACATTGGTAGGCAAAAGAAGTAATTTATCTCATACAGTGAGTCCACGACTTAACAAACAAGATATTATAAAAAAGAGTAAAGTTAAATATCATCACCTTCACATGAATGGTGATAGGTGGGATGGTAATGTGAAGCCACACACAACCTAATGGAGAAATTTTCCTTCTATCATATCCTTGGTATGTGTTATGTGTGGACTTGAGATTACATTTTGAATATTCAAGGGATTTAATGAAATCGAGAGAGGCAACACAAGTTTTGGAACCCTTATCAATAAATACATGCTTGACTTAGATATCACATATTTGGACACTAATGAACAAAGGAGGATCATTCACATGAATCAAAATCTCATTGGGAATCATAGAGGCTATAAGAAGTTTTAAGGAAAGAGAAGTGTCCATTATTTCATCATCATGGATGGACATCTCTTCACTTTATTATAATATACTATCTTTGGATCAAGATAAGGCTACTTCATGTCTTGTTAGATAAGGGAAAGGGATGTTCATTTTTAATAATAGTTACATAAGATGGTTTATGTTACATGGATAGGTCCTCATAATCTCAAGAAATAAAATTTGGGATGGGAGGCTAGTGAGGTCTATAATGGGATCCCACTCATCATAACCCATGATAAGGTTGTTAGATACAAGTGCATAATGATTAAGAAGGTCCTTAGAAGGAAGAACCAAAGTGCATTGGAATTTTTTTGATAATAAGGAGAAGATTTAGAATACATTTGTAAATTGTGTTGTGAAGATGAAATAGTTGGTTCAAGTTGATTTTGAGAAATGGTAGAAGAAGTGTTAGTAGAGGCTTGATTATCATTATTGTCAGAAGATGAAGGAATGGTAGAAATAGAATGCAAATTTTTATCCAAGGGATAATTATGAATTAGATAATCAAAGGTTATATGGTCATGTTGACCCAAATCATTTAAATGAGTTGGAAAAGAATATTGGATAACATAAAATGTCTAAAGATAAGGGAGTAGTGTAGATAAGTTAAGAATCAATAAAAGAAACAAACCTTCATATATTAGTCATGTTATTTCTATTTAGAAGTGGGGTCAATAAGAATTTCTACATTTTTTGTGAAAGAGGTGGGTTTGTCTTGGGTGTCTTGATTAGGTTGATGATTAGGAAGAGGATCTTTATAGATAGCCAAATGACCATTAGATTGATTTAAGTATGATATTTGTGAGGCTTAAAAATAATTTCATATGTTTTTTAAGGTTTTCAAATTATATAATAATGATCAAAATTAGGACTAATAAAAAAATCCATAGCTAAATTATGGATCTACCTACATGTCTCATGAGAATGACCCTAACTAGCATGAAACCAACAAAACTTGTTAGGATCATAGCAAGATTTCATAGGACAAGTAGGGTCAAGTTATCATGGAAGAGGCCTAGGTAGACATTTGATTAATTTAGATAAGGATAGTGGTTTGTGAACATTAATGTTATTTGGTGAAGATAAATGAGGATTGCTATATTTTTTAGAAGGGGGATCTAGTTTTGAGGATTGGTTAGAAATGATAGCTTGAATAGTGTCATAAGAGTCTATGAAACCATCATTGGTATCATTATAATTTTTTTTCTTAATTAAGAGATGAGGAGTTGATTAAGGTTGACATGGCTCAAATTGATGCATAAGGAAGTCTTTATGTTTATCTTGGTCAATAGCCTCCTCCAAAGTACATGGAGAGAGAGTGTGGACCTATTATTATAACTTGGGAAAAAGAGCATTAGTGAAGAGATGGAAAAGGTTATCATCGGCCATGTCATGTTCACACATTTTTGACAAAGTTTTCCACCTCTTAACACAAGCTTGAGTAGTTTCATTTTCAACCTATTTACAGTTTATGAAGTGGGACAAAGTATTTTCATGGAGATAACTAGTTTGGAATTATTAAACTAAGGCATTCACTAAATCTTCCAAACTAGTAATGGAATGAGTTCTAAGTTGATTGTACTAGTCTAAATCATCATCCATTAGGGTTTTGGCTAAGATATTAGTAGTGGAAAAGGTGTTAAATTTGACCCAATACTTATAAAGATTTTTAAAGGTTTTAAGATGAAGGGTAGGATCAGTTGATCCATAATAAGAAATTGTAGGGTTGATACCTCCTATATCAATATTAAAATTTTGAATGGTAAGAGGCTTATTTTGAATATGTTTAATGGTTTTGTTGACCAAAATAGGTTGAGTAATGAGATTACCTTGGGAATATCAAAGAGGAGGGGGCTTAACATTTTGGTTATACGTGCCCCAAGTCATTGGTTGAGGATGAGTTTAAATATGGAGAAGGTGATTTTACATTCTCATCATTTGATTTGTGTTATGAGCTTGAAAGATATTCATTTGAAAAAGTGTTTTTAATAATAGTTGGTGGGTTTGATCAGTATTATTTGAATCATTATAGTTAGTATTGGAATTGGTATTAGTGGTTTGGGTACCACTATTAGTGTTGATACGAGCTTGAGAGGAACTATGATAATGAGAGGCACTAGTGGAAAAAATTTCTTGGGAAGTAAAAGATGGACTAGTGAAGGGATGATAAGAAGAAGCATTAAGAGCATGATTACCTTGGGTAGTAGACAATGCACTAGTAGAAGGATTAAGGATAGTGGATTTATAAGAGTCTCACTCGATATAGAACCTACCATGTTAGTGGATATACTAGGCATGGAGGTAGAAGTTAAAGAAGTAATGGTATGAGAAGGAGTCATAATTGAGGTAGGAGACTGAGAGTCAAAGAAAGTGGTACCTCTAAATCCATTTGAGAATATGGGATTAGGTGATTGAGGCTTTTGGATTGACCACTAATCAAAAAATTTAATTGGCAGAGGGATCCTTTCCTCGATGTTGAGTAAATTTGGAGATAAAGTAAAGCACTTCAGGGTATACTCTAATTTAGGTTGGTCTTCTAGGGAAAATAGAGGATTATGATGCAAAAAGGTTTTATGAGGGGTCACATAGTTCATTATGTGAGTTGCTATGTGAAAATTACTCTCATATAAGAGAGGAACCCTACTATGCATATGGGATACCCTATGTGGGTTGGTGAAAATCATCATTTTTATTGAATTTAACTTAGTGTTTTCTTCAAACAAAAAGTTCATGATGAAGGATAAGGACTAAATATACATAAGAGAAATGTACAATCAAGGAAATAAGAAGTGGTATAAATAGTACATGGTCGATTAGGTTTATCTAGTATAGAAAAGATGGATTACAAATAGTACAGGGTCAATTAGGTTGATCAAGTATAGTAAATAAAGGTTTTAAAAGTGTACAAGGTCAAATGGGTTCATCTAATACAATATAAAATAAAAATTAGAAGGTCTATAGTAGACTATGTTGATTGAAACAATCATGTACTAAAATAAGAATAAATTTACAAGTACCTAGAAAAACAAGACCTAAAAGGAAACACACAATTAATTGGATCAATTAAGTTGATCTAATTGAGGCACATAACACAAAACCTTGCACCAATTCTAGCCAATGCAAGTTTTTGTAATACAAAATATAATTGATCAAATATTAAGTAATCAACTTGAAAAGTAAAAGATAACTAGATGGTCAACCTGAATGTTATTAGATTATTAGAATATAATTTTAAATTTTATGGGAAGTTAGTTTTAATCAAGGAAATATAAATCAATCTAAGGATGGTTTCAGGGTGTTTGGGCTAAAAAGAATCTTAATTGGTAATGGTACAAGCTTGGTATTGGGGTCTACCCCCTCACTTCACACACTATAGTGATAAGGGTGTTAGATGCTTAGATAGAATATACCATTAACCACATATTTATACATGGCTAAAAAACCAAGTTAGCATCCATTTTGGTTATGAAATCTAAGTAGGTTGGCCTTGGGTAGATAATTTTTAAAGTGTTTATTAAAGATTTTGTGATTTGGTCATGTGTGTATAAAATATAAAATAGTGAAACTAAATGGTAAATTGAAAACCACCTAATTAGAATATGTGTTCTATTCTAAACATGAAAGCAACAAAAAATGAAAGTTTGTGATAATTACTAGTATATAAAGGTTAATTAAAACTTTGAAATAAGGTACAATGTAAATGCATTTAATAATGTATGCACATAATATAGAATAGGGTCGATAGTGTCACCTCTACACTACAAAATCAAGGTTTGAAAATGAACAGTTTTGATACAGATGATCTAGTTATGTAGACAACACAAAATATAGAACTGCTTCGATAGGGTTGATCTAGTTGACTGTATAAGGGCAATTTTAAAGACTATAAATTGTGAAAGGAAACACTACAAGGAAAGAGAGAAGGGATATAAATAAACCTTAGTGGGTTTGAATATGAAGAGAAGTGAGATTTTTATCGAAAAACCTTGAGAAATGCTTGAAAATCCTATTAACAAGTTTGATCTAGCTTTGCATAAGCCTATTATTAAATGCTTAAACTATATAGGGTTGACTAGGTTGACCTAGTATGTTGAACATGATGCTTGAAAATGTATAAGGTTGATTGGGTCAACCTAGTATGTTGAACCTAATGTCTAAAAATTAGAAAAATATATTGGGGCAATTGAGTTTATCTAGTATCATGTACCTAGATACATGCACACAAAAATTAGAACTAGGTTGATGAAGTCAACCTAGTATGGAAAATATATGATAAAAATAATGATAAAAGAATGAAATAAGTGAAAAAATCCTACAAGGGTTAGTTCATGTTAGGTTCACTAGAATGTATGCAATCAAAAATGCATCATGTCTATAAATAAATATTAGTCAGAGAAGATAAAGCATACCTACACTTCCAATTGGGAATACATTTATTAAGTAGGAGCATGACCAATATAGGTATCCATGAGATCTGATTATGGGATCATTTATCACAATACACTATGCTAAGTTAGGTTATAAAGCCTCCAGTCTAACACAATCATGTAATAACCCTAAGGGGGTACTATGTTTTAATATTTCACCATGCTAATAACAATAAAGTAAATATAATCTAGTGATCACCAAATATTATGTACAAAGTGGGGGTTAGAAATAAAATAAAAACTAAACATGCATAGAAGAAATATACCCACATTAATGTATATATAATTATAATGCATGGAAAAGAAGCACAAATACATTATTTATCTACTCTTACAAAAAGAGAAATAAAGTTAGGAATACTTACCTTGAAAACAAATCTATCTAGCCTCAATATCTCCCTTGGCCAAGGTGTTTTACAGGAAATTGTTGTGGTATGTAAGGATAACAAAGATAAATCATCTCTAGGATATAAAACTTATTAATTCATCTAAAAGACTACTCCATAAGGCAAGATCCATATCTCCAAAGAAAGTATAGAACCCTAAGATTTAGTTCTTAAGTAGAATAATCAATAAGCAAATGTTCATTCACACTTAATTATTATTCACTTTTTCTTATCAAATGGTGAAAAATGAAATTGTATATATAGGCAAATATTACCCTAAATCCTTCCAAAAATATTAGTCAATAAGGTTGACCTAGTCAGCCGTGTATAATTCCATTCAATAATTCACTAGGTCATGAGATAGGTCAGCCAAAGATCAAAATAGCTCCTAAGTGAAAATAACATGAAACTGTACAGGGTTGACCCAGTAAACCATGTATAAATGAATGATAAAATGGGATCAAGGTAATGAAAAGGAGGACAAAATGTGTCAAAAGTCAAGAATGGGTTCAACTAAGAAGAGTAAGCTTAGGGTAAATGGTTTTTAAGAGACAAGTGTGTGAATAACATGTGGTAAAAGGGACAATAATATTATGAAGCACTAATGGTATTCCCACACCTTTATTGATGCACCCCTTAAGGTGTGAACTTAGAGAGATTGAGACTCGATGGGTTCCTGTGAGATACAAAGTGTCAAAAGTTAGTAATTGTTTTGAAAATATTATGTGTATACACCCCTTAATCTACTCAACCATGACAAATGAAACATTCAAATTTATTCTTCATGATCTCAAAGTCATCACCAAATTATTTTCACACCTTTAATTATGAAATAAGGTCTAAATAACATCTCTACAACTCACTTACCCATAACTACCAAATCACCTTAAAAATCCAGTCATGAAGAATTAGACCTCTAACACCTATATAGATACTTTTTATGACTTATGATTCATAATTTTTTTGTTATAAGTGTAATAACTAAGAGGGAGGGTAAATTAGTGATTTAATCAATTCAATTCCAAATTTAAAACTTCAAACTCTAAGCCACTCAACATAAGCATTCATGAAGCATATAAACTAGTTATTTCAATGAACAAAGGAAACTATGCAGGATCAAAGCACATAACACATGGATTATTGGTAAACCCTCATGGGTGATAAAACCCATTCTCAATCATAAAAAAATGGACTAAATTCCGATAAGATGTCATAAATAAGAGACTTCAGTGAATCACCCACTTCAATAGGAGCACCAACCCCTAAGCATGGACAAGTACCCACTTGCCCTCAAATGTTGAGCACCCACAAAACACCTATGATATCCATACATACATAAATATTATTTAGATTCAATATTATGGAGAAATAGTGAATAAAAACTCTCTTCAACCCTTCACCCTTATTTAAACCTTCACACATAAGTAATGCATCCAAAATAACCTTTTGGATCACTTTACACCACTTTTCTCATCCTCAATATTTAACCCTAAAAGAACACTATTAAAAAATCAAAAATATTACTCTAGTTAGTACACACATTCCTCACATCTATCTTCTCTTCAATCAATCGACCAAGAATACTCACATTTCTCTTTTCTTCACTATCAACTCTAGAAACCTTCTTATGCTCTTTATAGAGCATTCATGATCACTACCTTCTTGGTCAGCCATACTACATACCTTAACCCTTAAGGATTATATCACACTTATAATTTGATAAAAACTGCCTCTGTTGGTCATCCATAGCTTTAATAGATCACCCTTAAGCACCAACACCTTTCAATTAGGCCTAAGAAGCCCTTATAGGTCCATGGAGACCTATTCATCATTTTAACACTTCACCAAGCAAAATTAGGAACACAAGACCACTTTAAAGCACATAGGTAAATTATAAACAACCCTTAAGATATTATCAAGTGATTACATTCATTACTACACACCTCTGCATATGCAATACCTATCAAATATTTGCTTTGCACATGAAAACACCATGAACAAATAAACAATCAACTTGTAAGCAATTATTCATACTGAATATGGTTTGGTCAAACCAAAATAATCCATATAAATTATAATCATGGAGTCTAAAATACTCTCTAATATATAATTCACCATGAAAAATCCAAACACTATAAATAAAAACTTAAATATCCTTCTTGGATCACTTACAGAAGAAAGTCAAACCCTTAGTCAACTTTGAACTATAATAAATGCAAATATATGACCAATCAAACACCCAAATCATGTTTCATAGATTAACTTTGAAGTTGTGTACCACATTTATCTTTACTTCATCATCAAATTTATCCATAATAAAAATTTATAAGCAAAACATTACAGACTAGTTTTCCTTTGTAAATTCAAATATTTAAATTCCAAACAGTCACTTTTTAATGCAAATTTGATTGTGGAAACTAGTGAAATCTACCAAGAAGAGAAAATTTGAACCACCATAGATTTTGATAAACATCATGTCAATATATGAAAGTTTAAACACATCTTATAGGAATAATATTGAATAGATTCATGTGACCACTTTCTTCTGACACCTACATACATGCAAATGGTTATGTCATCAATTTGTTTACTCAATAAATTCTACCAAGATGACTAGGATAACCTAGACCTTGACAAGACTACTCAGATAGATTCATTTCAATTACAATAGTAAACCAATAACTCTTGACCTATCATATAAACCTTTTAACATGGTCAACACATCACTAACATCCATCATCTTAGCTAACCAAATAGGCACACTTTGTCATTGAGAACCCGCATGCATATCAACTCATGGAAAATCTTGGCCACCATAGGGACATAATTGATAGAACCTCTAAATATCCCCATTTTTCATTGATGTCAACACTTTTAAATATTTTCAAAGCCAACAACAAAGCTATGCACATACTCTTTCTCCCCTTACAAACACTTTCTCTCCCTTTGACACAATGACAAAGTGGGATTACCTACTAATTTTGAGGACCTATAAATGTTTTCAAATCCAAAATCAATAAGGTATCACCCTTGATAAATGATATAAATCTCCCCTATCATTGTGCATATCATTCCTTACCATGACTACCTCAATTTTGCTCTTTGACAATAGTTTTATTTTACCATGAACATATCTATGAAAAAAATTTAAAAATATCAATAAAATATGAGTGATCACACTTTGAAAAAATTAAGAGGAACTCCCCTTAATTCACTTGAAGTTAGACACCCCTTGAGCACCTTCATACCATCTCCAACCATAATGAAATTTCATAGTTGCCTTCAATTTTTCTCTCGCAATCCACTCAAAGAATGAAGAGTGGACATTAAATATCTTTATAAAATATATATTATGCATAAAAACAACAAATAAATATATTTAAGGATAGACATACCTTTGTATTTTGAATAAAATTACCAAAAATCACTGTTCTTCAACTAGCCTTGCCTAGAGGCCTAATAACCCTACCTGAACCTTATAGATCCCATAAATTTCTATGTATGCACCCTCATGACTTGAAATTTCATATCTAGATTAAAATCATAATACCCCTCATTTATACCAAGAATAACCATCCAATTATTCATCTATATCATATTTCCTTCATAAATTAGTCTACTAATTAGCCTTCCATTTGCATAAAAGTTCAATCATAGGAAAAAATATATAATTAAACACGACTCTAAATAACTTTATGAGCATCCATTTGTCCATTTTAATTGATTAGGTATCCTCCTACCTCAAATCCTTTAGAAAGGTCACTAACCCATATGGTGAAAAAACTAGGGCATCAAAAAAATTAGGATCAACTTACTATCTTCCAATCAACGCTAGCTTATAAATATTATCTCACATCTGGAGGCCATAAATACACACCACTAGACCCATTTTTGAGGTTTGAATCTTTGGGGAACCCATAATATAATGAAATGGTTTTTGTATTATTAGCCCTTAAGCAAGGACTATCATACTTGAGAGGTATCAAAAATATTCATTTTTTCTTAAAGAAGCCATCAAAGCTTGAAAATACCTAGGTCACACTTGTATAATGAAAAAACACCTTTATATGCAACAAATTCACCTTAACCACTCATAAATCATGATTTGACACCTAGAAAGCTCATGACTGTGCTTACAAACCCTATGTATACCCCTATCACTATGCTAAAACACCTTTAACTAATCATGGAATCCTTTTAACATCTCCTCAACACCTTTTGTATATAGACACATCAAATCCGATTGGCTTCCACCCTTGGTTGTCCTTATAGACCTCAAATACACCAATTTTGTAAGATAATCTCTCACTAGGTAGTGAACACTAAGAAAAAAGGTCAAACTAAATAAATGGTCATGAAATATTCATGTGACCAATACAAAGCATGAAACCCCATGGATTACACTTAGACGCATCCTCTATACACTCCATATCAACCTTACCTTCATTATTCATGATTTGACATTCTAAACCAATAATCAAAATTTTACTAAAACTTGTTATTATGACTGATGTCCTTGAATAGATTGATTGAAGCTTTTCATCACTAACCTCTAGATCAAGCTCATGAACTTGTTTATCCCCCTTAACCAATGACCTTTTATGATTGATACAAGTCTTGGAAACATAATATCAACAATTTTTATCATAATGGAATTGGTCTTAAAGACCAATTAATGACTTTATATATCTTTGTACTAATAATATCCTCTTTCACATCACCTAGAACACACACACTTGCTTTTACATATGAAATATGTTTCCTAATAAGCATAGGTAGAGACACCCACTTGCTATAGAGAGACTATATATCCCAAAACTTAGGAGACTCCTACATATCCATGCTCTCACTTGGCTTGTAGTCCTTCCTCATCACTAAACTATCTTTGAATGGGTTCTTAACTTCATTCTTTCCTTTTTACTTATAATCTTTCTTGATATTCTTATCCACTTAGGTAGATAAGACTTTATCTTTGACACTTAAACTTGTACCTTATTATGTCATGACAAACAATTCATTTGAAACCTTTTTTTCATTCACCTCCTTAGGTATCCATTTATTATGGATTTTTTTTCTTCATGTTCGGATTGGCATTCTTTGAAATAGAATTCTGACTATTCTTATAGAACCTTGCTATGTGACCTCTCTCTTGACACTTGAAACAAATAATGTTTCTTTGATTTTACATACCTTATGTATGGGCCATAAGATGACTCCTTGAAGTTTAATTATCCCATTTATACATCTAATAATTTGATTTCTTGATAAAATCATTGAAATATCTTGTAATATGACCAATACCTTGACACTTACAACACAAGATGTCATGATTTCCTTGTGGACTAGTTGACTATCTTGAGTGATGATTTTCTTCATGCTTGTCATAATCTTGATCATAATTCCATGTAAATATCTTACTAGTCAATTTTCTATTTCAATCAATGATCCTATGACCAAATTGATGATAAGAATAATAGCATCCATTAAAGGAGTTATCATACCTTATTGCATTGAGTTTCTTCATTTGATATAGAATTTTTTAGGTTTTAAAGTTGTCCTTCTTATTCATATTAGTCTTTTAATCTATCACTAATGTCTACTCAATCTTCTTATCCTTTTGAACATATTCATAGAACCTTTGGCCCAATTTTTAATTTGAGACCTTTTGACTACTCAATAGGTTATTAAGATCAACTATACTTTTCTCAAATTTTTGATATGTTTCAAGATTGATCATAGCTTGATCTAGTTTTACTTACAAGGAATCCATCTCCGATTTAAATTTAAAACATTATTTATCCTTACTCTTTACCTCTCCAATAAGGGTAGAAACCTAAGTTTAAATATGTTGAGTGATTTCATCATGCTCTTTGAATTCATTACTCAACCTTTCTTCAAAGAAGCCAATTTACTCCTCATAGGTCTTGATTAAGGATGAATACTTGTTCTTTCCCTATATAAACTTCAACTCTTTCAAGGTATTTATATATTTGTATTTAAGAGTGATTTCTCATCTTCTTCTTCTAATCTATCTCCACAAAATAGATCTCTACATAAAGAACATTCACCTTCTTCATCATCAAGAGCTATAAAAAGTGTCTCATTATTCTCACCATGAGATGAATTATCATTGTCTTAAGTATTTCCTTATTCTTCAATAGATGAGTTACTATATTCTTCATGGTAAAGTCTCTTACTACCTTTATATGAATCCTTCTTATAATTTATTCTATTGAAAAACTTTATGTACTTGCTAGGACCCTCAAATTTCTTGTAGTCATCCTCATGAGGTTCCTTATCTACTTCCTTGTGTTTAGACTTGCCTCTATTTAGGAACTTAGCTATAGAATGACCAACTTTACCACATGAAAAACATTTAAAGGGAAGCTTACCTTCATAATTACCTGATCCTACATTTAGTTTTCTTGTAATTATGGCTTCAAGTTGATCTTCATTAAGATTAAAACCTTTAAGACTTAACTTACTCTTCTTGCCTTTTGTCTC
This sequence comes from Torreya grandis, assembly GCA_037957365.1. Classification (NCBI taxonomy): domain Eukaryota; kingdom Viridiplantae; phylum Streptophyta; class Pinopsida; order Cupressales; family Taxaceae; genus Torreya; species Torreya grandis. Next base: position 885,738 of record JARHVA010002238.1, read on the forward strand.
CTTGATCACCTTGAAGGTTGCATCTTTCTTTGGTGGTTTATCCTCATTGACTCTCATATCATAGTAAATAAGGATGCCATATAATTCATCCATATTCATCTTGGTGAGATCATGAATTTCTTCTATAGAAAATTTTTTGAGTCAAATTTAAGAGTGAGAGACCTAAAAACCTTTTATTATACTATAATAGCTTCTTCAATTTCCTCTCCAAGACCTTTGATCATGTTTACCACCTCATCTACCCTTAGAATATAGGATGCCACAATATATTATTCCTTAATTTTGACGCCTTTAAATTACCTTTGATAGATCTACAACTTATCTAACTTAATGTTTGAAGCCCCTTCATACATAATCTGTAATTTGTCCTAGATTTGCTTTACAGACTTGTAATGGATTACCTTGGTGAACTCAACCTATAATAGGCCATAAATTATAAAATTAATAGCTTTAGAATTTTTCTCACTCAACTTATTGTTAGATATAATATTTGGAGGAGTAAGGGGTGTAGAATATGCATCTATAATATATTCCCAAATGTCAAAACCTAGAGACATGATGTAGGTCTTCATAATTTAACTCCAAAAACCATAGTTGGATCCATTTAATAGTGGTGTTTGCTTATTAAAGAAACCTCCTTGTATATTTGGACTACCCATTGTACCTTTGATCACCTTCAATTGGTTCAACTTGAAAAAAAGGTATGGCTCTAATACCAATTATTAGAGGTAAAATCACTAAGGGGGGGTGAATTAGTGATGCAATAAATTCAATTATAAATCCAAAAATTAAAACTCTTAGCCACTCAACCTAAGCCTTAATGAAGCATATAAACCATTTATTAGAAGGAATAAAAGAAACTATGAAAGATAAAAACACATAACACATGGATTATGTGGGAAAACCTAATGGGGGATAAACCTTACTCTTAATCCTTCAAGCACTTAGACTACATTCCTATAAGAGATCACAAACAAGAGACTTTAGTGAAGCACCCACTTTATAAGGAGAACAAACCCCTAAGCATGGATAATCACCCACTTAGCCTTAGATGTTGAGCACCCACATAAAACCTCTAATATAAATACCTCCATAACTCTAATTGCCTTTCAATCTAATGGATAAATTATGAATAAGAACTCTCTTCAACCCTTCACACTTCTATTGACCAAATTTGACTTTTAGGTCAAATTAGGGCACCCCTAGTTAAAAACATGGTTTTATACATTTTTTGGAAGAAATAATATCTTTTCATGAGGTGTTTCATTAGTAATTTAATTTTATTCAATGATATATTAGCCTTGGTCATAAATTTCATTAGCCAACATGTCATTTTAGGTCATTTTAGGGGTCAAAAAGGTGCATTTAATGCTTAATACAGGTCTATTGTGAAATATTAAGGCATTAAAATATGATTTAATACCCCATGTGACTCTATAAGATTTTAATTAACTGAAAAAACTAAAATATGGTAGGTTATGTAGAAGAAAAGGTAGTTTTCTTGAAGGAAAAGAAGAGTTTGGCACTTGTACAACCTCTTTGGGAAGAGTGCCACATGGAAAATTGTCAAGAAGAGCCTCTTCAGCTTCCCCAAGCTTATTTCCACTCTTGGTTTTATTTATAAGAGTTGTTTCTTGCTAAAAATGTTCATCTCTCTTTTTACCTTTGATGGAAAGTAGAAGTGACTAATAGGTTTGTACTTGATATGATTAGCACAAGAGGTTTCAAGAAAAATGATCTTAGGGGTATATTATACACTCAATAAAATTACATTTTATGTTTTTTTGAGGAGAAATGGTGATCTGATCTTTATGAACCATTCTTAAGAAGTTGATCTTCTAAATATGCTTGCTAATTTGTGTAGCTTATGGGTTTTGCCTTGTTTTGGAGAATTCTATATAAACTAGTTGCTAAGGTTGGTTTTAGATGATTTTAAATTCCTTATATAATGTTCCCCAATATTTTTTCAATTTTGGAGTTGATTTTAGAGTCTAATTACCTCAAGTTTATAGACTGGACCTATTTTATATTATTGGCAATTTTTCACCATGTTATGTATCTTCATGCTTGTTCATGGTTTCAGAGGTCCTTGATAATGTTTAAAAGTTTCTCTTGATTTACCTTTCTCCTTTAATCTCATTATATAAATTAAATTCCATGGAAGTTACAACCAACATAGTAACTCACATAATTCTTCCATTAACATGCTCATCTATAGGTGTTTGCAACAAGTTTCCATGTTAAAACTAGGCTATCTTCACTTGATTCAAGTCTTAACAAGTTTGAAAGGATATATGTTGGCATATTAAAGGATAATTAGTGAAATTTAAATGTAAACTTCTTGAATATATGGAACATTTCATGTTTGTTACCTATATATAGCCCAAAGTGCATCTTCAAGAGCATCTTATAATGATGTTAGAGTCAAATGAGAGATTTGAATTGTATATAAATATTTAGAGTGCCAATAACACACTTTTAAATCTTGAGAAATCATATAAGTGGTCATGAACATGCATATCATGTTCACTACCTACCTATCCCCACCTTTACTACCTGAATGGGTAAAAAGCCACCTATAGGTGGTACTAATAGAGAGCAAAGGAGTTGATTTGATACTTTGAAGTAGGTGATAGGATCATTATTGAAGCTATGAGGTGTTAAGTATATCATGGTATACCTATTTGAAGGATAGATTGGCAAATGGAGTTGAGAGAACTTCAAAAGCTCAAATGATTGTGTTCATGCCATAAGTCCCTAAAGGATGAAACATAGTCCTTAGGTGTTTTGATGAGATCTACTAGCAGACGTATAAGGACTATTACTTTATATTAAGGTGTTTTTTTTTTAAATTTATCACATAGGATAAATACCTTTCTAAGTTTGGGAAGCAGATAGAAAATGGAAGGTGGATAGTTGAAGGCCTAAAGTTACCTACAAAATCACTAAAAATAGGTAGTAAATTCTATAGGCTCTATCGCCCAAGTGATCTTTTCAACATATGGTATATCATGAAACCTTATCACCATGTTTTTATATGATAAAGGAGACACTTATGATCTAAGCCTATCATGAAAAGATGGTAAGTAATGACATATCCCTTAAAAAGTACCCACAATTCATACACAAGATTGTGTTAACCTACAACAAACCTAAAATGTAGGTTTGAGAAAGTTATTCATTATGGTGGACTTAGATCATGATGATAACTTTTTGAGCATTATGACTAAAATATAGGTTATTATGTGAAATTTTAACAAGTAAACAACATCTAAAAATTCCTTTTATTCAAAAATATGCACCTACAACTATTTCATGTAAAATTTCACTCTAAATTCTAAAGAAGAGAGAAAAGAAACTTGATATGAGTGTGGTTAAAAAACATACTTGTTTGTGCATTCATTGAATTAGTAGATTGTGAAGAGCTCCTTTTTGGCTTGGAAAGAAGACCTATGGATAAAAAACACTAAAGAAAACTTTGTTTGTTAGATAAATAGCTAGGTGGATTTCCTAACAATAGCTAGATATTAGAAGCAAGAGCTTCCTTAAGGGCTATCAATCCACACATTTTAAACAATTAAGTTCATAAAACTAGAAAGGAGGTACTCACATCAATAATCAAAAGATACTAAAATTAAACACAATAATGCTTTCTTGGAAAATAGACTAAAAATGATCAAATTAGTGATTAACTAATTTATACTAGTGCTAAGGGGTTGGCGTATGCTTCAAAAAATCTGAAAGAGGTCTGTGAGTGATCAAAAATATAAATAATCAGGTTTGGTTGAGAGCAAGTGGGTGAAAATAACTTGTTATTTTTCATTGCCATAGTGATCATTGGTAGTTAAGGTGAACTTCAGTAGTTAAAGTGACCATTGGTGGTCAAGATGATTGTTGATGGTTATGCAAATCGTTAGTAATTGAGTCAACCATTAATAGTTATTGTGTTAGTTTTAGGTTATTAAATTATTAAATAACAAGATTTAAAAGATGGATTTTGGGAGATGGGCAAGGGCTAGATTGATTAAAAAATCAAAATAAAGTATGTGAATATTTACAAATAAGTACTTATCTTACCAAAATTTTATTAGGTGAGTGGTTGAATTAATTAGCCTATTAGTGGAATTTGGCTTGATTTTGATAGATTAATGGTACTCGAGAGCTTGGTTAAGAGGTGACAACAAGTTGGCTCTCAATAAGATTGATGATGATGCTTGATAATGCTAATGATGTTGATTGATCTAAAAAATAAAACTCTTAAATCCATAAGCTATTGATGACTATTGTAGATGGATTTGGCCACCTAGGCCTCTCTCTCTCTCTCTTATAAGCACAAGCAAGAGTTGGAAGTGAAGGTGTAACTAGGCCATATAAATATAAATTTTCCATGCAAAGGCTCATAAAAATATTTAGACAAGCTTGTAAGTAGGTCTAGGGGGTTCTCAACATTTATAATCATAGTTTTGTAAATTTATGATGTCTATATTTTCCCCCTTTTTATTATACACCTTGCCTGAATGAGCTACAAAAAAATGAATTATAGGTCAAAGGTCTAGTTTCCCTGAGAGTAGGAAGAAGTGTTCCCCTCAAACCAAGAGTCGATGATGTGAAACTAAAATCAATTCAAGGTTTGATAAATGGTAGTTGGTAATGGAAATAGGTGAATGATATGTTTGGAACTTGAGATGCGAACTTGCACAAAATTTTGACAAAAATATGTTATAGCCAAGATCATGCATAGACTAGGTTACCAATGTTGGAAAAAATAAGGGTCGATGCCAAGAAGGATAAGTGACAAGTGAACTATGTGATTGCTTATAGGCATGGTAACTAGGAACACTTATAAATGTATATCCCTTAGGCAATTTATGTTTTTCTAGTGGGTATTTAAGGTAGGAAGTGCTCCCAAGGAAAACACAAATAGGTCAAGTGTCATGGGTATCTGCGGTAGGAGGTGCTCATGATGAGATACAAGTGGGTCAATATGCATGAGGTGGTACAAAATTCAAAAAGGGTTAACATGGAAATATTATCACTATAGTCAAAGGACTAGGCAAAAATTATCACAAATTACATGATAGATGGGATAAAAAAGACCAACGGTGAGGTGACAAGGTGGTCAAGTTGGTTGTAGAAGGGAGTCTCTAAAAGTGGGTAAAACCTAGTTTAGTTGTGCTTTAAAATGGTAGTTCAATTTGATAAGTGTCAAATTAGGGTTTCTTAACCATCGATGGTCAAGGCCCCTAAAATGTGACCATAGATGATCACCTTGACCATCGAGGGTTAGGGGAAACCCTAAAAATCCACCAAGTAAAAAGTAAAAATAGAAATTACTTTTACTCATTGTAAATTTTGTGTTGGGTTGACTTGGATCTAGTGATTATAGCATGCATGGAGAGAGTTCTTGTTGAGTTGGTGACTTCTCCTTGCTTAGAGGAGTGTGGGTATGATTTTTGTAGGTCTGAGATGCAGGGATTACATGGACATGATCGAGTAGTTGTTTACAAGCTCTAACCATGATAGAGGTCAAAGAATGAGGTAGGTGGAGTATTTAATTAATAGTTTTTGGTTGAAATTTCTTATTTGTACTACTCAAATAGGTAGGTTACTATAGTTGGTTGAAGTGTTTTTAGCCCATTGTGCCCTAGGTAGGTTTTTGTGTATTTGGGGTGAATTTGTGGGTAAATTCAAAAATTGATAGAGGGGAGTAAGTTGGGTTGAGTAGGTAGTATGCTATGTGTTTGAGGTGATTAATATGGTGTTTGCATAGTTAAATGCTTTTTTGTGAGTAACTAGGGTTTAGGCATTCTAGCCATAGAATTCCCATAGTGACCATTGATGATCAAGTCTAACCATTGATGGTCAACACCCTATGAAGTAGGGGTGTCTAACCATCAGTGGTCACCATGACTGCTAACTATTAGTTGGGGTAGGTAGTTTTAAAATAATGGTAGGGGTAGGTTTTAGGGTTAGGGTGACTTTAGGTTTAGCTTTAGGTTTAAGGTAAGTTTAGGTTTAGGTTAGGTGGGTAAAAATTTAGGGTAGATAAGAATAACATTAACTAAGCCAAGTGTTTAATATGATGTAGGCTAGGGATTAGATTTAGATACATGAATATGTGCCATATATATTTCCAAGATACACATGGGGATGACTTTAGAGGATTAGGCCCATATGGAAGAGGTAGGGATAGGGGCTATGAGGTGCTACTGGCATGTGCTCTAATACAAATCTATGGTCATAACGCTAATTGAGAGATGGGATATTGATATGGACACTTTCTTGCTCTCAACTTGGGAGATGACTATTCTCCCTGAGGATTTTCATAGGATTACCAGGCTCTCACTATGTGGTGAGGTGATTTATCATGTCGAGCATGGGAAGTGAGAGGATTTTCTCAAGTACTTATATGGGGAGGAGAGTGATTAGGTACGATGTCATGTTGGGGGATTTTTTACTTGGCACTATATCAGAGAGATTTAGCTGAGAGAAGGCTCATGGCCATTCTCATGATTATAGTAACATGTTTTGGGTTGCAAATTCATATAGAAAGAGGTTTCCCTATTTATGACTAGGGTTTTGGTGGAGTTACTACTTGGTAGGATGATATTTGGTTGGTTCCATATTTTTATCATGCAAATCTATAAGGATTTTTCAAGGTTTAGGAACCATAGGAGATACAATATCAGTGTCAACCTAGTTTTACATTATTGAGCCTATGAGCATATTTGGGTGCTAAGATTAGTAGAATTGTTTTGGGCTAGCTATATTTAGATAGAGTTCTTTATTGGCTTCATGTGATGGAGGGATGATATGGCTATATCAGGTGTAGGAGGTGGTGCCCATGATGTTGAGCAGTTCAGGGGTGCACGAGGTGCACTAGTGGTTGGAGACATCACTTGGAGGTTGTATATTTAGTTTCTATTATGGCTAGGGTACAAGAGGAAAACCCTCACCCTTTAGAGATAAAGATGGATTATTAACAAGTGAGAGGGGGAGGTAGAGATACTCTCATTTGATATGGTATCCTAGGCCCATTTCCCAAGTATATGAGGGAGGATTCAGATGTTCTGTTGCTAGTTCCCTAACCTGCTCCCATAGTTTTAGATGGTTGGTATGAGGAGCTCCTTATTAGGGCTCTAATAGATGATGTTAGGTATATAAATGGATGTATGGCCTGGTATTAGTCCATATATACAACTATAAATGTTGGTGGAGATGATAAAGGTACAAGGCCAATGGTTGTAGATCCAATTGGTCATGATGGATAGGTAGGGGAGATTTAGCTATAGATCAAGAATATGTATAGATATTATAGGGATAAGTGGCCACACTATAGGGATAGGTTATGACATTATAAGCATAGGTGGTGACCTTGACTAGTGAGCAAGATTAGGTGAGGATCTCTCTTGGGTTGATGACATGGGAGAGAGACTCATTGAGGTAAAGGGTAGGGGTGGCCATAATAGTAGTGAGAGGACCACCAAACATACTTCCATGGGTACATTATCTAGCCACTCTAGAGGAGCTTAGGTATTATGAGGCCATAGTGTTATCATAGCTTTTTTAGATATGGTGAGTACCAAGCTAGCTTGGTAGGGGGTCCTTATGTAGCTACTCTAAAATAATGGGCTTCTATAGTGGGCCATGTAGAGATACTAGGGAGCACCACTAGACGGGAGTGTAGGTGTAGGTATAGGTGGAGCTAGTAGTAGTGGTATAGGTGTAAGTGGGGCCAGTGGTAGTGGTGCTCCATGATCATGTTTTATAAATGTTTTGATATATTGGTAGTGATAGGTGTACACTATTTTGATACTGGCATGTGTGCTAATGTAACAATATGTACATGTTTCGAAAGAGAGGTCATACATTGTTACATGTATTATTTAAGATGACATGATGTATATGATGTATGGTGTTATACATGATGTTATACATGATTTATGTTTATGGTTTACATGTTATTATGGACATTTATGTTTATGTGTATGGTTGATGGTCTATGGTTTCCTGCATATGTGTTATGAGAAGTTGACTCAGTAGCTTAGGCATGTAATATTTGTGTTTCTATGCTAATTTCGCTTTCACATTCAAAAGATAGAAATGAGAAACTAAGAGATGGTCTAGGGTTAGAAGATACCCAGATGTAGTCGTGCGCACTGAAATCAGACGTTGGAAGCTACTCCTCTTTGGCTGTGGAGGAATGACACCTGCGAAGAAAAAGAGACTAAACACAAAAAATGTTAGATGAGGAGATGGTGGGCTGTCAAGCAAAAGCTTGATCCTTGAAGTACGAAGACTTACTTAAGGGATATCAACCCACTAATTAAAAATAGAATATTTGACTGAAGTAGAAATAATGAAAGACAGAATGAAAGTAGTAAAAGACAAAAAGTAGAATGCATACCTGATATGAAGCAAACTATTCTGCACAATTGCTGATGTCAGTCTTTGTGTCGGTGTCGGTCAAGGAAGGGAGCTGACATCGGTTAAACTGTCAGCATCAGTAGGGGTAATGACAGGCATCGGTCAAGGCAATAGCTTTTGGATGGGGTCTGGTCAGGTCTGGACAGGGTTTTTGGATTACAGAAGGGTTTGAAGTTTTTGTCTGAGGGTTCGGGAGCCAGTTTGGGAGTTAGAGGGATTGTTTGGGGGTTTGTTCAGGGATCTGGGCAGAGTTATAGACTGTGTATTTTGGATAGGGTGGATAGAGGTGATATGGGAGGAAGTCAGGTCAGGTCTGTGGTCTAACTCTAAATCTAGGTAATGATAGCAATTAAAAATAATAACCAGAGAGTAGAATAAAAACACAGAACAAATGCTTACCTATTATGCACTAAAGATAAAGTCAGAGACATGATTGATGTTGCCGGTGTGTTGCAGAAGTTTGATGTAGTAGACCTCCAGCAAGATGACTAAAGTAGAATCCTATACCGGAGAGAGAGAATGCGAGAGATTGGATGTAGATTGGCTAAGTGCAAGAGTTGGCTTGTCATTCGAATGAAGAGGTTGCTGATTGATATGAAGGAAGGTCTGATAACCAATCGAGAAATGGATTGGCAACTAAATGATGAATAATGGATAATGGATAACAGATCTTGCATTTGGGTCGATAACAAGTGTTAAGGATAACCGATGCTAGCAAGACCGCCGACGTCGGCCGATAAGTGACCGACGTCGGTGACGTCGGCAGGGTAGTGACCATCGTCGGCAGATGTAGAATGGGGACAGAGGCTAGCTTTAGATTTTTGCTCATTTTTACATGCTGCTAGGGTCAAGGTTCGTGGGAAGATGGTCGACAGGGGTTAAATAGGTGTGGAAGAATAAAAATGGGGGTTAAAGGGAGGACGATAAGGGTTAGACACAATTACGGTGTCTACATTTGCCCCTTTTTGTCTTGTTGGTTGTTTTGGATGAATTGCAAGACAAAAATAGGAGCTGGTTGCCCTAGGTGTGGGATAAGGTCGATTCTATCTTGTTGGTTGTTCGAATGAACTGCAAGACAAAAATAGGAGGTGGATTGCCCTGATTATGGATGAGGTATTCCCCCTCAAAGTAAGAGTTGAGGGAAGGGAACCAGGAATTGGGTGCTGATTTGACAAAGAGTGGATTGAAAAGGGGTGAGGGTGAATGCTACAAAAGTCATGATTGCATACATACCACTTCACGATATGGTTAGGTCAAATTGTCACAGGTCAAGGGTCGAGGAGTGCCAAAATTGAAATAATTGAGCCCTAGCATTTAGTCATCTGCTGATTGGGTTATTCAATCTAAGCTATAGCTCTAAATGGTCATCGTGTTCCAGGTATCTTGAGCTCAGGAAGTGCTCCTAAAAACACAAAAATGTCACAAGTAGTGCGGATCAACCGGCTTATGATCCTATACTTGTGAAGGTCAAAATAGTCTGCGCATAATTTTGCTAACCAGTCATGAGGTAGCATACAGGCAAAAATCAACCAAGGCAACATTGTCTTAGAAGTGGTTGAAGTCAAAGGAGATAGGCATGATCTCTAATGGTCATTGGATGAGGTAGATGGATGGATGAAAGGATGTGGCCGAGCTAACCTCAGAAGACGTTATGTGATTTGAGTGTTACCTACATAGCCCTTGTGTGAAGGGCCTCAGGTCAATGTAGTTCTCCCTAAAAGGGAGGAAGGGTCAAAGGGATGGAATTGGTCCTTATCAAGGGCAAGGTCATGGATTGGTTTTGGATGAGGGCAAGGTCATGGTCAAAAGGAGGAAAGAAGGTTTGTCTATCAGAGAGACAAACAAACGAAGGTGGTTGAGCTAACCCCAGAAGATATCATGTCATCTGAGTGCTACCTACATAGCCCTTGTGTGAAGGGCCTTAGACCAATGTAGTTCAAACAAAGAGTCTGAGTGGTAGACAGGTGGTGAAAGTGGTCGATTGACTGGTCTTGGTCAAGGTCGAAATGATGAAGAGAAAAAGATGTTACAGCCTTTTCCAAATGGTGTATTCTATAACATTGGTGATGTGGTCTTTCATCCCTAGCAATTTTCCATAGTCGTGATGGACATATGCTAAAAATGAATTGAGGTCTATTTATGCTTCAGTAAGTATTGGTTTATGCTTAACATAAATTGCGTCTGGTCGATAGTTTCCATGTGTATTGGTGTCCATAGAAACTAGTGAAATGGACTATGATGATGTGACAGGTCTAAAAATGTTGGGTTGGCTTGGTTGGGTTTGACAAGTGATGAAGTTGAATGTGACCAAAGTGTAGAAAAAGTGAAAGGCATATTGCTCTTTCATTGACAAGGACCAGAATGACAACATAGATAGGGGTTGTTAGAACCAAGAGCCCCAGTCATGCATGACGTCGTTAACCATATGTTGTGTTAGAGAGGTAATCGAATCACTTTGACATTAAAGTGAGCTCGAAGTCCCTTGAGCAGGTGATAGGAGGAGGATAGGATAACCCATTTTAGAGCAGAGATAACTTTGCCCCTTTTTATAGGAGACCCTGAGATAACTACAAGCCAAGTCCATGATTTTTTTATTTTTTTTATTTTTATTTTTTGGTGCAGACTGATCAATGTAGGAGTCTACATAGAGATGTCATTTGCTTAGTGGTCATTTATGAAGCTAATCAATGCAGGAAGCTTTAGAAAAAGAGTTAGTCATAGCCATCCTTCGAGGGAGTGGTCTATATTTTGCTTTATATATAAGGGCTTTAAATAGCTGTCCTTCGAGGGAGCAGTCTATTAGCTACAGCAATGATAGTATAGCTGTCCTTCGAGGGAGCAGTCTGCCTTTTGATTCTAATTTGGTGACTTTGGATATTTTGACATCTTGATTTGTTTTGACAAAAATGTGAGTCATGGACAAGACTATAGAAGGTCAAGGGCTCCCTTTTATTAGGACAAAGCATCCATACTATATAAAAGGGGTATATAGGTTTTGTTAAGGGGAGTAGGGTTGAAAGGAATGAGGACTAAGAGGATGCAGATTGCTCAAGGGATGAGCTCAAGGTAAATGTCAAGTGGATGAGTAATCGACTAATAGTAGAATGGTCACAGATGCAACACATTAAGAGGCTCAGGTTTTGGTCGTCCATCAAGGGAAGACAAACGATACATCCCTGATCCATACTTGTGCGTGATAATGAAAGGTCTGAGCCAATTAGGGGCAAACTTGTCTCATTTACTTTGCTCCATATTGGTCACGTGTTAATTGATGATGGTTTGAAGAAGTGATAGGTGCTTGGTTGGTTGATGTTTGATGATTGAAGTTTGGTCGAGGTTTGGTTGCTGCTGGTCAGGGTTTTGATAGGAAGGTTGATTAATGATTAGACTATGTGTGGTTGAGGTCTGGTTGAGGTTATGATAAGAAGGTTGATTAATGGTTGGTCGAGACTTGGTCGAGGTTTGGTTGAATGTCTGGTCAAAGTTGGTCAAATGTTTGGTTGAGGTCAGGATAAGGTTAGATTCCCCCAGTCGCTTAGGGAGAATGTTGGATAGATTGGTCAAGGTCGGTTGAGGCTTAGTGGTCAGATGGACTGTGTTGATGTTGAATAATGGGGTCAAAGGTAGCAAAGGGACCATAGACTGGGGTGGAGATCCTGATTTAGGTGATGAGGTTTGAAAAGTATGGGTCGGTGTTGATGATTTGTTGAAGAGATAGTTAAGAGGGTCCTTGATGAGAAGGGAATCCTTTTTTTGGTGTTGATGAATGACAGCTTTGAGAGTGTAACAATGCTCAATGTCATGTCTTGGAGTGTGATGATAGTGGCAAAATTTAGAGTTGTCGAACCAAGATGGCCTTGATCCGAGAGTTGATGAGTGGGGTGGTGTTGAAGGTTTATTGATGATGTGGTTGAGAAGAAGGGTGTCATTCCCCAGACATTTGCAAATGGCAACCTTGAGGGCACAACAATGCTCGGTGTCATGTCTAGGTGTGCGATGATATGCACAAATGTGAGTGTCATCGAACCAAGGTGATTTTGGTCCAAGAGATTGATATGGTTTAAGAGGTGGGAGATAGATGCAAGAGGACTGCAACAATTACCGTAACATCAAGGCATAAGAACTTGCTAACGGGTCTAGATGTTTTGTTGCAGTGGGGATTGATGACTTTGGTTTGAGAGGCATAAGAGGCATTGGTTGATGGATTGGAGGAGATATATGTCTGACGGGTTGATAGAGTAATGGAGGCGACATGCCTCTGTGAAGTATGCGAGTAGAAAGAACTCCTATTAAAGTGGATGGATGCGGGACTAAAATTGAAGGTAATGACGAAGGTGGGGGAGGAATCCTCCAGTGTGATCTAGTAGCCTTATTTAGTATGGTTTGAGGGCCACTATTATGCGAGGTAAGGTTAGATGTGGGGTGAACACCAAGAGGTTTAATCTCTTTGGGCATGATGGATGCTTGCATAGATTTGGGCTTAGATGTGGATGATTCTTCTCTTGATGGAGAAGGGATTGAAGATGTGGGCTCTTTTAGTGGAAAGAGCGCCAGAGCAGTCATGGCTTCTATGTGTAGTTGAGGAGTTGAAAAGGTATGATCATCTATGGATGATAAGAAGGATGAAGGTGAGGCAGCTGGTGTTGATGTGGTCAAAGCATCCTCCAATATGGGAGAGGTTGATGGAAGACTAATAGGAGAAGAAGATTCTTCTACCTGTGAAAGAAAAATGGGAGAAGATGGCTCTTCTACCTATGAAAGACAAATGGGAGAAGATGGCTCTTCTACCTGTGATGGAGGTTGGTCAGGGACAAGAGGCAAAACCGTGTTGATCATGTGTATATGATGGTCATGAGAGTCATTGGTCATGGTCTGAATGTTGTTGAGGCTAGGAGGATGGTTAGGGAAGGGTTGTATGTATTATTATTGGAATTATTTTGTGATGCTTTGAGATGTTGAAGGTTGAGGTTGATTAATTGTTGTCGAGGATGGTGATCTGACGACCACAGTATTGGCCACTCCTTTGGATTCAAAATTGGTAGAAGAAGAAGGTCTGGAAAAAGTAAGGTCATTGGTTCTTGCGTTAGTATGACGCAATTTAACCTTATCCTCTTCAATGGCACAGAGTTCAAGCTTTCGAGCCATGGTGAAAGCTTTGTCGAAAGTGCAAAATGTTTGAATCTGCAAGGTGGAAGAGATGTGGCTGGCACATGCTCAAGAAAAGAGCTCGATGAGCTCAGGTTGAGGCAAGGAGAAGGAGAGTTGGTTAATCAAGCCTCTCTAATGGGCGACAAAATTGACTATTGATTCATCGTCAAATTGCCTGATGGAGTAGAGGTCTGTGATTGAGACTTGTTTGGTGATGTTGATAAAAAATGGTTAAGGAATAATTAGGTGAGTTGAATGAATGAAAAGATAGAATGTCTGGCAAAAGAGCTATACCAATCAAAGACAGGGCCAGAAAGAGACATAGGAAATGTGCGTAGAAGTAACGCATCGTCGTGGGCAATAAGATAGCAGGCATGTTTGAATGCCTGGAGATGCTGTTGTGGGTCTTCCTTATTTTGGAAATGAGTAAATTTAGGAAGCTCCCACTGGTTGGGGTATGGTCGGATAGGGACCGAAGGATGAATAGGCTCATTGCAAATTTGGTCATACGAGAGAGTATTACGTGAGCCGGAAATAGAGGTCTCAAGACTGGACATTTTATCCATCAGCATTTTGATGACGTCTACTAATAGATTGATGGATGGGGCACCCCCTAGGTTGTAAGGTTCTTGAAAGAGGCTAGAGGAGGCATACGACGTAGTTGGTTGTATCAGTAAGGGCGCAACATACAGATGACTAGTCGCAGGGACAGAAGTGGAGGCCAAAGGTGGTTGGGTTATGGAAGTAGAAGGCATAGGCTGACTAGATACCACCAAAGGAGGTTGTGTGGTAGCATGGACAAAAGGGGAGGTAGGCACTCCTACATATATGGGTGCAAGAGTGTGTGGGGTTGAGATAATCAAGTTCTGGTATGATGTAGAAATTGGTTGAATTGCGTGTGGTTGAGGGGGTAATGAAACCCTGATGGAGGTCGGTCTAAAAATAGACAAAGAGGCCAAACTTTGCGTATTGGCCATGGTCAGGTTAATGGTTGAGGCAAAAGGCTGGGTAGTGGATGATGTTGATGTCATCGCCACTTCACCTGAAAGGTCTCACATTGGGTTCCTCGTGAGATAGTTTTGGAGGGTTATGACATTGAGGTCCAAGAATCTTGCAAAATCTTGGTCCCCTTTAGGGACAATAGGTGACTGGGTTGGGGTCGGGCGAGTAGGAGTTCTTTCAGTCTCTGAGTGGAACTCCATTATAGGACTAGTTATGGACGGGGTATACGAAAGCGAGTGATGCCTCGCGTGATCAACTAGAGCCTTGGCTTGACTACGAGTCAGAACCATTCAAGGCAAGAAAGAACGTCCTCACAAGCTCAAACAAGTAGATAAGAACTAAAAAGATGAAGAACACAAGCAAATCCTAAAACCCTAGGAGTAAATTATTAGGATTATAGTGGCTTATGCCTTAGAATGTGTGAGGAAGATTGGCTTTTGAGTTGGGTCCTAGAAGAAGTAGTCTATGGATGGTTTCAAGTTAGTTATGGTGCTCAAGAATTCTATGTTAGGTTTCGTATAAGGCCTGGTGCTAAGGAGCAAGCTCCCCTCACTTCACAAGTCCAGTGATAAGCTAGGCCCACTTAGCCAAAATATACTTCCCCTAGAGATTAGACTCTGCCAGAGAACAGAGTGGGCTTTCTCCTTGGTGATGAAATCCAAGTAAGATCACCAGGATGGGTAAGGTATCCACTGGGGGATGAAATCCCAGTGAGACCTTGTCTCAGGTAAGTTAAGATGTTTGTTTTGTGCAAGTGGTTTTGTCGTGTAACATCAAGTGATCTAGATTAATTCAATATGCGGTTATTAATTACTAAGTGTGGTCTAAGAAATGGAAGCAAGTAGAAATGCAATGCAACGTGTTTTAAGCCCAAGTTGAAATGTTTATTCGTATGAAGACGAATGGAGAAAGGGTCAAAGAATATGAGTTTTGGCTAGTCTAGAAGTGCAAGAAAAGAAAGAAAAGTTATTTTTATTCCTACTGATGGTGTCATTTAGAAGAGACGAAAGAGGCAAAAAGGAAGGAACCTAATGCACCTATATGAACGAAAGAAAGAAAGAACCCAAGAAAGGCCCTAGGGTCCCACCAGGCATGCCAGAATGTTTCTAAGCTAATTTTGCTTTCACATTCAAAAAATAGAAATGAGAAACTAAGAGATGGTCTAGGGTTAGAAGATACCCAGATGTAGTCGTGCACACTGAAATTAGATGTTGGAAGGTACTCCTCTTTGGCTGTGGAGGAATGACACCTGCGAAGAAAAAGACACTAAACACAAAAAATGTTAGACGAGGAGACGGTGGGCTGTCAAGCAAAAGCTTGATCCCTGAAGTACGAAGACTTCCTTAAGGGATATCAACCCACTAATTAAAAATAGAATATTTGACTAAAGTAGAAATAATGAAAGACAGAATGAAAGTAGTAAAAGACAAATAGTAGAATGCATACCTGATATGCAGCAAACTATTCTACACAGTCATCGGTGTCGGTCTTTGTGCCGGCGTCAGTCAAGGAAGGGAGCTGACGTCGATTAAAGTGCCAGTGTTGATAGGGGTAATGACCAGCATCGGTCAGGGCAATAACTTTTGGATGGGGTCTGGTCGGGTCTGGACAGGGTTTTTGGATTGCAAAAGGGTCTAAAGTTTTTGTCTGAGGTTTTGGGAGCCAGTTTGGGAGTCAGAGGGATTTTTTGGGGGTTTGTTCAGGGATCTGGGTAGAGTAATAGACTGTGTATTCTGGACAGGGTGGATAGAGGTGATACGAGAGGAAGTCAGGTTGGGTCTCTGGTCTAACTCTAAATCTAGGTAATGATAGCAATTAAAAACAATAACCAGAGAGTAGAATAAAAACACAGAACAAATGCTTACTTATTATGCGCTAAAGATAAAGTCAGAGACATGATTGATGTTGCCGATGTGTTGCAGAAGTTTGATGTAGCAGACCTCTAGCAAGATGACTGAAGCAAAATCTTGTACTAGAGAGAGAGAGAATGTGAGAGATTAGATGCAGATTGGTTGAGTGCAAGAGTTGGCTTGTCGTTCGAATGAAGAGGTTGTTGATTGATATGAAGGAAGGTCTGATAACTGATCGAGAAATGGATTAGGAACTGAATGATGAATAATGGATAATGGATAATGGATCCTATGTTTAGGTCGAGAATGTAGTGTTAAGGATAACCGATGCAAGCAAGACCACCGACGTCGGCCGATAAGTGACTGATGTCGGCGATGTCAGCTGGGTAGTGACTGTCATCGACAGATGTAGAATGGGGACAGAGGCTAGCTTTAGCTTTTTGCTCACTTTTACATGCTGCCAGGGTCAAGGTTCATGGGAAGATGGTTGACAGGGGTTAAATAGGCATGGAAGAATAAAAATGGGGGTTAAAGGGAGGATGACAAGGGTTAGACACAATTACGGTGTCTACAATTTGAAAGATAGTTATGATGATCTGATTTTATTCATGGATATGATACGCTGTGTTATGGAATGATATATGGTATATGATGATGTAATCATTAATGTTTTTGGTTATGGTTAGGATTATTTGGTTTATATGAGATGTATTGTGGTAAGGTTATGTATAGATTAGTACATGACATATGTTATTGTTCATATGTTTTGATTATTGATTTTGTTTATGCTGATGAGAATGAATTAGGATATAATATATGTTGAAATGATGTTTTGATGGTAGATGGATAGGATTATGTTTATAACATGGCATGATATGATGTGCTTTCATGGTGATTTGATCATAGATAAGTATATGATGTGGTTCATAGATATAGCTCATAATGTTATGATTTTGATTTGATATTTTTTGTTGATGATCATAGAGATAAAATGTGGAGATGGTTTGAAGATGTAATGAGAATATATAAAATAAGTGGATAACAAACTAAATGTTTAGGATGGTGATAAGGATCATAAGAGGTATGTCTTCATGAACTAATAAAAGGTAAGAAAAGAAACATGATGCCTCTTCATTAGTAAGGACAAAAATGAAACCCAAAGTTAGATTAGTTTAGTGAAAATAAGCCTTTCAAATGCTTCACATTAGCATGCTTTGGTTGGTAAATGGGTATCTTGATCACATTGCATTAAGTAAGCTCATAATCATGTGCATATGATATATAGAGGGAGGGTGGGTATAATTGGAACCTTTTATGAAACTATAATGCCTATTCTATAGGCTTCTAAGAGGATAGTATAAGTAAGTCTATGTTCATATATAAAGTGTAGATTGTTCACTGTATGAAGTATACTTATAAGAGATTATTGTCACTTTTTAAGATTATTATATTTAGGAGATCTAATTGTGGTACTTCTTATTGATTTTTATTTTACTTATGGGTTGTTTTCTATTTTTATTTTTCTTGGGGTTGGGGAAGTTGATCAATGCGAGAAGCTTCAAAAAAATTGCTAGCTTTTGACAAGTGATTTATTTACCCATCTTTCATGGGAGTTGTCTAAGTTTATGTGCCTAGCTCAAATTTTCGTGATAGTCATCCTTCAATGGAGCAATCTATAAATGCTAAGAATGATCCATGATTTGGTTGTGACTTTGATATTGATATTGATTTTATTTTATTTTACTTGACATAGACTTGATTATACATGCTCAAGGTGTTACCTTTATAAAGGTAAAGCTAGAGGTACAAGAAGGTTTAGTAGGTGAAAGTAGGTGTAGGTGAAAATGACCATGGGAACCAATCTCAAGGAAATGGGAAGTACCATGATAATCATTCCATAGGTAGAGTTATGGTACCCATAGTTCAAAATTAGGCTATGACTATGATGGATAATCACATGATTCAACTATAGTTAGTTTCCCCTAAAAAGAGGGAAATGAATATGGTTGTAGGGGATGAGCTTAAGTTAGATCAATGGTGATTATGATCCTTACATAAAAATAGGAAGGACATAAATGCAAAGCATTGAGAGGCTTAGGTTCTAGTTTGCCTTCAAAAGAGGACAAACAATAAGCTCATGATCCATACTTATGAGTTATGATGTAGGGTCCAATACAATTGAAATTTTTTTGCCTCTTTTACTTTTCTTCTTATTAGTTATGTGTTTATTTTCCTTGAGGATGAGATCACTAATATTGAATTCTCACACTTTCAGGTGTTTATTATAAGCATGCTTGACTAATTATTGACATAAATGGAGATGGGAAAGAGTGGCCAAATGATGATCATCAAGTAGCTCAAGTTAGGCTAAACATTCTTGACATTAATCATCTTCCAAAATAAGGTCACACACAAATATGTGAAGAGAGGATATTTGGACCTCAAGAGGTAACACATCTTCAACTCCAAACATGAGGGAGAAAGGTGTATCACCTATAAGGGTTTAGGTGCTAGTATGATATGCCCATAAGGAAAAAGGGATGTGCAGGTGCCAATACTAACCTGAGGCATTGACCATTTTGGTAAGCATGTTGTTAAGGGTTTTATTTGAGGTCATTGTTTATCCATTTTCTTATGGATGATAAGGTGATGAAAAACTAAGTTTTATACCAAATACATCACAAAGGCCTTGAACTTGTTTGTTTGTGAAGGATTTTCCATTGTCTATGATGATCTTATGGGGAATACCAAAGTGGTAGATGATATGATGGGTGAAAAATTTTACAATATTTTATGCTTTTGTCAAGACAAGAGGAATAGCCTCCACCCATTTGGTAAATTTTTTTATTATAATGATGATAGAGTGATGTAACTATGAAGAGTGGGGGTTAATTTCACCAATAAGGTCCATATCCCATTGTGAAAGAGGTTAGAAGTTAATGGAGACTTGAAGGTTATGGCTAGGTGCATGATGAAAATTAGGATGTTGTTGACACTTGACACACATTTTTACATAATAAAAATAGTCTTGGTTAAGGGTAGGATATCAATAGCCTAGGTAGAGGATGAACTTAGCTACAATAATTCCACTAAAGTGACCCCCATAGATACCATCATATATTTCTTTGATAGCATGAGACATTTCTAGACTTTAGTGGAAATAGAATAGGAGGCCATCCAAATCATGTTTATAGAGGATGCATCCCATGATGATATAACAAGAGGTTCTCTAAATAAATACTTGATGGACACTCCTAGAGAGTCCAGATGGAACTATGACAAGGTTCAAGTAGTCGAAGGTGTATTGATACCAAAGGTCAATCTAGATCTCCTCCACATTAAAGATGGTTGGAGTGTCTAGCTTAACATAGGAAAGTTTAGTGAGGTGATGGACAATGAATGATAACTTAGAGGTTGATGGTGCTAATGGGATCTGGGAAGAAAGAGAAGCCATGGTGTTAGGAAAATTTTTGGTAGATCATGGGGTGGTTTGAATATGGTAGTGTTCAAATGATTGAAAGAGTTTTATGACTAACTATCTATATAGTTACAAAATCTCATTCTTACATTGGTAGATTCTATTGACTTGATTAACCATAAGTTAGGAGCCACTAAAGATGTTGATTATTTTGAATCCTAAGGCTAATGCAATTTTGAGACCTATTACTAGGGATTCATATTCAGCCACATTGTTGGTACATTCAAGTCAATTTTAAAATATAAAGGAAGTTATTCACTAATAAGGGGGATAAAGATAATCCTATCTCCCCCACCATGTTAAAATTTGTAACCATTGAAGAACATGGTTACATTATTGGTGAAATCTACTTGGGATAGGCTTGTAATGGACTCATCTAGAAATTCAAGAGGAAGAGGTTAGTTTCTTAATAGGGGTACATTGGCCAACTGGTTAACAATGAATTTCCCATTAATTTACTTCAACTATAGGAAATCAAGGTAAACATTAGCTTTAAACATGAGCCACTTAGACATAAACTAGTTTTGGTATGGATTAGAGTGTATATACTTGAGTGGGTTGGTATTGGTTATGTTAAGCATGAGATATAATGAGATGGGGGGGGTGAATTAGTATATCATATATCTTATAAAAATCTTCCTTAACCAAATTCCACTTAATCAAACATTCAAGATATGTACTAAAACTCAAAAAATAAACACCACACAAGATAGAGAGAGACACTAGATATAACATGGAAACCCAATGTGGGAAAAACTATAGAGAATAATCTCAAGTATATGAATGAGCACCAACCCAAACAATATTCACAAGCACCAACTTGTAGGAGCACCAACCCCTTTGCTGAGCACTAACCCAATAACTATTCTTGAGCACCAGCCCACAAGAGCACCAACCCACAGGAGCACCAACCCCTTTATCGAGCACTAACCTAGAAAAAATTTGTGAGCACCAACCCATAGGAGCACTAATCCCTTTGCCGAGAACTAACCCAGCAACAATTCATGAGCACCAACCCATAGGAGCACAACCCCTTTGCCGATCACCAACCCAAAAACAATTCGTGAACACCAACCCACAATAGCACCAACCCCTTTGTGTATACCACACACCTATCTCTCAATGTTTCTATCTCAACAAATGATAGTTCAATATAACATCTCTTTCCTCTCTCTCACCTTTGCTCTTCTAAGTTAGATATAACAAATACAAATCATATTCATCTCTGACAATTGTTCTTCTAAGCTAGATATTACAGTATCAAATCAACCTCTTTCTCTCATGTTATAAATGGCTTATCAAGCCTTTATTTATAGCTTTCCAAATGACCTTTGGCCTTCCCCCTTTATGACCCTTCAATCCTCATGGAAAATGGTGCCAAACTTGGATGACCCTTCATATTCTTTCCTTTGAAAAGTCATGTGGTGACCCTTCATGACCAAAAATGTCCTTTCCACTTTTGTCCTTATCTTGGTGATTTTTCATATTCCCCAAAGTGTCCCTTCATGAGAAATTGCACCCTTACTCTTTTGTCTTCACTTGGTGACTCTTGGAATTCCCCAAGATGACTCTTCATGGGAAAATGCATCCCATACTTCTTTTGTCTTTACCTTGTGGCTCTTTGACTTTTCCATGGGCCCTTCTTTTGTCTCATATGAAACCAAAAATATATTCGTTAATATTAAATTAATATTAACTCATATTAGCCAAGATATATCAATTACAAATAAAATTAAATGCAATGGGACCTTTATCACCAATAATGCTAGACCTTTGACATCAATGACAATATTTCCAACAATCTCCCCCTTTGTCATTGATGGCAAACTCAATCCTAAAACTACCACATCCTATCACCTAAACATACCATCAACTGAAAACATACAGTAACTCCCCCTTACTTTAGCAACCTATACCTATTTCTACACCTATACCTGTACCTATTATTCTCCCCCTTTGACATTAATGGCAAAGGGCCTACCTAGTGCTAACACTTAACTCCCCCTCAACTGATGCTGAACATCAATGGTAGAAAGTAATATAAATTACTCCCAACTCCTCTCACAGATCTTTGTATGTGTCCTTTGATTGTGCCTTTGATAAAATATCTAAAAATACATATACATTTTTCCCTATCCTTTAAGCATCTACAATCAACTCATTTGAATCTTTTCTTCTAATCTCACAACCTTCTTTATGAAACTTTAATGTGTATCTTTGATCACATATTTGACTAACACTTAATAGATTATGCTTAAGACCTTTTACATATAATACATTCTTAGTCTTAGTTCTACCATAATCCAAACTCAAAGTACCTTTTCTAGCTATCCTAGTAGTGGTTTTATCTCTAAATCTCACTATACCACCATTGAACTTCTTTAGAGTAATGAACTTACTTTTATCCTCCTATCATATGCCTTGAACATCTGCTATCCATTAACCATGGCTGATCTTTACCTCTTACATGCAGGGTTGTCTGAACCATCATAGAATCTTCAGGTTGTTTCTTCTGTCATGAACATGTCTAAACCTTCTTCTTGATGAATGGAGCTTTGAAACTCTGATCCTTCTTGACTAACTCAAAAATGCTTCTACAATACTGAGCTATGTGTCTAAAGTTGTTGCACTTTTAGCATATTATGGTCTCTTTATCAAAGCTTGATAGAGGAGCAAAAGAGTTGTGGCTTCTATTTGACTCTACTTGACTTTCCTTCTTATTTCTAAAATTTAAAGCTCTTTTTCTACATTCTAATTTCTTGTGACCATATCCATTACAATAAAAACAATAACCATAAAAATAAGATCTATCTATATATCTCTGACCTAATTGTCTTTTGTAGCTTTGTTCTCTCTAGCCTTCTCTATTTGAAATGTCATC
This sequence comes from Torreya grandis, assembly GCA_037957365.1. Taxonomy (NCBI): domain Eukaryota; kingdom Viridiplantae; phylum Streptophyta; class Pinopsida; order Cupressales; family Taxaceae; genus Torreya; species Torreya grandis. The sequence goes on from JARHVA010002238.1 coordinate 908,524, forward strand.
TATATTCTTCATTTATCCCCTTTTTGTTTCCTCTTTTGTAAGAGCTTTAGTATAGCTCTTTTTCTTTTCAAATCTGATCCCTGTCTTATTTGAATTTGCTTTTCGACTTTCCAATATCTTATTTAGCATGTTAGTGCTATCCTCAAATTTTGAATCATAACTACCTATCATTGATTACTTTCTCAATATCTTCTTTTAAAGAGGCAATTTCAATAACATACCTTTGACATTCTTTTCTTGCTATTTCCAATTGTGTTGTGAGATCTTCTTCATTCTTCTTAGGTTCTTCCAAGTGTGTTGTTAGATCATCAATAATTTCCTTTGACTCCTTTTCATTTTTCTCAATCTGGTGCTTTAATCTTCAATTCTTCTTTTGAATAGCTTCTAACTCTTCTAAGGCACAAATGACGTCTCCTTCCATATTCACTTCAGCTTCCTCCTCTTCTTCTTCTTGATCATCTTCATGTATGGCCATGAATAAAATCTCTTCTTCTTCTAAATCGTTGACTCCACTATCTTTGACTGAGCTATGATCCTTAGAATACATGCTCTTCTTCTCAAATCCTTTCTTAGATTTGCCTTTGAAATTATTCTTGTATGTAGGCCTTTCTTCTTCATCATCATTACCCTTATTTGGGCATCTAGCTAAAAAATGTCCAATCTTTCTATAATTAAAACATTTAAAAGGTAATTTTCCTTGATATTTACCTGTTCCTCTTTTCATCTTGTGAATGAAAAGTGCTCTATTGTCATCTTCATCATCACTGGAACTATCACTTGATTCTTGAATCTTATCTTTCTCTTTCTTTGATGTCTTGAAAGTCGCTTCTATCTTTGAGGGTTTATCTTATTCTATCTGCATCTCATATGTCATGAGTATACCATGAAGCTCATCCATATTTAGCTTGGCTAAATTCTTCATCTCCTTGATTGCTAAAACCTTTGTATCATATCTCATTGGTAGAGATCTCAAAACCTTTTGCACCATCGTTGACTCATCTAACATTTCTCCAAGATCTTGAATTTGATTTACGATTTGATCAACTTGCAAAAGATAACTTGCTATATCTTCTTCTTCTTCCATCTTCAAACTTTCAAACTACTTTCTAAAAGTCTGAAGCTTAGCTTGTTGAACCTTTCCATCACCTTTGTAAATATTTTCAAGTTTTACCCAAGTTTCATGAGCAGATTTACATTGCATAACTTTAACAAATTTAGATTCACATAAAACATGTAAAATAGCATTTAAAGCTTTAGCATTGCATTCACTTGCCTTCTTTTTTATTAGAGTAATTACAGATGCATGTGGCTCTTTATATTCCTCCACCACTACTTTCCATATGTCGAATCTAAGGGCCATCAAATAAACCTTCATTATCATGCTCTAAAAATCATAATTCATCCCATAAAATAAAGGTGCCTTATTTGTATAAAATCCTTCCTATGACCCAGCCATCGTGCTTTCTCGATTTACCTTCAAGCTATAAAACTGTTCAAAAAGGAACCTACTCTAATACCAATTGTTAAGCATGGGATATAATGAGAGGGGGGTGAATTAGTATATAATATATCTTATAAAACTTTCCCTTAACCTAATTCCACTTAATCAAACATTCAAGATATGTAATAAAACTCAAACAATAAACACCACACTAGATAGAGAGAGACACCAGATATAACGTTGAAACCCAATGTGGGAAAAACCATGGAGAATAATCTTAAGTATATGAATGAGCACCAACCCAAACAATATTTGCAAGCACCAACTTTTAGGAGCACTAACCCCTTTAATGAGCACCAAACCAACAACTATTCATGAGCACCAACCCACAAAAGAACCAACCCCTTTGTCGAGCACCAACCCAACAACAATTCATGAGCACCAACCCATAGGAGCACTAACCCCTTTGCTAAGCACCAACCTAGAAACAATTTGTGAGCACCAACCCATAGGAGCACCAACCCCTTTTCCAAGCACCAACCCAACAATAATTCATGAGCACCAACCAACAAGAGCACCAACCCCTTTGCCGAGCACCAACCCAACAATATTTTGTGAGCACCAACCCATAAGAGCACAAACCCCTTTGTGTATACCACACACATATCTCTTAATGTTTCTATCTTAACAAATGATAGTTCAATACAACATCTCTTTCCTCTCTCTCACCTTTGCTCTTCTAAGTTAGATATAACAAATATAAATCATATTCATCTCTCACAATTGCTCTTCTAAGCTAGATATTACAATATCAAATCAACCTCTTTCTCTCATGTTACAAATGGTTTCTCAAGCCTTTATTTATAGCTTTCCAAATTACCTTTGGCCTTCCCCCTTTGTGACCCTTCAATCCTCATGGAAAATGGCACCAAACTTGGATGACCCTTTATATTCTTGCCTTTGAAAAGTCATGTGGTGACCCTTCATGACCAAAAACTTCCTTCCCAATTTTGTCCTTATCTTGGTGACTTTTTGTATTCCTCAAAGTGTCCCTTCATGAAAAATTGTACCTTACTCTTTTGTCTTCACTTGGTGACTCTTGATATTCCCCAAGATGACTCTTCATGGGAAAATGCATCCCATCCTTATTTTGCATTTACCCCATTGCTCTTTAACTTCTCCATGGGCCCTTCTTTTGTCTCATATGCAACCAAAAATATATTCATTAATATTAAATAAATATTAACTCATATTAGCCAAGACATATCAATTACAAATAACATTAAATGCAATGGGGCCTTTATCACTAATAATGCTAGACCTTTGACATCAATGACAATATTTCCAATAGGTTATGACAAAAGTTTTGTGGTTAACAAGGTAGTAGTGAAGCTTTTTGGCCTTGAATACTAGGGCCAAGCAAAGTTTCTTGGTGTGAGTATATTGATTCTTGTAGTCTATAAGGGTGTGGCTTATGTAATATATGGCTTGATCTTTATGTTGTTCATCCTAATGGGAAAAAATTTCCCATAAGGAATGGTCAGTTGTAGAGATATAAGGTAGAAAGGTTGATCATCTTTAGGAGGTGTGAGGACAAGTGGAGATAGAAGGTACTCTTTGAGTGTGTCAAAAGACTTTTGACAATTGACATTCCACTTGAAAGAGATGTCATTTTTCCAGAGGTGATGGAAGGGTTGACATCAATCTAAGAGATGATAAATGAAGTAGTAAATGGATTGGAGCTTCCCTTATAAATTTTAAAGTTGTTTAAGATGGGTCAGAGGTAGCATCTTAAGGATGGCTTTGATCTTGGCTAAATCAACCTTGATTCCCTGAAGGGAAATGATGAATCCAAGGAGTTTGCTTGACAAGACCTTAAAAAAGCATTTTTTGGGATTGAGGTAGACATGGTAATGGATAAGTCTATTAAAGATAATATTGAGAATGGCTAAGTGGTCCTTACAAATTTTGGATTTCTTGAGGAGGTCATAGACATAGTATTTAAAAATTATATGGATAAGGTCATGGAGGATGTAGGTCATTACACATTGGTATGTTACACTAGCATTCTTAAGACTAAAGGGCATGACCCTATAATAGAATTTCCCCCATGGGGATATAAAGGTAGTTTTGTGTTTATCTTGAGGGGTAATCAAATTTTGATTATAACTTGAGAATCCATATATGACTAATAATATATCATATCTTGATATAAGATCAACAAGTTGGTCAATGATAGGTAGAGGAAAGTCATCCTTTGGGTAGGTGAGGTTGAGGTCATAAAAGTCCACATAGATACGTAGTGTCCCTATGGCTTTAGAGATAGGAAAAATGTTTGAAACCCACTGGGGATAATCAATGGGTTGAATGAAGTTGATAAAGAGAAAGAATTGAATCTCTTACTTGATAAGAAGGGCTATGCAAGGATGCATTCATCAAATTTTCTATCTAACAAGCTTCACATCATGATTGGTTATAATGTTTTGGGTGGAAATGAATAGGTCAATACTAGACATATCATCATATGACCAAATTAATGTAATGCTATAGTCTTAGAGGAAGGTAGAGAAGTCCTAAAGTTCCTTAGTGGAGAGATATTGGCCTAATTTTAAAATATGAGGGTTACCCAAAGTGCTTATGTAAATATCTATAATGGATTAATTTAACATGGTTGAGGTCTCTAGAGGTAAGTATTTATGGATGGAGGATCACGTGCACTAAGGTGGTTGAGAATAAAATCATCATCCTAGCATTAGATAGTGTTAATGGTAAGAGAGTCTTATCTTATCAGTTCTAGTTGGATCAAAGGGATGGATATGGGTGCCCCTTCATTTTGATAAGTCATGGGGTTGAGGGTAATCATGTTGATGTAAAAAAAAATTAGGTAGGATAATGTCTTCATCCTCATACTTAGGTGGAGGGGGTGTTGGTGAGGAAGGGGTCTCTTATTCGATGATAGTAATGTCATGTTGCATGGATTTCTTATTATTGGGTAGAATAGAGCTAAGTTCATACTTTTCATGAGTCTTTTGGGTCTCAATTGAGATCAATGTGTGTGTTTTATGCTTGTGTCATCCTAAGCCAAATATTTTCTAGGCACACCTGTGAAGGTATATTTTGGCAAAGTCTAGGTTGTCCAAGTAAGAGAATGCAGAGGTGAATAGTTGCGGGGAAGAGGGGGTGATGGAAACATCTAGTGGCTTCTTAGATCCCCTATAGATAAAATGGGTTTGACATCTTATATACTCCAAGGAGTAATGGCTCCAATGTTAGGGTCTTAACCTAGTTGGTGGTTGAGTTTCCCATACTCTTAGGGAGTAGGGAAAGCATCAAAGGGAAGGAGTAAGTATTATTTAATGGTAAGGTGGTGGAAGGTAGATTATAAGGGATCGGTGGTGGGTATTTAGTCTATAGGAATAGACAAAATGGTAAAGGCTTTTATGGAAGGAGAAGTAATGGCTTCATTTTCCATGGTTGAGGGCTTTGTGATGGATGATTAGGGTGATTTTTTTATAAGTAAGAGGATCTCATTAGGTTACTAAGTCATATTTAATTTTGTAAAAGGGATTAGGTCAACATGTATGGTAATAACCTGACCCTCATACTTTAATTTGACACAACAATGAAGGGTAGAAGGTATGAAACCCATTACATAGATCTAAGGTCTCTCTAGTAGAACATTGTACTAAAATACACCTTCAACCACATAGAAGAGTTCAAGGAGCATGTATGTTCTGAGCCAAATGTGGATGATAGTGGTTCCTAAAGTATTGGTCATGGTGTCATTAAAGGATCTAAGGATAACTAAAGTTTGAGACATGACATTATTCATTAATTTGAGTTGGTCATAGGCATGGGAAGAGATGATGTTGATGTTGGCTCCCCCATCAATCATAACACATTTGATATAGGTTTGGTTGATGTGGGAAGTAATAAAGAAATGAAGATATAGATCCTTAGGGTGGATAGAGTGTATCTCCAATTCCTTAAAAGTAACAAGGATGGAGAGTTGGAGAGCACCTACGAAGGCTTCTATAGGTGGGGAACCACCTGGTCTGACCTCAATAACTTACATAGCCTCTATCATGGCTTAATGATGGTGAGGTGAGGTGGAAATGATATTATAGAGGCTCATATTAACTAGAGTTTGGTGAAGTTTCTTAAGAATGACCCACTTGATGGATTCAAATGGGTTGGCCTTAGAAGTGCCTAAGATGATAACTTTTGGCTTAGTTAAAGACATATAGGTTTATATCTAGTTTGGTTTTAGGATGAGTTAGTGGGTATCATAGAATAGACACTTTGTTCTTTATTTTATCCTTTTGTTGTGATCATGTGACCACATTAAGGGTATGGATAGAGGGGAAAGGTGTGATAGGAGGCTGGGTAGATTCTCCATCAATCAAAGGTGAGAGTGGAGGTTTAGGGATGTATTGAAAAATGGCTATTGGGTGCATTGGTAGAGGAGTCAATGGAAGTTCATCTAATAAAAGATCATAAAGCTAATGGATAATGGCCTAAAGAGTTTTTTAATTCTCTGTATCATGCCAAGGTGTTCTATGATATGAATAAATTTAATAATTGTTATACCAAGTTGGTTTCAAACCAAGAGGGTTGAAGGGGTCTGATAGGGGCTAAAGTGAGGTAAGAGGCTTGCATTAACCTTTGTAAAATGGTTGTATAGGATTAATATATAGGTGGGCAAGGTAAATAGGTTGTGGTTTTGGTTTGGAAAATGGGCATGTTGGTAGCAAATGGTTTGGTAAGAGAGGGTTTAGGTAAGGTGGTGTTTATGGTTAATGGTTTTAGTTTGGGTATGATAGTTATTGGGGTGTTCAAGGTTGATAGTCTAACTATTGGTAATTTGGGAAGGACTAACACATCAGATAGTAAGTGGGCTAGTGTAACAAATAGTGGTAGGTGACATATGTTAAATAGATCTTGATTTTTAATCAAAGTTAAAGGATGGGGCACCAAGATAGATGCAAGGTAGAGGGAGGTAGAGTCCTGTCCATGTGGCTCTTTAATGGGTTTTCCCCCTTGGTTGGTTTAGGTATAGGATTGGATGAGGTTAATTCCAATTTCAAGGATGGGTGAACCAAGATTCATGTAGGGAAGGCACCAAGAGTTTTGAAAGGTTTGGTTGGTGGTGTGGTCATTGGAGAGGCAACCATTCTAGTTGATAGAGAAGGTAAAGGGTTGGTAGAAGTTCTGATTAGTTTAAGAGGTGGTGGAAAAATGATGGATTGGTAGGTTAAAGGTGTGTTATAAGTTTTTTTTTGTTGATGTAAGGAATCCCTAACTATTTCCGAAAAGTGGTTTGACCCATGTCTAGTTTTGTGAACATACCTAACTTTTGAATAAGTTTGAAAAAAGTTTATATACTATTCTAGCCTCTTAGGTAGTGGGTGTCAAGGATACAGCTATGGGATGAGGAGGAGGATAGGTAGCCTTGCCTATTTACTCAAGCAAGGGATGTAATTTTGGACTGGGTAGATGCTCCATGAGGGTTGTTTGTAAAAAATTTGCTCTCCTCAACATGATGTCCATAGTTGTGGTTTGTCCTACAATTAGGGGAGATTGTGGGTTAGGAATGATTGTTTATTCAGATAGGTTATTAAAAGGGGTGTTTGATGATTCTAAATAATCTATGAGTGAATCTAATGAAAAATAAACTTCCTTAGTTTGGACCTCCAAAGGAAGGGAAATTGACTTCACCACCTTGATGGGTGAAGTGGGGGAGAAGTAGGTAGGTTGTATGGTAAGTTCCCCATTGATAAGTGTATTAAGGACCATATTAACCATGTGAGAATCATGAGAACATATATGATGTGTGTCCTTAGTTTTATCAAGGGCATAGTTGGGAAAAGTCTTCTTGAAGATATAAAGAGCTTGATTTTGAGGGGCACTAGGATTATTCAACACAAGTTACCCCTTGTCAACAAGGCTCTAAACAACATTCTTAAATGTATTACCTCGACTAACATCATGTCCAATTAACCAATGACAATCACAAAGGTCATTCTCATTATACCAAGTAGGTGTTAGACAAGAAGAATCAAAGTTTTGAAGAGGTTTTATGGGTGAAAGCTATCTGAGGTTAGCTTTTATTAGTTTTCCTAGAATCAACGTATAATATTATCCAAGTGGAGTGAACTATTTTTGGTTGCTTTAGTTTGGGTTCTTTGTGTTTTGGTTGAATGTACTGAGAGAATTTTTGTAATTGACATTGGGTAGATAGGCAATTTTGAAGGACAATGACATTTATAGTTCCCTTTCTTTTGGTTTTGGTATTGGCTTGGTTGCCTAGTTTGGAGGAGGTTTTTTTGGTCTTAAAGGTAGTGTTCTTGTTTCATAACTTAAATTTCCCCTCGTCTATGGTTTGGTTTTCTAGATTATGTACCATGGTAAAATATTCATCAAAAGTTTTGAAGCTTTGGACATGTAGTGTAGAAGATATATTTTTGGCACAAGTTTGAGCAAAAAGCTCTATAAGTTTAGGTTGAGGCAAGGAAAATGAAAGATGATTAATCAAGCTTCTCCAATGGGTGACAAAACTAGTAATGGAATCATCATATAATTGACTAATATAATAAAGGTCGATGATAGAGACCTTATTGGAAATGTTAATGGAAAAGTGATTTAAGAAGACCTAAGTTAGTTGGGTGAAACAAAAGATTGAATTCTTGGTAATGGCACTATACCGGTCAAGTACCAAGCCAGATAAAGACATGAGGAAGGTTCCAAGGAAAAGGGAATCATCATAAGAAATCATGTAGCATGTGTGCCTAAAATACCTAAGGTGTTATTGGGGGTCCTCCTTGATCTAAAGTTTGGTAAATTTTGGAAGCTCCCATTGAGGAGGGTAAGTTCTAATAGGGATAGAGGGATGAATATAGGATAGGATGTTATGATCCCATAAAATAGATGACTCAATGTTTTTCATCTTGTCCATGAGCATATTCATTCATTTGGTTTGAGGTGGTGTACCAAAAGGGTTGTAAGGTGGATATTATGGCTGAGATTGAGTAACATATTGGTAATTATTTGGTTATTGAGAGGTTGCCACATTTTGGAATGTAGATGATAAAGGTTGGGTAGGTGGTATGTAAGGATAGGTGGATGTTGGTGGTAGAGTATTGGGTACATACCCTTATGGTTAGGGATGTATCCTAGATTAGGTGTAATGGGTAGCTACTAAGGAGTCCTTATGGATTGGGCATGAAGGGTAGTTAGGTTGGTAACAAAAAGAGAGGTAGTGACCTTCGTGTTAGAGTGGTGAAGTGGAAGGGATAGATACTCCTAATCTTGGTAAAGGGGTATTAACTAATGAGTTGGGGTTGATAGAGGTAAGGTTGGTAGTGTTGGTTATAGGTTCTAGAGAAATAAGTGGAACATGATGGGTTAATGGTAGGGTTGTTCATAAAGGAGAGGAGTCATTAGTAGGGGAAGAAGGTGTAAGAGTAGAGATTGGCTAGATAGGTTGGTTTTTAGTTGTGGTATCAAAGGGGCTAGTAGAAAAATATTCTTGGGTATTTAGAGGTTGGGTGGTGACCACATATATAGTGGCACTCCTTATAAGGTGTGATGGCATGCCATAAGGAGGATCTTGAGGTGGAGTTAGATCTGAGACATGGTGAGGGGAGGTATTAAGGTAGTATTGGAGGGCAACTAGAGTTTTGTCTTAAAAAGTGGTAAAATACATGTCTCCATGGGAAAATACCTGATGAAAATTAGGGATTCCCAATGAATGAGGTGAGTGATCTAACTCAAAGATGTATTCCATAGATGAAGAGGTAGAATATATTGATCTGAGTGACATGTCCTACTCTACTAGGTCTCTTCGTTATTGGTGAATGAGAACCATACAAGAAAGGGGAAGAGAGAAACTCACCACTCAAATAAGAAGACAAGAAAATGATAAAGGCAATCAAGACACACACTCTAAAGTACGTTAATCCTAGAGGCTAGTTGTAATTTCACTTTTGGTTTATGCCTTAATTTAAGATAATGTGTGATAGAAGTTGGCTTATAGATCAAGTATTATAAAAGTGGTCTATAGTTGGTTTCAAGTTGTTTAGGTGATAAAAATAATCTATATTAGAATAAATATGTGGCTTGGTATTAGAGCCTACCCTTTTACTTCACAAATTGTAGTGATAAGGTGTCTAGTGGTTAACCAATTTATATTGATATCCAAAGTTTATAATCACCCAGAGAGCTGAGTTAGTTCTCCCCTTGGTAATGACCTCCAAGTAGGATTGCCAATAAAGGGTAAGGTGACTATTAGGTGATGAAATCCTAGTTGGGCCTTGTCTCAAAATGTTTTGTTGTTTGATTGATGAAAGTGGTTTGACTAGTATGTGAAATAAAAGTGGTACTATGATAAGATTATTATGATTTAATTCAAATTGAAATAATGTTAAAAGCAAGAAATGGATGTAGTTGATTTTAATTCCAAAATAAATGTTAGCTTCAATTATGAGCATAGATATATAAAAGAGCATACAAATGAAAATAAAAATGTGATTAAAGACTCTAGGTCCCACATGGTATGCCAAAATGTTTCATGTAAATTTTCATTTTAATTTCTAAAGAAGATAAAAAGGAAACTCGATACAAGTGTGGTTGAAAAACATATTTGTTTGTGTGCATTGAATCATAAGATTATGAAGAGATCCTCTTTAGATTTTGAGGAAGACCTATAGATAAGAAAGCACTAAATAAAACTTGTTTGCTAGATAGATAGTTGGATGTATTGCCTAACGATAGCTAGATCCTAGAAGTGAGGGCTTCCGTAAGGGCTATGAATCCACATGTTTTAAACAATTAAGTTCACAAAATTGGAAAGGAGGTACTTATATCAATAATCAAAAGGTACTTAAATTGAACATAATAATTCTTTCTTGGAAAATACACTAAAAATAATCAAATTAGTGATAAACTAATTAATACAAGTGATAAGGGTATGCTTTACTAAATATGAAAGAGGTCTATGAGTGATAAAAAAACATAGAAAATTAGGTTTGGTTGAGGGTAAGTGGGCAAATAGAGTTTGCTATTTCTCACTACCATAGTGACCATCAACAATTAAGGTGACCACAAATAAATAAGGCGACCATCGATGATCAAATTGATCATTAGTGGTTATAGAGACCATCAATAGTTAAGTCAACCATCGATGATTACTATGTGAGTTCCAAGTTAAATTACTAAATAATATGATCTAAAATATGGATTTTTGGAAATAGGCAAGGGATAAACTAATTATTAAATGAAAATAGAGTACATGAATATTGATAAACAAGTACTTGTCTTACTAGAATTTGATTGGGTGAGTGGTTGAAGTAATTAGCCTATTGGTGGAATTTGGCTTGATTCTAGAAGAGTAATGGTACTTGAGAGCTTGATTGAGAGGTAATGGTAAGTCATATCTAAATGAGATTGTTGATGATACTTAATAATGATAATGACACTAATTGGCCTAAAAAATAAAACTCTTGAATCCCTAAGATCTTGATAATTATTAAAGATGGATTTGGCCTCTTAGGACTCTCTCTCTTATAGGCATAATCAAGATGTGGAAGTGAAGGTGTAAGTAGGCCATCTAAATATAAATTATTTATGCAAAGGCTCACAACAAGATTTAGATAAGATATATTTAGAATATGTCAATGAAAATTTCATGTTTCTATTTAAGAGGTGCATCCTGACCATCTATAGTTATGGGTTCCCAAGGGTGACCATTGACAGTCACCCTAACCGTCGATGTCAGGTTTTAGATGAAAGAGATTCTAAAGTCTAGTTTGTGTTAGTTTTTGAAACAAGCTATGGATGGGCTTGGCTAGGCAAAATTTGTGTAAATTGGTCCCAAGAGGGTCCTAGGTAGGTTTGAGGGGTTTTTAACATTTGGAAGCATAGGTGTATATATTTTTGATGTCTACAACAACCATTATAAATGACTGTGAAGGATAGTGAGCTAAGAAAGGGTGACTCAAAAGGTGTTTAGGCAAATCTCAAGGTGATTAATGGATCCCATTAGTTTTATATGGTCTGGAAGTTTTAGGGAGGTCATATCCACTATTTTCAAGCTTAAATCATGGAAAACACTATCTATAGGTCTTGAAGCTCACTTACAATCAATTATGTTGATTGAGATAGGTAGTGAGTAGTGAGAATGATTTTTTTAGGTGTCATATGATTCAAACATCAAATAAGGGGTTAAATAATTGATTAAATGAATAATAATTCTTGGATAAGTGTATTCCAACAATTCCTCAAGTCAAGACATGCATGAATACCTACAAGTGACTCCTTCCTAAGCAAAAACATAGTCAACTAGCCTTGACTAGTATTGAAGGTTTTTAAACCCCAAAGTGTAAATGTAAGAAAATACATGGATGAGATTAATGTTGGAAATCTTGGATGAGGTTTACACATTTTATTTAATTCCTAAATATTGTATAGGATTCCCATAGGAATCCTAAACAAGCTAAATATAGTAAAAAGTGTGCACAATCTATCATATAAAGAGTCTACCTTGAGTTTTGATGTTTTTAAATGGAAAAAAAACCTAACCAAAAGATAAATATGTATAAAAATCACATTTAACACATTATTTATCCTATAAAAGTTTTTTTTTGTTAGAAAAATATGGGAAGTAGCCCTTGTTTTATCCTAGATAGGGGATACTTCTCCTCATGCATAACTGGCAGATTTGGGGAGAAAGCAATGAAAGATGAACCAAGAGTTGGGGAAAAACTTTAGGAAGGCATGAAGAGTTGTAAAAAATTAAGTTTATCATGTTAGATCAATCACAAAGTAAGGGAACCAAACAATATTGTCTAGATGGTCAAGGTTGCAGTCAACCCTACTAAAAATGTTTAGGCCTAAAGTCCAAATAAGATACCAAAGTTAATTTTGGCCTTAGACATGAATTTAAACTTGTTATATCATGTTTTGGGATTTATTTTTATGTTTTTGGGCTATTTTTATATAGGGGAATCATCAAAATGCCATTTTGGGCTTCAAAGATAACTCAACCCTATTAGACATGGCTAAGCCTAATGCCCAAATAAGGAATAGTATTCATTTATAACATAAAATAGGAATATAAAAGGATTGGATAATGTATAAAGGGTCACTATAGAGGTTTATTATATATTTAATTTATAAAAAACATAAGAATTCCATTTTTGAGCCAAAAGATAACTCAGACTCACAAGAAAGAGGAAAAAGAGCTCAATAGGTCAAGTTTAAACACTCATATATTTCATGATGCATTTCATGGGAATATAAGAAGTTAAATAATGTTAAGGATGGTATTTAAAAATGATTTTGTGGAATTGGTTGGCAACTTGGATGTCAAGTTTTTATGAAACAACCTTAAGAGGTCAAACATACCTAAAACCTTCCAAAATCCTTCCTAGTGACTAGTTTATGAAAATGGAGTTGGAAATATGATTTAATGGAATATTTGGACCATTAAACATATTTGAAATTTGAAATTACTCTCTCAATATTCTCCACATGATTTTTATATGTATGAACCTATATGAATATGGAAGAATCAAGGTAATTTTTTATCATTATTTGTGATGTGTAGACTAAAGGAGGAATAAAGAAATTAAATAAATTTTGGGAGGAATATTAGTACTTTTTATAACTTCCTATGGAATTTTTTTTCAATAAAAAACTTTTAAGTGTACAAACTAGGTGCTTCAAATCAGCCAGTCAAACCTAGCCTAGTAGACAAGCCAGGGAGAAGTGTGAAAACTTTAAGTGAATGTCCTTTTAAGGTTTCCTTGGTGATTTTAAGTCCATTTATGGTATTTATATGTGTAATTAAATTCCTAACACATATTTGCATGGGAAAATTATGCTAATTTTGAGGCCATGTGTGTAGGGTGCATGAAAGAGCAGTTTTTTAGATAGCAAATGATGATTTCTCCTTTCTAGGTGATTTTAGATGACCAAGCTTACAAAAAATTCATGGAGATAAATGTATGATGTCATTAAACTTAATTCAAATCATCATTCCTAGTCCTAATTAGTTATAAGGTGTTTAAATATGGATAATCATACAGATAATTTTTTTGAGCTAGAATGGGGAGTTTCTTGCCACATTTTATAATATTTATGACTTGGATTAGAATTTTTACCTCCAAAACTTACATATTTAACCTCATACCCTGTCCAAATTCATAATTAAATCCTTGTATCAGCTTTACAAGTTTCCTTGTGACCCTTCTCTCTCTCTCTCTCTTTCTCTCTCTCTCTCTCTCTCTCTCTCTCTCTCTCTCTCTCTCTCTCTCTCTCTCTCTCTCTCTCTCTCTCTCTCTCTCTCTCTCTCTCTCTCTCTCTCTCTCTCTCTCTCCTAATTTCTATAATAACTAGCCATTTTGGCATTGTATTTGAGGCTCCACCTGAGTATTGTGAAGCCTTGATCAAATGTATATATTTTGATAAATAATAATACTAATTTTTACCTCCTCCATGAATATTTTTAGTTTATTCATTTGGAATGTTTAATATTGCATAAGTGAAGACTATGAATTCTTTAGCATGATTATTTCATTTTATCATCTATTTGTAGTTGGAAAGCTTTTTTTTTTAGGGCATCTAAAGTGTTCTAGGATATGTTAAGGATTTATTTAGATATTATATTCATTATTTCCTTCATATGCCTCTTGTCTAGTCCTTCTAACTTTGCACATTTAGTCATAACCTCACAATGTAATATTTATGTGAGAAGATGAAGATTGGAGATGTTTAAGTTTAGTTTGTCCTTTTATTTAAGTGTAACATGCATATGGTTGGATTTCATCATGATATTTGGTTTATCACCTTCATTATATTAGTTTTCTTTTAGTTATCCTTCTCCCTTTTCACCCCTCAAGTTTAGTAGTAATTACAATCCAAAATGGTACATCAAAGGAGCTGGCCCTATCTAGATATTCAACTCATTCCTTAGGTTACCCACAATCCTAGAGGTGATTCCATTGTGAAAATTGGATGAAGAGATCTTTTAATCTCCTTAAAGGGTGAAAATCCAAGTAAAACAACTTCTTCAAGCCTTAACCAATAAGCAATGCATCCAAAATAACTTTTGGATCACTCTACACCTCTTTTCTCATCTTAAATCTTCAAACATACAAGAACACTATTAAAAAATCATAAATATTACCTATAGGTCATACAAATACTAATCATACTATTCAACTCTTCAATCCATCCACCAAGCATACTCACATTTATTTTTTATTCATTGTTAACTCTAGAAACCTTCATCTTTGTTTATGTTCTTTATAGAGCCTTCATGATCATTACCTTCTTGGTCAGACATAAAACATACCTTAACCCTTAAGGAATATATAAAACTTATAATTAAATCAACACCACCTCCATATATCATCCATAGCTTTGATATATCACCCTTAAGTACCAACACCTTTTAGTGAGGCCTAAGAAGCCCTTATAGGTCCATGGAAACCTATTTATCCTTATAACACTTCACTGAACAAAAATAGGAACACAAGACCACTTCAAATCACATAGGTAAATTCCATATGAAACCTAATATATCCTCAAGTGATTACATTCATAAATACACACCTTTGCATATGTACAACATATCAAACATTTTCTTTGTACATGTAAACAGCATGAATGAATAAATAGTCAACTTGTAAGCAATTTTTCATACCAAATATAGTTTGGTCAAACATCCAAAATAAATATACATGATATTCATGGAGTCTAAAACACTCTCTACTAGATAATTCACCATGAAACATTTAAAAACTCTCAATGAAAACTCAAATATCCTTCTTGGGTCACTTGCAGAAGAAATTCAAACCCTCAATCAACTTTAAACCACAATAAATTCAAATGTATGACCATTAAAACCTCTAAATAATTTTTCATGGATTTACCTTGAGGTTTTATACCACTTTTATTTTTAATACGTCATCAAATTCATCCATCATCAAAATTTATAAATAAAATAGTGCAGATTGGTTTTCCTTTGTAAATTCAAATATTTGAATTCCAATGGTCACTTTTTAATGCAAATTTGACTATGAAAACTAGTGAAATCTACTTGGGAGAGAAAATTTGAACCACCATAACTTTTTATATACATCATTTCAAGACCTAAAATTTTAAAAACATGTTTTAGGCACAATACTAAATATATCCATGTAAACACTTTCTTATGACACCTTCACATGTGTGAATGTTGATGTCATTAATCTACTAACTCAAGAAATTCTACCAAGATGACTAAGATAGCCTAAACCTTCAAAAGACTACTCAAATATATTAATTTAACTTTAAAAAGTACACCAAACACTTTTAACCCCTCATATGACCCCTAAAACATGGTTAAAACATCACCAACATCCATCATCTTGCCTAACCAAATAAGCATTGCAAGGTCCATGCATGCTCACAAAGACACACTTTGTCATTGAGAAACATGTATACATATCAAATTATGGACACTCTTTGTCACCTTTGGCACATAATTTAAAACACCTAAACAATATCCCCATTTTTCATTGATGTCAACACTTTTTAATTTTTTCAAAGACAATAATAAAGCTATGCACATACTCTTTCTCCCTCTACCAACACTTTCTCTCCCATTGACATAATGATAAAGTGGGATTACCTATTGATCTTGAGGGCATGTAAATGTTTTAAAAGAAAAATCTCAAAAAATGTTCTATTATATCTCTAGAACATCCTTAGATATAATATTCATATGTTCTAATGGAAAATATTGGTCTTGCAGACCAATTTTTTGACCTTATGTCTCACAGTCCTATTTGAACTAGACAAGTCATTTTGTGAGAAATTTTGTCACCACATGTACTGACCTAAAAATATTATCAAAAGAATTATTATGATTTAAAGTCATAAATAAATTATTTACTTTATTACATCAATTTATCATACATAACCCCTAAAATCTATCTCTTTATCTCTACCTAGGTTTTACATTTCCACACCATTAGGTCTATCTACGACTGGCTTAATTGGATGACCAATTTAGATCACTTAAAGGAAATAAATTATCCATAAAACATCATGAACATGTAACATTAGTCTCTATATTCATCTACCATCCATTTTCTTTTCTTGACCAATTCATCTTTTGAGAGCTACAACTTCTTAACAAATAGGTCTATATCTATACATTTTCTCTCTCCTCTAACTAACCACCACCACCTGAATGCCTAAGAGAGTTTACTACATGATAAAATATATTATATATGAGTTTAAATAGGTTTGTATCTATACATTTTCTCTCTCCTCTAACTAACCACCACCACCTGAATGCCTGGGAGAGTTTACTACATGATACAATATATTATCTATGAGTTTAAATAGCTTTGTATCTATACATTTTCTCTCTCCTCTAACTAACCACCACCACCTAAATGCCTGGGAGAGTTTAATACATGATACAATATATTATCTATGATTTTGAATCCATCCTAAGCTATTTTGAACACAATATGTTATATCAAGTCCTTATTAGTGTTTTAGGGAGGTTTAACACAAGTTTTGGTGTTAACGATTCTTTATAAAGGACTTCCACTTGAATTCAAAATTAATGCCTATAAATATTATCTAGGGCCCTCCCCCATGTTTGATTAATATATTATACTCCCATTCAAAGGTTACACATGCCAATGAATTTTTAAAATTGATTCTCAAGTTTTAGACCTCATTTTGTGAGCTTGAGAAGGCCTAAAATAGTGATTCATGGACTTTTCTTTAAAATGTTGACCTTAAACTTTGTGATCATACCTAAAATAACTTATATCACCTTTTTTCATTCTCTAATGTGCATAATTTCCTTGAAATATGATATCCATACCATACTAGGCTAAGTAGGGTCAAAGAGTGGTTTTGGTACATACTTAGACTGAATGTCTTACCCCTATAGGCTCAACTTGAAACTCTCATGAATGATTTTATACCTTATTCACATGCTTATGTTCATTCATTTAACCATACCCATACCTCTTCATGTCATGACTATGTTTCCTATACACTTGACATCAATGACCTATACCTTACATGTTATTGGGTGAATATTTTGTTATTGACAAAATGGTAACAAAATGGTACTTTCAGCCATATTGTGATGAGATAAATCTCTCCTTAAGGAAAGGTGAGGATCCCTTTTTATTTATAACTAACACAACATGTTTTTGATAAGGTAAGGTGGCAAACTAGGGGCCAAACCCTTCACATAGCAAAAAAGACAAGAAGGCAATGAAACAAAATATGCCTTTAGAGAGATGACAGCACTAACTGAGAACCAACACACTTACAAACAAAATAAAAAAGCAATGGAAAGACTAGAGTCAAAGGGGTATTTCCTTAAATAACCAATGATTTGAGAAGATCACTAAGTTTCTTAGTATTCTTTGCATTGTCAGTAGGCCTAGTATTACCCACTTCTTTCAGCATAGACATGTTCAGGAGAATTGTATTTTGGAGTCCCTTGGTGAAAATATGCTCCAACTTCTAAATACGATCCTTCAGGGCCCCAATTTTAGATTTCCAATCAGTCTCATTCTCTATTTCCTTGCTAGCTTCCTTGACATACATTTTCACTTTATTATCAGTAGTTTCCATAGTGTCAACACCATGCTCCTCAGTAACCTCAAAATCCCTAGTCTCCTACTTCCCTCCAGTGTCTTCAAAAATTTCTTGGATTTCTAGCTCCTTAGACTATTCCTCCTGGGTTGCTTCCTCTTAAGTTCTTTCTGAATACTCAATAAGTCTAGCCTTTAGGGTAGGTTTACTAGCAATCTATCCTAACCTTCAAATTCCATAGGAGAAGCCTTCCTTATTAACTTTGGAAGACGTATAAGATTTACCATCTTGCCCCCCCATGGCCCTACTCAGATTTTTGTGGGTCCCCTCCATGGTCTCCCTAATATTCTCTTCCTCCTCATCAACCTTCCTCTTTTTGCCCTTGTTTCTCACAAAGGAGTTGAGGGTATCAAAAGGGGTCTCTTCTGGGGTGGAGAAAGAAACATCTTTTGTTTTGGTAGGAGTAGGGGAAAAATAGGACTCATAAATAGCATCACCAGACACCAAATTGGAAGGAATGTCTCCACTATCAATGCTGATAGTTTTGGATGGCTCAAGGGCTCAGTGAAAGTTACACAAGTAGAAAATGAGGCCTTGGTGTAAGGGAATCAAGTTCATATCTAAATTTTTAGACATTTTTGCTCTCACCCTAAGGACAGAGTGTTCTAAAGAGGAGAGAAGGTATAAAGGAAAACTAATAATACCATTTCACCTGAAGTGATTTAATAGAGGAAGATGGTAATTATAGAACTTGGTAAATCAACCTTCAAGCATGAAGTACTTCATGAGAATGAAGCACACTCCATCCCATGTTTCAGGTAGTTTAGCATGCTCGAATCCTTCTTGATAAGGGATGATTTTTTCTCCCTCTCCCAAGAATAGTTTATGGCTTGAAAGATCCATAATTTTTGTTTTCCTTTGAAGCTTTATCCCCTACATGGTCATTCTAGTGGCCATAACAATCACCTTTTTAGAGATTTTAAAACTATTTTTTCCAACCATGACCCACCTATTTAACCAAGATCTCACAAATTGCTCAGACAAGTTTTTGTCAAACCTATTAAGCCTTTCCAAATATAGGCTAATTCCCCCTTATTTACAATAATGCCAAACCAGTGGATTATCTTTAAATTTGTATCAAGAGATTGGTTTTATTTGAATTCAGTCTCCTCCCATTTTGAATTTGTAGACCCAACTCTTAGAGTTCCTAAATTTAGTCTTCAGCTTTGAAATGGTTACTAACCCTTGCTTTCACTTATGCATAATGAATATGTGATGGCTCATTATTTGAAATACCCTACAGAGATGATGTTGTCTACTCCCATGATTGGAAATCATTTCCAATTGATCTTCTTGATGAGGCCCACGTGCCTTAACCTCTTAATATAATAAATCATGAATGATTGTCAAAAGAGTACAAAAGTTATCAAGTTCCAAAATCCACGATGGCCCCCTCCAAATGGACCACCTCTGAGAGCTATCCTTGTCATAAATTCACCTCATCCTTGAGAAGTCATCTCTTTTTGAATAATATCCCTAATGTTTAAGGGAATATGAACACCTTGTTGCCACACTCTCCAACATAAAAATTGCTGACCAAGATTGGCATAGGCATCAACAACACTATTTCCCTCTCTGTAAATATGAGAAATCTCCATTCTAGAGAACTTCTGCAAAAGAAATTGAATATCTGTAATGATATATTTTAGCTTAATTCCTACATTTGATGCTTTTTAACTGCATCTATGACCATTTTAGAGTCTCCTTATCTACTTAAGTTCCTTATTCCTAGGGATATAGCCAATTTTAACCCCCATAAGAGAGCCATTGCTTTAACATAGTTATTGCTCTAGCATCCTATTCCACCAGCATAGACAACACTCATCCATCTTTTATCATTCCTTATAATTCTCCTCCACTAACTTTACCATTTGACTTGGATGCCCCATCAAAATTGAGTTTCATCTAGTTAGGCTTTGGGGAAATCCATTTAGTATTTAGTCTCTGAAGAATTTTGGAGTTATTATACTCAGGGATCTAGTTTAAAACCCTACATTAGGCTGCAATTTGATTTTCAATTTGAGATAGGGGTTTCTGTGTAGCACAAATATGGGCTGTGGTGACACTTTCCATAAGGCTCTTAACAAAGGAATGAAACACCTGAGATGCATTTCTAGCAGTGTCCCTAAAAAATTTGTGGTTGCACTCTTTCCATAAAATCCAACTCAAACATGGTAAATTTTGCTTCCATAATTTCATAAGCCAAAGATGTGTGAAGGTTGGGTGTTAGTTGAGGATTACTTCTTTAAGGTTAGAATGATAGACCCATTCAATACCAAAGTTATTAAGTATTGTACCCCATAATTCCTGGGCAAAATCATAGTGGATGAAGAGGTGTGAAACTAATTCCTCTTTTGAACCACACAAAAAACATTTGTTAACTAGGGTAAACCCTCTCTTTTGAAGATTATCATATGCTAGGATTTTGTTATGAGCAGCAGCCCACCAAAACATGTTAATTTTTGGAATAAGTTTATAATTCCAAACCTTTTTCCATACATCTTTATTCTGAGCCTCCAAAATGAGTAGATGGTAAACAAACTTGACAAAAAATGATCCATTCTTATCTATCCACCAGTACTTTTCATCTTCATGAGGGAAGAGAGAGATTCTGATCTCCTAAATGCACTTTTGGATCTCCCACACTCTAGGGGAAAGCTCAGGCCAGTGATCATATTAGTCCAATAGATTTTTCCAGCTCTGTATCCCATTATTATTTTCCATATAATCACTGACTCTATCTCCAAAAAATTGAGTAGCCAAGTCAACAATCTCTCCATAGTTTCCTTGTGTGATGAGAGCCTTATCCTTTACTCAGATATCATCCCAAAATTTAATATGCCAGCCATTTCCAAGTTTCCATCTAATTCCCTACTTAAGAAGGCTTCTACTTTTTAGCATTTTATTCCATGTCATAGATCCCTAGGGTAATCCCATCTGTTGAAGAAATTTGGAATCATCAATGCTATACATGTATTTGGCATACACTATTTCCTCCCAATCATTATTTTTATGGATCAAGTTCTAACTAATTTTTGAGAGAAGGGCTTTGTTCATATTCTTGATAGACCTAATATTGAGTCCACCATGAGATTTTGGAAGACACACTTTTTCCCATCTAAATAGAGACATTCTCTATTTATCTTCCACTCCCGTCCATAAATTTTTTCTTTGAATCTATTCTAGTTTGTCAGTAAAATATGTAGGAATTTTAAAAAGAGACAAGAAATAAGTAGGAATACCTTACAGTGAAGCCCAAAGAAGTTGTAATTTACCAGCACTGCTGAGGAGTTTCCCTTTCTAACCAAGAAGTTTCCTCTACATTCTTTCCACAATTCCATTCCAAAAACCAGGAGATACCTCTTTGACTATGAGTGGGAGACCCAGGTAGGTAGTTGGTAGAGCAACTTTAGCACATTCTAACATATCAATGATTATATGTCTAAGGTCATTAGGAGTGTTGAAGAAATACACATTACTTTTTTGGAAATTTATCCTTTGTCCATAGCATAATTATTTAATATATTATTCCATCTTCTAGCTTTAATCACCGATGAGATGCCAAAAAAGATGGTATCATCCACAAACTGCTACACCACCATAAGATAAAGGGAGAAGGTAGGATTGATGCCCACTAACTTTTTTGAGGCTATATCTACTTGTATGTATTTTGCCAGTGCCTCTGCCATAATGATGAATAAGTATGGGGAGAGAGGGTTTCCCTAGTGAATTCCTCTCAAAGACAAGAAAAACCCTCTAGGTACACCATTTACCATAATTGAAAATTTTGCAAAAGAGACAGCGTTCCATATCAAGCAAGACATTTTATCATTAAACCCAAATTTTTTGATAACTTGGAATAGAAAAGTCCACGAGACTCTATCATATGGTTTAGAAATATCTACCTTGAGAGCCATTCCAGGGATTCTACTCTTATCCATGGAGTGAATATTCTCATGTGTGGTGATCACAACATCAAGAATCTGCCTGCCTAGGATGAAACCTTTTTGAGCAAGAGAAATAATTTTGACTAGTAATGGTTGAATCCTCATAACCAAAAATTTAGTACATAACTTATAAATAGTGTTGCATAGACTAATGGGCCTAAAATTAGTAAGGTGTATAGGTTGTGATTTTTTAGGAACAAGTACTATGAAGGTATTATTAGCTTGTTTCAAAAGTTTGCATGATCTAAAAAAATCATGAACATCAACCATAAGATCTGCTCCTACTATCTCCCAATATTCTTGAAAGAATATAGGAAGGAAGCCACCAAGACCCAGGGCTTTGAATGCACCCATGGAAAATAAAATAACTTGGACTTCTTCCTCAGATATAGGATTTAGCATCTCCAAATTATCTTCTTCGATTATCAAATAGGGGATTTTATCAATGAATTGGTTCATAGGTCTATCATTCCCATCATCATTATTTTCTTCAGTGAGTAGATTTTGAAAGAAAGCCCTAGATTGTTCCCATATCTCATTATCTTTGATTATAATGTCACCATTATCTAGAACTAGCTTTGTTTTTGAGTTGGCCTTCCTATGTTTCATGGCTGAGAGATGAAAGAAGGCAATGTTCCTATCACCCTCTTTAAGCCACTGAACATGAGATTTTTATTTCCAAAAAACCTATTCTCTTTCCATAAGATTCTTCCATTCAGAAGATAGGACATTTTATTCTTCTAAAGTGTCTTCATAATCATCCCCTTGACCCATATGTTGCTGAATATCTTTGAGTTTTCCCACTATGTTTTTCTTCTGCTGAAAGCCCTGCCCAAAGCTATATCTATTCCATCCATAAACTTCTTGTTTAATATGCTAGATCTTTTTTACTATTATAAACATAGGAGTGTCTTGAATAGGAATTTGCCATCATTTGGCCACCATTTTTCTAAAGTCTGTGTTTGATCCACATAGCTTCAAAATGGAATGGGGAAGGTCTAGATTGTCCCTATTCTCTCCAATTGAGGAAGATTGGGCAATGGTCAGACATGGTTCTAGGAAAAGCCTGCACATGCATATTATGATAATCATTCTAGTTACTTGAGATAATAAATCTATCTAACTTAACCTAAATCATTTGATCTCCTCTTCTTCTATTGGACTAGGTAAAATTTTGGTTTTGTAGTTCTATATCCAATAATCCTAGTCATTAATAAATTTGGCAAAGTTGAACATGTTATCCAAGTAATCAATAGTCCCACCCTATTTTTTAGAAGGGTATAGAGGAGTGTTAAAATCTCCAGCTAACATCCATCTAGTGTTCTGGGAATTATTCCTAAATCTACTCAAGTCTATCCATAAATTCTACCTCAATATTCTGTTATTCGGTCCATAGACATTGATCAACGACCAGTTCAAAGAGTTCAAAGAGAAATTGATAATCAATAAGTGCTTGTTATAAGCCATAAGAGATCCCTAAATTTTAGCACTATTCTAATAGTTACAATCCCCCCTAAAGCCCCTTCAGTTGGAATAATGCAAAAAGCCACCTTAGGCCATATGTAGTCAACAATTTTCCTAAAACTCTTCTCATTCATCTTGACTTCTTGGAGTAATAAAATATCTAATTTATTAACTAAAATGCAATTTTTAACCTCAAACTATTTTGAAGGAATCTTAAAGCCCCTTAGGTTCCAAGATAAGATTCTCATTTAGAGGGTTTTAGGGGTTGGGTCTCCAGTGTTTTCTATTTACCACTAGCAATCTCCCTA
Organism: Torreya grandis; assembly: GCA_037957365.1. Taxonomy (NCBI): domain Eukaryota; kingdom Viridiplantae; phylum Streptophyta; class Pinopsida; order Cupressales; family Taxaceae; genus Torreya; species Torreya grandis. Next base: position 932,361 of record JARHVA010002238.1, read on the forward strand.
GCAATCTCTCTTTGTATTATTTCTCTTAGGGTTGGTCTCCCTTGTTTGGGATCAGTGCCAACATCTATAGATTTTTTACCTTTTTAGTTCTATTTATTTAGGGTAACCCATTCCTCCTATTCATTAATGCCATTTTGTTCTATTTCACCTATTGCTGAATAATTTCCTGCTTGGTCTCTGACTTCCAAAGCATGGAAAATGTCTGTGTTTAACTGTAAGTCTACTTCTCCTTTAGTAGGATATATTGTTGAAGTTACTTTTTCCTATCCATCTCTTAAAACTTTGTCTTCTGCATTGTCTTTCTCTATCATTTGGGTACCTATTTTGCCTTCCTCAAACATATTAGTCTATTTGTCTAAGGGGTTAGCTGTGTCTAATATAGCCTTCTAACTATCATCCGATCCTTTATTTTTCTTTAGGACAACTTTTACCCCATTACCAGAGATATCCTCCTTATCCATCTCTTTCTCTACCTTTTTTGTATTGTTAGGATTTTTCGCATTGCTCCTCACTCCCTGCTTGATAGTCTTTCTATGATTGAGAGACTGATCCTCTCCTTCAACCAGGGAATTATCTCCCCTTCTCGTTATTATTTACACTCATTTACGATAATTTTATCAAAGTGGGTGTTATCATATCATTCAATCCTCTTTTTTTTTAAGAATTGATGTTTGCTTATAAACTTTATTTCATTCCTTACAATGTATTGTGAAAATGTAAAACTACTTGATGGAGCAATGATAACCAATATTCAAATTAGTTAGCCAAAATAGTAACTAGAATGATACCAACAAAGTAACATGAATAGATGGAAAAAATTTCATCCTAAATTATTCACCTTATTTCCAATAAATATTTAAATCACCAAGGAAAAATAACTTGTGGCTCAAATTTTCCATGGTAAGTCACTTTCAATGATGAACATAAACCCAGTAACTAGAATGTAGCTTGAAGACTCCAAAATCAACTTCTTGGCACCTTCTATTTTATATAGAATTTTCAAACCATAATCTAATCAAAGCACAATAATATGTAATATAAAAGATGTAAAAACATTCCCAACACACCACAATTTTATTTTAACACAACTATTGAAAGATCACTTGATTTTCTTATATCGATGGAAATCAAGATTTACAATATAAACATAAAGTTTCAAAAATTACTTATCAGTTCAACAACATTTCACTTCTATATCCCCTAGTGATCATTTAAAAAAGATAATATTCCTATTTATAAAGAGGATCTATGAAAAAAATAGGAAAAACATAAATATATTGAATTATTCATTGACAAAGTCTAATTTGACTTAGGACTGTGTACTTTTCCTACTTGCAAATTGCACCCAAAAAAATTACATATGAAAATTGAAAAAACAAACAAAGCGTCCTTAAACACAAGAATTCCTTCATTCTTGTTCTTCTCTAGATATGATTTGTATCTCTTCAGGGTGGCCTAGAACTCATTATTGTCTGGCCCTGATGTACTTCTAGAGATGGCAAGGACCCTTATGATGAAGTCTATTAAATTAGTTGGTACATCTTTACTTCTATCCAATATTCTTTGTAATTGTTCCATTATGAATTAAAAATCAATTAGGTTTTCAATATATTCCAATGTGAATGTTCCTATCTCAATCTCTATCTGAAGCAAAGAAGTGAACTCTTGAAAAATTATTTTCATAGGAAGAATTTTTTGGGAATCATCTTTAAATTGGCAAGGAAATTCTCTAATATTATTTGTAAGGTCAATGCACATAACTTTAACATATTTGATATCTTTGAGAGATTTAATTAAATTCTCAAGAACTACCTTCTTATTCTTCATTACTTCTCTATATTCTATGAACAGTTTCCTACTTGGAATGATCTTCTATTCAACCAAGAGTTTCAGATTGAACTAGCATAATTGATTCCATGTGTGAATATATATTTTTAGTTAATTATAAGTCTTGAGTGAGTGTCTTAAGTGTTTTTGAATTTCTATTTTCACTACACCCAAGTTCTTCATCAATTCAATGACAAAACGTAACCATTGAGTACCTTGTGTTGATAATCTTTCAATCTAGGCATTGACTATCCAACCTTGAGATCCAATCTTTTATACCTATTGAATTGATTTTTTTGTGGTTTCATTTTCAATAAGTTTAATTGAATCAGATGATTATGTGATCTTTAGTAGAACTAAAGTCAATTGTTCTACTTGTATCTTGAGTCGATCTTTAATTTTATTATCCTTGTCATATCTCTCAATTAAGGATGCCATTGATACTTACAAATCTTCCTTTGCACTTTCATGAGTTTTCTTCCCAATATAAATCCATCCTACTTCATATTTATATGCTTGGATATCTTCAATATTTATATCTTCAGAAAGCATTGTAACTTCAACATACTTATGTCCAACATAAAAAATTACTCTTGATATGGTCTTAGCCTTATTTGCTATTTTTGGTTTTATCGACACAAGTTGACCAAAATCAAAATCATCAAGAGAAACAACTTTCTTCTTCCTCTTTTGTGTTTGATTCATGAGCTAAGGAGGAAAGGTTGATTTATCTTCTAGTGCAGATGTTACCAAGAATGGGAAAGGTTAATGATTTATGAAGTGGGTGGAATGGAAGCTGGGATGGTGGCATTAAATAATGGAATGAATACTAATGGAACAGTGGTTATGATGGGTGGATTTTGTGTTTATATAGTGGGCACTTTGGTTCCAATTGATACATTGGATATGGGAGTGGATGAGATCTGTGTTGACAATTTGGTTGATGGGATTGACATGAACTTGTCTATGTATTGTTAGGTAAAACATAAATTTTTGGGTGATCCTAATGACATAGATGGACTAGGTAAATTTTAAATGGAATAAAAAACTTGATCTAAAGCACGTTGTGAAGGAGGGGAGGAAATAATAGTCTAGGGAGGAACTGTATAAATATATGGTATAGTTGGAATAATAAGGGGAAGAATGGAAGAAGCTACTTATGAAATAACCATTTTTGAATTTTCAAATTGAGAAGTTTTTAGTTGTGTGGCCATTGGATGTGAAATATATTGACTCACTGGTTGAGGTGGTGCTTCACATGTGACTAGATTTTCCTCCTTTGTTTGAAATTGTTTTTCTACATCAGCTTCTTTGCCTCTTCTTTTTCCTTTACTCATGAACATAAACCTTGGTTTTTATGAAGAAGTGGAGGCATCTTCCTTGTTTTTTTTTCTAAGTTCCTCATGCTTGTTAGCAGTGTCATCATCATATTCTTCTTTAGATCCACTTTTGAATTGCTTCAATTTAATATCTTTAGTTTCCAACCAAGCATTAATATTCTAAGAATAGGTTGAAATCTATCTATGATATATGTGGATTCTTTTATAGACCATTAAATTGGAGGAAGAAAAGTTAAATCCACTTGATTACCCTTATATGATGGGTCCAATACATTTTCATAATTTGACAAATCTTTTAGAATTTCAGCCAACTTTAGATTAATAATTTGATCAGTGGTGAGATGGTTGCAATCCAATTTTATCGCATCTTCATCATTCCTAAATTCTAAACAAATGTCTTCAATATTGTGTACATGATCATAGTTCCTTTTAAGATTTCCCTTCATCATTACATAATCAAAGTCTTTTCTTGTCTTAAATATCTTAAGAGTGATCCATTGTATTTTAGTTTCCATTGTTTTGGATTTTGGAGTGGTTGAAATTGTATATTGGTCAATGCTAATGGGAAACTTGAAGCCTCTCTTGTGGACATATAACTATTTTTCATGCACACTCATAATTTTCCAACACATCTCCATCAAAATTAACTTATCACTTGGGTACTTGGGCAACATATAAGGTTGTTCATCAAACCCCCCTACCCTGATGTAGGTGAAGGTTGAGAATTATAGAAAAATGCAACAAATTTTATTCATTATTGCCCATGCTGCATCTAAAATTCTCTTTTTCTCAAGGTCTTGATTTAAGATACAAATGAACTTATAAAATAAAGCATCATTGACTCTTCTATAATTTTTAATGATTTCATTAAGAGTTAATTATGGGTAATATTCATGTACAAGAACCGTCTTCCTCTCACCAACACTAGTTAACCTTGGGAAATATTTCATGTTGGTTGTAGCATATACCAAATAAGAAGTCATATAAAATTTTAAAGAAGAGGTCACCTCAAAGAGCTGGTGACATATGGCATCACTAATCTATTTCCCATATTAGATTCTTTATTTTCCTTTCTTGATGATGAAAATGTAGTGATACATACATTAGTGGAAGGAATTTTATGTTGTTATCCCTTTGATTCTACTTAGGAGGGTGATTAAATACCCTACTTCCTTTAGGAAATCACTATGATAAAAGTACTTGGGCCATCTCACAATGGAATGCCGAGGAGTTCTGAGCTAATGAGAATTGATGTGTCTTTTACACTTTTTAGGATTCTTATCATAATATTCTTGGGTTGAGTTCATGTATATATCAAAATATTTCTTAATATCAAAAAGATGACATATTTTATTTAGATATTCCTCATCAAGCTGAATGATCACCTTTCTATCTACATCCTTGATTTATCTAATTTAACTATTAAAGGATGAAAAAACTATCAAGATGAACTCTAAATCTAGCTCTAACATGGGGAATATGGATACCAAATGATATCCTATTAAGGATATCCTACATTTGTTATGCAATAGGGTCCCTACCAAGCCTCTATAAGAATTCAACCATATCAACATGGCCAATCTTAATATCTCTGATCTAGTCTACATTTGATTTGACTGTAGATGCTAAAAACACACCTTAGAAATTTTAATTCATCATTTTATTGGTATTAAAGTCCTCTAAAATTGATCAAGTGACTATAAGGAAGAATTTAAATCCCTTAGAGTTACCATTTTTTCATATATCTTATAAGTTTGCAAAAGTGACAAAAAATTGTGCTCCTACATGAGATTCAAAATGAAATTGTGTAGTTTGGAGAATTTTATCCAAATTTCAAAATTTTTGAAGGATTGCATGTAGTTTAGAGAATTTTATCTAAACTGCATTGTGGGTAGGTCTTCTTATGTAATTTGGAGAAAATTCTCTGGTTTGCACAAGAGGGATAAAAACTTAGTTGGGTGCAAATCAAATAATTTTCTCCAGTTTGCACCATGCTTGGGTAGGTCTAGGTGAAGGTAAAAGAAAATTATTTAACTTGTACCATGTTCAATATTGTTTAAGTCTTAGTGTAAGTCAAAGAATTTTCTTTGACATGCACCTTTGGTTTCAATTTTATGGTGCACCTTAGAGAAAAATCTTTGAAGTGCACTGAAGGTTCAATTACATGTACTTCAAAGAATTATCTCTAAAGTGCCCCTAACCAAGGTAGGATCATGAAAATTAGGGGAAAATATCTAAAATGCACTAGTTTGAAAGGGTTTTGATTGGTGTTGTTTAGAGGAAGAACTTCAAGGAACACACAAGAGTAGGGTTTTACAGGTTTGGGTAAAAACCAAAGTCAATAATGTCAGGGTTTTGAAAATCAAACAAAGATAAATATGGAAGGAAACATGGGGTCCAAGAATGCATGATTTACTTGAAATTTTAAAATAAAATAAAATATTTCATGAACATAAGGCATAAAAATTAAAATAAATCTTACCTGTGATCTGTAATGGAGGGAGACTATGGATGAACTAAGAATTGATCACTTTAATCAACAAAAAAGGATGTAATTTAGCACAAAAATGGTGAGAGAAATATTAATTTGTGGTAAATAATAAAAAACTATGAGGTTATATATATATAGAATAGGTAATTAATACATATTAATTATCATAGGAATGGTGGGCCTAGGTGTAGTGTCATAGAAATTATCTAACCTTATATGTGTAGTGGCAGAGAAATTCTATGCTATTACACTTTGGGGTGCAGTCTGAATAAAATTCTCTAGATTACACAAATTCAAACTTGGTTTAGTTTATAGAATTTTCTTCAAACTACATGAGATGAAAAACTCCCCCAAAAAGTTAACTTTTTAGGTAAAAACCAAATGTAAGGAGGTAGTGATTAGCCTCATTTCACATGCTTAGAGCTCATGGCTTATGAAATATAAAAATTTCATATGGGTTAACCCATGAATTGAGCCTACTAAATTCAAGGATAACACATGTTAACAATGATATTAATCATGAAGACATAAGACATTAGTTGCCTTCAAACTATCTCTTTTTCTTTATCTCATGACAACACTCTTCCATGTAGATTGTCTCATCACACATTGAAAACTATCTTTAATCACCTTTTACATCAACCTTCACAAGATGCACCTTTGACATCAATGACAATATTTAATAGTATGAAAGAGAAGCCTAAACCCTTTAATAAGAACAAGAATATTATAAATGGAGTGATAAAATCTAGACACATATAAATGGTGTAGCTACTTCCTATTCAAACCAATCCACCTCAACATCACACTTTGAAAAAGGTACCTCTAATAATGCATCATTTAAATCATAGAACTTTTAGTGATCTAGGTGAGCCTATTAAGATGGTATTTCATAAAATAGTTGCTATCAATATGATCATATGGCTAATACCAAGACCTTTTCCCATAGGCCAACTTAAGCCTGATTGGTATAAGGAGAATGATTTTTGTGACTATCATAGGGTCAAAATACATATTATTTATACTCGTGCATAGCTTCATCATCTCATTCAAGACTTTATTTATAATGGTGAGATATATTTGGATAATGTGATGCCAACAACCAATCAAAAGTTGGGTATATATCATAATCCATTCCCATAACACAATAATCAAAATCAGAACCATTGACATGCAAATAACTAGAATCAAAATAGGGCACTGAATAATCAACAAAAATGATAGAATCAACAAAAAAAATCTATAATCAAGGTCATGATATGCAAGTAAATTATAATACTATTCCTTATGACTATAGTTTTTTAGGTCACATTACAAATGGATGAATAGCTACAATTAAAATCAAACCCCCTATCAATAATACTTGTAGACCTATTGTGTCCATTCTTGGATCTCCACCTTCATCATTTTTAACCCTCATTTACTTCAACTAAGATTTATCATACCAAGTTCTCATCTACCTTCATCTAATTACAATAACCTTACACTAAATCAAGGTTACATAGTTGTAACCTGATGTGCTAAGGTTAGCATTCAAGGTCCTATATCTCCTTCTTCCAACCATCCTATTTAAGGTCCCCCACATCAAAAAAATAAATCAAGTGGATCCACTAACGATAAACCATATGATATTGTGGAACAATAATAGAAAAAACCTATGTAGATTTCCATTTTAGATCTCTTATATATATCTAATGTCTATAAAAACATATTGAATACACTTTTGAGTCAATCCAAAATTCTAATCAACATTACACATAATAAATTACAAACCCTTGTAAGTCATTTGGCTACTAGCCAATAAGTTACCTTTGATAAATAAAACATGTCATCCTTTAGACCTTTACACAATAGCCTACTATATATATAGGCCATAATTTCTCATAACAAGATAAAATGGGTCCTCTTAGATAATGGATTAAGATTCAACATTATAAATTTGATGTTGGTCAAACATTTGAGCTATAAAGCTAAATATATTATTCCAAACACCATTAACATTAAAACATATGATAATGAGGAGCATGAGTCTCAAGGTGCCATCTATTTACCAATTGGAATTGGGAATTCAACCCATGATACACTATGTCATGTTTTAGATATAGAATTATCATATAATTTGCTTCTTAGGAGACCATTGATCTATGAAGTATCTGTTGTGTCATCTACCCTTCATCTATGTATTAAATTTATCCATTATGGCTTAGAAGTTAACATTTCTAGTGACCTACAACCATATCCATTTTATAAGCATTTGGATGTGGAATATGAGAGATATAATTATCATTTCAACCTAGAACAAGAAAGTTAAAAATGTGGTTGATCAACCACCAAAATCCAATTATGTAGATCTATGTAAACTTGCCTCCACTTTAGCTAGCCCACATACAAAATAATGGCCTTGGGTAATATAAAATTGGTGGTACTTTTCATATTGCCAGAATACCTAAAAACCCAAAAATATATGGTAGGACTCGAAAACAAGTTCCTAAAATGGAATGGCATAAGAAGAACAATTCAACTCAAATATGAACATTATATTTTATCAAAGGTACTTCTCAAGAATATGAAAAAATCCAAGATGACAATGATTCCTAGTTGTATAATGATAACTTCTCCACATGTTACTAGAATATAAAATATCATATCCAAAACTAGATAATGGATCATCAAGCCTACAAAGGCAAAGACCTAGGGGTAATGCATCAAGGAATAATTGAACCATTATTACCTATCAAGCACAAGGTATATTGAGGTATCAAATACAAACCACCTAGGGGTGATCCCTTATATCTCTAAAGTGACTCTAATTTATTGACTAAATGACATTTTTGATAGTGACATAGATTCCTATCATATCATTTATGATGATTTGGCCAAAACTAACCTATTTTATCTAAACACTATCTATATAGTTACCATTGTACCATCATATTCCCCTTTGTTCTTCCATCACCTCTAATTAATTGAATAGGACCAACAAGATTCATATGTACCATTGGATAATTTCTAAATTGATGAAGAAATATATGATTTCATGGACTTCAGAAATAATGTATTGATTGGCAATCATAAATAAATATTTGATATTACACTAGACCCTGGTGCCTATTTTGGAGAGAAGGTGAACTTATTTGGTCAAAAATTAAAAGAAAAATAAAACTAAACATTGATGTTCCAAAGTGAAAACCTCTTTGAGGCACTTTTGGACCAAGGTAAAAGTAAAGATAAAGATGAGTCCCATGGTGAAAACATGTTTTAGGAACCATTGGATGGGGAAGTTTACCCTCTCTTAAATGAATCTTATGCCTCCTTCAATCCCATAATTTCATGCCAATCTAAAATTAGTTTAAAAAAACAACACAAATTTGATCAAATTATTCAAGATTATCCACATGTCTTTACCCAATGGCCTTTACCATACCTTAGGGATTCAAACTCTTCTATCTTGGGAGAAATTGATGAGCTAATCCAACTACTAGATGAAGATAAAGATCAATGTACCACTCTACCTACTATTTTTGAGGATGGCTCCACATTATTATGGAAGACACCACTAAAGTTAATATTGGAAAAATTGATGCTCTGAAAGGGATCAAACTTGGAACATCCCTCATAGAAGAAGAATGAAAAGTCCTTAGTACTCTCCTTAAATAATTTGTAGACATTTTTTCATGGTGTTATTTATATATTCCAAGCTTGGAACCCACGTTAGTTACGAATCACCTTGTTATACATCATGATGCCAAGATGATTAAACAAAAATTGAGAAAGATACACCATTACATATCCATAATTTTTAAGAAAGAATTAGATAAATTATTATATTTAGGATGCATTCATATTATTGATTATTAGAGTGGATATCCAACATAGTTCTAGTTCGCAAAAAAATGTAGGAAGTCTGAATTTGTACCAATTTTAGAGACATTAATAAGGCATGTCCTACAGATGATTTTCCTTTGCCAAATATTCATATTATTATAGATTCCATGACTAGGTATGAGATGTTATATCATATGGATGGTTTCTTTGGATACAACCAGATTAAAATTTCACCTAGGACAAACACAAAATGACATTCACCACTCCATGAGGAATATTTTATTATCAATCAATGCCTTTTAGCCTAAAAAATGCTAGTACCACATGTAAATGTTTAATGATTATAATTTTTAATGACATGATGTATAATATTATTGAGGATTTGTTGATGTTATCCTAAAAAAATCCAAGACTAGAGTAGGACATCTAGAGGTATTACATATAATATTTAAAGATCTCAATGAATATAAGGTATGGATTAATCTTAAGAGATGTGTCTTTGGCATTACTTAAGGTAAATTTTGAGGCTTCATCATCTCTCATAGGTTAATTGAAGTTAATCCATCTAAGGTTAAATCCATTACTAAAATGCCTCCACCTTCTAATTTAAATAAGCTCTATATTTTGTAGGGTAAAGTTCAATCTATCATGTGGTTCATATCTCAATAAGTAGACTGATGCCATCCTTTCATACATATTATGAAAAAAGTAAACATATTTTCATGGAATGTATATTGTTAATAAGACTTTGAGAAATTAGAAAATTATCTAGATAATCCACCTATTCTGGTTCCACCTGTAGACACCAAAAAACTACACACAATAGTTCTAAATGTCGTAACTCTACTGAACCACATTAGGACCCCTTCGAGCCCAACCTAGAATGTTTGACTAAAAATACACCTAAATCTATCATCTTGACCTACTGGCTTAACCCACCTCTTTAAATCAACTTGACCTTAACTCTCGACCATTGATGGTCACCCTAATTGTCAATGGTCACCCTGACTATTGAAGGTTAGGTTTCATCATCTGAACCACTAATACCAACTTCAAATCTGACTTGATTTTTATAATTAGCTCATATAATTCAAGTGAGATCTAATTAATGTGATATTTATATTTCGACATCAAGTTAAAACTCTTATTAATGTATTATTTCCCTTTGCCTTCCTTCTTATAAGAAGAGAGGGGTAGGAAGTAAAATAAGATCTAAAATCAATCAAGCATATGTAACTATTAGGATATTTTTGTATCTAGAGTTTCTTTTATAGGTGTTTTTCTAGTGATCTAGTAATCTAACCATCATGATAGAGAGCCTAAGTGCAATTATCCATCAGCCAAAAACCAAGTACCATTACTCTGCTAAAATTACTTGAAGCTCCACTGCCTCAACCATTCATTCAATCAACTGACCAACAAGCTAAGTATTTATTTTTTATTATTTAGTCACTTTGTATTTTTTAATCAACCCAACCCAATCCAATCTCCTAAAAGCATATTCTTTAACCCCATCTAAAAATGTTTTACTACCTAAAGCTAACCCACAGTAACCATTGATGGTCATCCTAATTGCTAGGGGTCTATCCCAACCATCGATGGTTGCCTCAACCACCGATGGTTGCCCTAACCATCAACATTCACTTCAATTGTCGATGATCACTATAGCACAAAATAGCAAAAAGATATTTTCACCCATTTTCCCTCAACCAAATCTAACTTTCTTTGTCTCTACATGTTCACAGAGCCCCAAACTATTTTTTGAACCACATCCAACCTATTTAGCACTAGTATTAACCCACTTAATTCTATAATTAGTCAAATTCATTTATTTCTTTATCAAGCATTCCTTTTACTTAATTTTAGTATCTTTTGTGATTAATGCAAGTACTTTATTTTTTGATTTCTTAACTTAATTATTTAAAATATGTAGATTGATATCCCTTGAAGAAGCTCTTACTTCTTGAATCTAGATAGTGTTAGGTAGTCCACCTAGCTATCTATCTAAAAAACCATTTACTTTAGTGTTGTTTTATTTGTAGGTTATTCCTCCCAATCCAAAGAGGGGCTCTCTATAATCATCTCATTCAATTCATGCATAACCAAACATGTTTTTCTACTATACCTATATCTAATTTTCTTCTTCCTTTCTTGGAGCATAAATTGAAATTATTTGAAACATTCTAACATGCTTGGTGGGAACCTTGATTCTCTACTTAGGTTCCTTTTGTTTGCATCTACATGTTCTTCTCCCTATTATATTCTCATAAACAAAATTAAAATTCCTTTTAGGTTTAAAATCCTTCATACACTAGTTACTTTCAAGTTTATCTCACTTAGTTAAATTTAATAAAAGTAATTCGATCATAGCATCACTTGTATCACACAAAAAAACCAAATGACCTACATCAATCAAACATTAAAAAAAAAATTAGCATAAGGCTTGAATAGGATTTCATCACCTAGTAATCACCTTACCCTTTCCTGACAACCTTACTTGAAAGTCATTACCAAGGGGAGAACCAACTCAACTCTTTAGTTGAGTATAAAATATATAAATCAATATATATTGGTGAAACACCCAACACCCTTATCACTATAGTGTGTGAAGTGAAGGCATAGGCCCCAATATCAAGCCACATATTGATTCCTAATATAAATCTTTTTGAGATCCTTAAATACCTAAAGCCAACCATAGACTTCTTTCTTATAACCCACTCTACAAAATAATTTTGGACACATAATTATTAAAGCTTAAGGCTTCAACCAAAAGAGAGACTAAAAAGAACTTTAAGACTTAACATATTTTTTAGTGTGTGTTTGATTTCCTTGATTATTTTTTGTCTTCTCTCTATTTGAGTGGTGAGATTATTTTTGTATTGTCTCTCCCTTATCTTGCATGGTTATAACTCACCATTAGTGAAAGAACATAGTAGAGAAAAACCCATCACTAAACCAATCAACCTATTCTACCTCCTCATCCATGGAGTACATCTCTAAAGCAGAAAGCTCTCCTCATCCTTTGGGAAGTTCATCTTTCCTTTAGATATTTCTCCAAGGAGATATAGACTTTCCCACATTCCTAAATAAAAGCACAATGGCCCTTCAACATTATCTCAACACCATGCCTCACCATACCCCTCCTTTAGTTCCACCTATGGTCCCACCTTATGACATGTTTTCCCACCTTCTGGTTAAAACTTCTATTTACATAGTCACCACCCAATATTTGACTACCCAAGCATCTTCACCTACTAATAATACTTTTGATACTACTATGTAAAACCAACTTACCCAACCTCCCAACACCCTTACAACTCCATCCCCTACTAAAAACTCCTCTAACCTAGGATCAACACAACCATTAACCACCTATACTCCACTCACCATGGGAGTACCTAATAATAGAATTAACAACATTATTTTGGTTAACCTTAATCTAATAATCACTACTCCATTTAAAAATCTTGTGATATATATACTATCTACCTTACCACCAATCAATGCAAAGGTCACCACATTTTCTTTGTTTATAAACCCAAAGACAACTCCTACCCAACCCACCTTAACCTATCAATGGGTGCCCATCACATCCAACCAAGGCTTCATCCCTAACCCACAAGGGCATGTACCTTTACCTAGTAGCTAACCACCTACATTTACCTAACCCTACATGGCATCTACCCAACCACCTATGCCCATAAATCAATATGTGAAAGCTCCTTAACCTCTTACCAATTATCAATATGTCATCCAACCATAATAATAATATGTACCTTATAATATTTCAAGTGCACAACCATGAAAAAATCTAATAAAAATGTTAATGGATAAAATGAATACTTTAGATTCATCCATCTCTAGTGCTCACAACATTTTATCATATGACTAAATCTATAATGAGACCATTCACCAATCTATCCTTGCTAGACCATATTTTCCTCAGTGGGAACTTACCAAGTTTTCTAAATTTCAAAGTAAGGAGGACCCATAACAATACCTTAGGTTATTTAGGAATTCACATTATTTAATCACCTATGATGATGCTTTCCTTCTCTGTACCTTCCCTATGTCTTTATCAAGGCTAGTGATGGGTGCTGTCAATGCCCTTCATTCAATATTATCAATCCAAGGCTAGTGTTCAAAGGTGATATGCAATAGGAGAAAGAGACCTTTGGAAAATAGTTCATTCTATCACACTCCACACTTGTAAGAATTAAAAATCATGGTTGCAAAAAGTAAATCACACTTACAAAAAGTAAATCACACTTGTAGAAATCAAAAAAATCTTGCATGAAATGAAAGCACACTTGTATAAAGTAAATTTTTGAATTAAAAATACATGATAAACAAACAAACCACCTATAGGTTTACAATAAACTATACGAAAAGAAATGATTATAATAATAAAGAAATAAAATAAGAATTTATATCAGAATGATAATTTATAGAACAAATAAATAAATAAAAATACATGGATCCATCTTCCTTGGAATGAGTGGCCAACTCATTCCTTATAAGAAAATTTATTTAGAACATAGGTTTCAGAATGGACCACTCAGAATGATGGAAGAAAAAATGTATTAAATGATTGATTTGGGTGTGGAAGGTTGCATTTATAATCCATACTTCTAATCAACACCTTATTTGGGAGTTACGATAAAGACACTCTATCCTCAATCTCAACAAAATATAGAGAGAGATATTTATTGGAATAAAATTACATATATTCAAATATAATCTATTATGAGAAATCTATACATAGAAATCTATATATAAAAAGAATATAAATGGGAAGAATTTTTTGTGATAGATGGAGCATTGAAATAATCTTATAAATACTTCCCAAACAAGTTTGTAATAGTTTCCTTGAGGTTTGGATCAATTTTATTTAAATATGTAGCAACTTGATGGAGTCCATAGCAAGCCTACTAAAATCTGTTTGAAGCTTAGTGAAATCCATAAGAAGCTTATTGATATTCATAGCAAGCCTGGTGAAATCCATAGCTAGCTAATGTAATATGTAACTATTCTAATGTAATCCTTAGCTTGTCCATAGTAACCCTATTGTAATCTATAGCTACTTTAACAAGCGTATTGTAATCTGAAGCTACTGTAGAAGTCTCTAGCAAGCTTGTAAGAGTCCATTCTTGACCACAATATTATATCTTATTGTAAAATACTTAAACATTATTCTTCAATAGTTAATATTCATACTTTGAATCATTCTTAACAAATTATTAACTCTATATACACTCATTAACAAATGCTTCCCAATAGTAATTAGTAATAGCTAATGAATGGATAATAAGAAATTCTAAAGACATAACCATGATATATACTTACTATTTCATTATAAATAAACTATAAGTTTAGAAATTACATTTAGATCCACTTTCAATTTAATAAAAATGATGTTATTTTATGGATATAATAAGCCATGTTATTGATTCATCATTCCCCCACACCTAATCTCATGCATGCCACTGTTTAAAAGATCATGGTACATATGCATGGGTGAGACTTAGCTTCATAGTTTAAATGGAATTCCCAAATTGATGTCATTGGTGCAAGAATGATGAAATTTATATTTTAAACTATTAAACAAAAATGGCCAATAAAAATGGACATTTAAGGATAGGTTCTTGTATGGAGGTGTTTTATACTATCCGTAGATTCTTTTGGATCCCTTTGATATAGGTTCTTGTGTGGAATTCTCATGTTGCTTTCTCCATTTCTTATTCTTTTCATTCCTTTCATTTTTTTAAATGAGGTAAGAGAAGGTTCTTTTGTTGAGATTTTCTTGATGTGTCTACACATGTATTTTAACCACAGAGCAACTTTTGATTTAAAAAAATTCTTGTTCCTACTATGTACCAAGAAATTCTCATTCCTTTCAAAACTATGTACCATGACCAAGATCAAACTATTTTTGTATGTTGGGATAAGCCTAATTATTATATCTTCAAATCTAATCTCCTCCCCCACACCTAAGATCATGCATGTCCTCATACATACCAAATGAATGAAGTGGCATGAGATTACACAAATTAGATGGAAGGTTGTCCCTTCACCCAGAACAAAGATATTTGCAATAATGGTTTTTTCATGTAATAACAAAACTTAAAAGTAAATTTAAATATTAAATAGTAAAGTAAAATACTATGGTATACCTTCAGTCTTTAGTGTTTCTTTTATGATAGCCAAAGTGAAATATGTAGGAAAAAAGTGTTGAGAAAAGTATAGTTCTACTATGGTAAAAATAAGAGCATAAAAGTAAGCAAACATGTAAAAAAATTACATCAACTGATCCATTAGACAAATTTTATTCTTTTTATATTTATGTTTTGACCCTTCACTAACCAGTAAATTAGTTTTCTAATCAAGACTTTTTATTCTATAACTTGGTCTACTAGTAAGTTGGTTTTCAAACCAAGGCTGCCAACAATGCCTAAAGGTTTTCATTTTTTTTTAAACTGATGACATGGAAAATGTTAGCCATAAACTCTATACATCTTCATACTAATTACAAATATGACATAGAATTTTTTGTATGTTGACATTCTTTAGCATTAGTCTATGTACTGATGACCAATAATTAGTGATAGACACTTGTTGGTTTTGCTACATTCTATTTTTAAAATTAAATTATAATAATTTTCCATTTTCTTTTTAGAAGTCATGGGCAAAAAATTTCATCTCCAAAATGACTCCCTCTAATGAAAGTATCTTGTAAAAACCAAAAAAAAACAAAACCTTTCCTAATAAGCATAATATAAGCAATGTCAAAGAAATGTAAATGCCAATAATAGAATGTTAAAATGAACATTTTAATGTATATTAAATAATGAATTTTATATTATTAGGAATGATTGATGGTTCAAGAATTAAAAATATTACAAATGAAATTTTATTATACAGAATAAGATATTTCTCAATCAAGTTCTATTATTATGCAAGTGAATATGGGTTTAGTTAATTCTTGAATATGAAAGGAAATAAGTGAAATAAAATGTCATCAATTCTTGTTATTATGAACTATGTAGAAAATCCTAACTATTATTTTGTACAGGGAAGATAAAATTACATTGTTGAATTACTTGATGAAAACTAAAAACTATAAAACATACCGGGATAACTAAATTTTGGAGGTCCTTGGCTTCCTTGTTGCAAATAATTTTTTTTCATGCCTCTTATTGCTATTGAATTTTTTTTCTTCATCTACAACTTGACCTATATTTGCATCATGTTGAGTAAGCTTGTCACTATCTTCTTCTTTGGCTAGAAAATCAAAAGTGGAGGTCTAGGGGTGGCAACCCCCAATGGGGTCAAGAGGTAGATCCCCTCAAATCCAGGATTAATTTACCATTTTTATAACCATAAATTTGATTTGTGTTGAATAATTTTTAATAATTTTGTGTTATTTGATATAGCTTGTTGAAAGCATGTAATTCCTATGAATTTATAGCATCTACAACACTAAAAAATTGTTAAACACTCAGTCTCAAATGACTATATGTAAATTCAATATTTTGGGTTGCATAATAGTTTTAAATCGAAGGGAAGTTTGATTTAATTTTTTTATTTTTAGACTATCATCATTTTATATATATCAAAAACTTCCTCATACATGTAGTATAACAAGAAACACAAAATAAAAGAAACATCTAGTACTAAGACTAAAGTAAAATATCATGAGTATTTCAATTGACATTTTCTATTAGACATTATAATTATAATTAATATTAAAAAAAATCTTAAAAATAAAAATTCAGTATAAACTTTAATGATTAATCTAAGAGAAAATAGGAATTTAAATATTTAAATTATGTGCATATTAAAAATTAGTGATTTATGTAAGACTGATCATCAATGTTGGGATGTAATTTTTGACTCATGAAAAATATGAAGTAATATTACTATTTTGATGCATGACATAGCATCATATTTATTGCATTATTTATTTCATCACCAATTATGCCCTACTTCTAAAAATAAAAATCATGACTTTTTAATGAAATCCACTTTTATTGAGATCTATGGTTGCATGAAATTTTTAACCTATCAAATTTGTTTGACCCATGCAAAGTCTAGCCAATATAATGATCTTAAGGCATGGTGATATTTAATGCAATATTATAGCAGGATATAATTATACATTCTATCTAAAATTAGCACGAATGTCTCCTAGTAATGAATTTAATATCAAAAACAAATTGTTGAAACCATTATCATGCTTAACAAATATGATCAACCATAATAAATCATAATTAAATCCATTCTACATGCATTACTTTACCAAATAAGATCACAAGGATTTTGGTTGGAGTGATATTTATGTTTAAACATCTCATACAACTTTTAACCTTTCAATTTCTTGATCACTTATTACTATATCAATTATTTCTAGAAATGAACTGTTCTTACCTGAGAGATTAAATACCCCACATAATTCTAGTTGAAAAGTCTTATTATAGTACTTATATAGATGGGATTGCAGATCATTTTATTTTAGTAGAGATCATTAGTATAATTCTCTCTACCTGTAATGCTATCTCCTTGTATACTTTATCCATATTTTCATAAATTTTAGCCATTTCTATTTATTTTTACAATCAAAATCTAACATGTAATCTTATCTTTCTAGAAATTATTTGTGTTTTTCAACCAAATAAAAAACAAAAAAATATTTTTATTGAAGGCATGTAGGTATGAGATGATTTAAAATAGTTAGAGACCAATTTAGTAGTGATTTTCACCTATTATTAGCATGCAACTTTTACAAAATCATCGAAACATATATCTAATCCATTCTAGGTAATTCTAGAAAAGGTATATCTATTTGTATAGGTTATACACAACCATATATAATCAATATAACTGGTTCAAAATATAGATCACTTCCTAAATATGAATGTTAGATATAAAAGTATCTATTTCATATTTTTAATAGACTATTTTCTCCATCTTATTGGTTTTTTCATAATTTTATTTCCATCATGCATCAACAATTAGATCTTCTTTTGTGATGTTAGCAATTGTTATTTTCTACATATAAATGTTAGTATTTGGGGGGTTTTGTTTTAAAATCTAACACCTAATTGCAAAAATATAAATTTTAATCTATGTTGTATAAAATAAAATCCTAAAAAAATCATTAACTTAATATATCTTGTCAGAAAATTTGGAAATAAACATTCCCTCTCACTAAGAATCTCTTTAGTAGAATTGAATCACCTAATAACACCATGGTTTCCTGATAATAGTGTCAAAAATGATGGGTGTCATCAATAGCCTTCATTTAATATTGTCAATCCAGGGCTAGTGTTTTAAGGCTATATGCAATAGGAGAAAGAGAGCTTTGGAAAATTGTTCCTTCTATCACACTTCATACTTGTAGGAATTGAAAATCACACTTGATGGAATTGAAAATCATGTTTGTAGAAAGTAAATCATAATTGCAAAAAGTATATCAAACTTGAAAAAATCAAAACACTTACATGAAATGAAAACACACTTGTAGAAAGCAAATTTTTGAATTAAAAATAAATGATTACAACAACAAAGAAATAAAATAAGAATTTACAGTAGAATGATAATTTATAGAACAAAGAAATAAATAAAAATAAATGGATCTATCTTCCTTAAAATGAGTGGTCAGCTCATTCCTCAAAAGAGGATTTAATAGAACATAGGTTTTAGAATGGACTGATCAAGATGATAAAAGGAAAAATGTATTGATTTATTTATTCAGGCGTGGAAGGTTACATTTATAATTCATGCTTCCAACCAACACATTATTTGGGAGTTACAATAAAGATAATCAATCCTCAATCTCCATAAAATATGGAGAGAGATATTTCTTCCAATAATAAAATATATTAAAACAAAATCTCAATCTACACTAAATATAGAGAGAGATATTTATTGAAATAAAATTACATATATTCAAATACAATTTATTATGTAAATCTATATATAGAAAGAATCTAAATGTAAATCATTATTCATAATAGTTGGAACATTAAAATAATCTTAACAATACTTCCTAAATAGGTTTGTAGTAGTTTTCTTGAAGTCTGGAGCAATTCTATTGAAATCTATAGTAACCTACTAAAATCCATAGTAAACTTGTTGAAATTTTTAGCAAGCCTAGTGAAATATATAGAAAGCTTACTAAAATCCATAGAAACCCTGATAAAATACATAGAAAGCCTAGTGAAATTCATATTTGTAGCTAGTTTGATGTAATTTATAGGTGGTTTGATATACTCTGTGGATTGTTATAGCAAGCTTGTTGTAATTCGTAACTACTTTAGCAAGCCTATTGTAATTTGGAGCTATTGTGGAAGTCTATAACAAGCCTATAGGAGTCCATTCTTGACCATAATATTGGATCTTATTGTAAAATACTTCAATATTATTATTGAATGGTTATTCTTCATACTTTGAATCATTCTTAGCATATTATGAAATGTATATACATTCATTGATAGGTTTTTCACAATAGTCATTAACAATAGCTAATGAATGGATAACAAGGAATTCCAAAGACATAGCCATGATATATACTTACTATTTCATTATAGATAAACTATAAGTTTGGAAACTACATTTAGATCCACTTCTAATTCAAGAAAAATGATGTTATTTTATGGATATAATGAGCCATTTTATAGACTCATCAACTATAATTATATTGGTATAGTGCCATAACCAAACACTCTCTCTCCTTCACTCAGCTATCCCAAACTTTCTTAGGTCAAATTTTTGTAAACATATCTAAGAATTTTTTTATCACTTACCTTTACTCTAATCAACAATTTTATGATGAATATATTGTTGATTTTATAGCTCATTAGAGGAGACTAATCAATCAAATTTCTTTCTCTTTACCCCAACCCAAAATGATAGAAATTTTTGCTCAGACATGTGCCAAGCACATCTCTTCTAAATTTCATGTTCAAATTTTTAGAACCTCTAATGAATCTTTTACCATGGCACATAAGCTAAAAAATAGAGCCATCGATGAAGGAAAGTTAAAATTGAAAAGAAAAACTCTACCTTCAAATCCAAAGAGGCTTCTTCCTCTAAACCAAGAAACCAAACTAACACAAAATTTAAAAGCAAGGGAACTACAAATGTAGTTTTCCTTAAGACCACTCCTCCACCATATATTAATAAGCCAAATTATTTTAACTCCTCAAGTCAAAATATGAGGAACCAAAACCAAAACAATCATAAGCAATTTACTTCACTTGGGGAATCTTTTGCTTAGTCCTAGAGAAGTTGTTGAAAGATAATATCATATAGCTTCCTCATATCAAAACCCCTCAATAATTTTTTTATTCTCATCCTACACCTAGTTGGTAAAATGAGAATAACCTATGTGATTTTCATCAATTAGTGAGGCATGATGTTAGTAGGTGTAGTACCTTCAAAAATTTTGTCTAAACCCTCATTGATAAGGGGGAACTTGTGTTGGACAACCCCAATGTACCTCTAAACCAATCCTTTGACATATTCATAAAACCTTTTCCAAATAAATCACCTACCAAAAAGGAGAGAAATAGGTTTGAGTCTTCTCATGATGCCCATATTATCAATATGGTTCTTGACACACTCATTGCTAAAGAACCTACCACCCAATCTAAATGTTCTTCGCCCTCTCTTCTTATAGTATTAATGAAGTCACCTTATCCTATTTTGGAGACCCAAACCAAGGAAATACCATCTTACCCTCCTCAAATTATTTATATAGTGGAGTCATCAACCCCTCCTTTAACTGACATACTAGAGCAAGCAACCATTACCACTTTACCTTCTCCCTCAACTACAAAATAATTCACCCCTCCTTTGGAGATAATTCTTAAGGAAGAAAGCACCACAACTATAACTCCCATAGAGGAACCACCCATCTAAACCTTTCATATTTTTATTGAGGAAAAAGATGATGTTTCCATCCCCCTTCCTCAATATATGGGTTTATCTTTTAAGCCCACTGTTCAGGGAATAAGATTGGCCTATAAACCATTCTCTAGACTAGTTCAAAGATTAGAAATTGTCTCCAAACCTAACATGGATTGATCCAAATTTTGGAAATAATTGAGTCTCCCTTACATCACCAAACTAGAACCTCTAACCACCTCTCTAATAGGCCAACCCACCACTTCTATTATCCAACCCGCTATCATATCAACCGAACCAATAAGAACCTCTACCAACACAATCATTTACCAACCACCCAAAGCAACCAGATCCCAAATAACCAAATCATCCTTTATTACTTTAACTAAAACAACAAAAAAACCTTAGTGCCTTCCCTACATAGTGGCTTAATCATCCATCATTGAAACTAGAGCTAAACACACCATACCCACCAACCAAGCACCAAATTAAAGTAGTCAAGGAGATAAAACTAGGAAATGGCTAGAAGGCCAAAACTCTACCTCCCTCAACCTTACCCTCTATTTTGGGGCCTCATCCCTCTAATTTTATTAAGAATCCAACTATATTAACCAAAACCCAACCATCACTCTTTGTTACACCATCACTCTTGCTTTCTAACACACCCATCTACACTGAGCCATCAATAACCAAACTAGTTACCTTGAAAAATTATACCTCCAACTTACCAACTTTCTTACCTAAACCAAAGTCATCATTTAATAATACCACCTTTCCCAAAACCTCTACCGCTAAGCTTTTTTCTAAAAATACTTCCATCCTAAAAACTAAATACAAAACCTTTAGACCCTCACCACCTTTACCTGAGTCTTACTCAACTATTTTCCAAAGGTTATTAAAGGATTATTTCTTGACCTTATCTCCTATCCAATTATTTGACCATCTTTATTAAAAACCAACATATTATAACAACCTTCAAGTATACTCTTATCATGGGACACTTGAGCATGACATGGAGAACTACAAATATCTCCAAACCATAATCCATCAACTCTATGATTAGGATGATATATAAACAAATAAACCTCCCACAATCCATCTACCAATATAAAAAACAACAACCACTACCCAATGTCTACTTACTCCCCCACCCTCACTTTAGAGTGATAGGGAACTAAACCGATCTCCTACCCCAACTCTTCCTTCTACCCATATTATCCATGTGGTCACACAATCACATGCTCAAAAAAATTATAAGGGGAAGGCTAAAATGTCCATCCCATGGACATACCTATCTTCCACCTTCTAACCAAGTCAAATTCAAGCACCTTCACCTTCAGCCAAATCCAAGGTATGTATCTTAGTTACCTCTCAATCTAACCCCTCTTAATAAATTAGAAGAGTGGTTCTTAAATAACTTCATCAAAACTCAACAAAGATGAGCTCTACAAGCTGATTTCTACCTCTCCTCATCATCACCAAGCACTGATAAAGGTATTACAATCAATAGAGATCCAATATAAAGACCCTCAACCTCTAGTAGCCTTTGTTGGCACTCTCCAAATTTCTAACCTTGTCACGTTCAAAGATTCTTAAATACCTTCTATCCAACCTGATGACCTAGATCTTCCTCTTTTCATCACTACCTACATCAACCAAATCTGCATCAAATGGGTTATGATTGATGAGGGAGCTAGTATTAATACCATCTCCTCCCATTCCTATGATTAAATTAAATTGTGAAATAATGTCATATCTAAAACCTCAACCATCCTCTAATCCTTTAATGATACCATGGCCACTACTCTAGGAACTATTGTCCTTCACATTCATTTAGGACATCACACACTCCCAAAACTCTTCTATGTAGTGGAAGGTGAATTCCAATATAACATTTTGTTGGGAAGACCTTAGATCTACTCCATGGGTTGTGTATCTTATACCCTTCATTGTTGCATCAAATTTAAACATTAAGGTTATTTTATCACTATAAAAGATAACACAAGTCCTTTTCATCATACAACATGACTTATCAACCCAATGACATCCTTCGACCTTCATCTAGCACACACTCATCATCTAAAGACAAGACCTCAACCATAAGAGATGAAATCATATATTCTTCTACCAATGAGGCATTTACTAGCTCATAAATAACCTTAGATCAAATCCCCATCATAGATCACTTAGAATCAACATTTCAACATCTTTCACTTGGGGACTATTGCCTCTTGACCCTTGATGCCTTTCCTACTCCCTAAGAGCATGAGAAAGTTAACAACCAACTTGGATATGACTGTAATATCAGAACCATTGTTCCCCTTGGACATTCAAACTATCAAACCCCTTTCATCTATGGGGTAATTTACACACCCTTTGGTGATCCTTTCTTTCACCTCGACCATTCACCTCGGACTTCTCCTATCTAGATAAACCAAGTTTTGCTAAGACATATCTTCATCTGTGTGCTTTGAATGGTTTTGGTCTTGGATGATATGAATAAGAGCCACATGAGTTGATTCTAATCTAGACTTACAAATCCCATGAGAAATAAGGCCTAGGCTTCTCTCTTTCAAATCGAAAAACCAACTCACTTCCCATCACCAACATTGATGAGAATATCCCATCCTCACCCGACCCCTTTACTCTCACAACCAAAGGATTTATCCATCAACCCCCCTAACTTTTTTTTCATCAACATGATAATCCTCAAAGCCTTAACTTATCAAAATTAAGGGGTGACCATAACCATCCCTATGACCCATCTTGAGGTGATAGGAGATGACTCCCCTATAATTAATAACATTTAGTATTAGGATGATGATTCCATTCTCACCTATCTTGGTGTACCAAATTATT
The DNA here is from genome assembly GCA_037957365.1 of Torreya grandis. NCBI lineage: Eukaryota > Viridiplantae > Streptophyta > Pinopsida > Cupressales > Taxaceae > Torreya > Torreya grandis. The sequence continues at coordinate 956,610 of JARHVA010002238.1, forward strand.
CCATCCATAAATCTCTTCTTCTTAAGACTTAGACCATGTTGAATGAATCCATCATGGATATCAACTTAGGCACTCTAGATAACCCTCATATTGTCTAAATTAGCCAATCACTAAATTCTAAAGAGCTTCAAGACTTCCCCTCCTTCCTACAAGATGATATTATAGAATTTGTTTGGTATTACAATGACATGATAGGAATTGACCCCTCCATCACTACCCATAACATAGTCACCAACCATCATGCCAGACTCATTATGTATAAACTTTGATGAATGCACCCTTGTATATCCATTATCATCAAATAAGAGCTTCAATGTCTCTTATCTATAAACTTCATTCAACCCATTGACTATCATCATTGGGTCTCAAACATCCTGCCTATCACCAAAGCCATAGGGTGACTATGCATTTATGTGGAATTTCATGACCTCAACCTTGTTTTCCTAAAATATGACTTTTCTATACTAAGCATTGACCAAATAGTTAATCTTATAGATGGCCATGAGATGTTATCTCTCATGGATGGATTCTCAAGATATAATCAAATCCTAATTACCCCCAAAGATCAACACAAAACCTCCCTTATCACCCCATGGAGGACCTTTTGCTCTAGGGTCATGCCTTTTATACTAAATAATGTTGGTACAACCTAAAAAACATGCTATGACCTACATCTTCCATGAACTTATCAACAAAATCATCAAAGACTATGTTGAAGACCTCCTTGGGAAGTCCAAATATTGTAAAGGTCATTTGGCCATTTTTTAAGATCATATTTAAGTGCCTCATCCATTACCATGTCTACGTTAACCCCAAGAAGTATATTTTTAGGGTCTTATTAGAAAATATCCTCTATTTTATCATCTCTTTTTAGGTAATTGAAGTTGATCTAACTAAAATCAAAGCAATCCTTGACATGCTTCCTCCAATCCACCTTAAATAACTTTGTAGTTTGTAGGGGAAGATCTAATCCACTCATCACTTTATCTCTCAAGTCTCAGATTGATGCCAACCCTTCCACTACCTTCTAAAGAAGGACATAGATTTTATGTGGAAAGATGACTATTAAAAGGATTTTGATTTACTTAGATAGTACCTTTTGCCTCCACCTGTCCTCACCCCTCCTAAGGATGATCAACCCTTCTACCTTTATATCTCTACCACTGACCAATCCTTAGGGGTGATTCTTGCTCATCAAGATAAACAACACAAATATCAAGCCATATACTACATTAGTTGCATGCTTGTAGAGTACAAAACTTAGTATACCCATACCAAGAAACTTTGCTTATATTTAGTCTTTGTGGCTACCAAAACTTCACCACTACCTTCTTAATCATGAGACCTATGTTATAAATAATAGAGACACACTCAAATATATGCACTCCAAGCCATACCAAAACCAATATATGGCCAAGTGGCTCATGCTTCTAGCTGAGTTTGACCTTGAGTTTCTTTAGAAAAAATTAATTAAAAGGTAAGTCATTGTCGACCAATTAGCTGATGCACCATTAGTAGATAATCAACTTCCTTTTCTAGAGTTCCTTGATGAGTCCATCAGGACCCTATTTTAGGTATACTTCACCTATCAAGTGATCATGTTCTTCAAAGTATCAAAGTGTCAATGTGGTGAGGGAGATAACATTATCCTTATTCCCCTTCATTATGAACCTCTTCCTTTATCCTTCAAACTAGATTTCAAATGTATCAATAATATGGCTGAGTATAAAGCCCCAGTGATAGGCCATCAAACTACATTAGCCTTGGGATTCAAAATGATCAACATATTTTACAACTCTCAACTAGTAGTCAATCAAATCAATAGCTCTTAGTAATGTAAGAATGATGTTTTTCAATAGTAAAAACAACCCCATGATCTACCAATAATTTTATCAACACCATGGCTTCCCTCACCTCTTAGATCACATTTTCACCCTTTAACTCTAACATATATATTGTTATCCATAGATTTACGTAGCCTTCTTATGTCAAACTATATTCTCCCACCATCTTTAATGTGAAGGATACCCAACCTGATCTTTGGTATCAACAAACCTTTGACTATATTCACCATGCCATCATTCCTTCTAATCTTTTTAGGAATGATATCAAAGCATTTATCTAGGGTACCTCATGTTATACCATACTAGGCGAAATTATTTATAGATGTGGATTTGATGGTCTCCTCTTTTGTTGCCTATATAGTCATGAAGCCTCTCATGCTATCATGGAAATGCATGATATGATCTATGGGAGACAATTTAGTGGCCTCACCATGGCTATTATTGGCCTACCCTTAACCAATATTTCTATGAATATGTAAAAAAGTGTGTTAAGTGTCAACAACATGCTAATTTTCATCATGTACCTAGCTATGGTCTTCATGTATCATTATATTTTTGGCCCTTTTCATAATGGGGTTTGGACCTCATTGGTGAAACTAACCCCCATTCTTCAAAGTGACAACATTATATCGTCACTCTGACTAAGTATTTTACAAAATGCATAGAGGTTATTCCTTTTATCTCAACCAAAGATAAAAAGATTGTTGACTTCATCAATCATCACATTATCTACCATTTCAATGTTCCTCAAAAAAGTATCACTGACAATGGTAAATATTTTAAAAGTAAATAAGTCTAAGGTCTTTGTGATGCATTTGGCATCAAGCTCAATTTTCCATTACACTATCATCCTCAAGCTAATAGATAGGTAAAAGCCTCTAAAAAAACTCTCAATAACATGCTAACTAAAATGGTCAATGCATTTAGTCAAGATTGGCATTTACACATCCCTTTCACATTATAGGCATATCATATTATCATGCAAAACCCTACAGGTGATACACCTTTCTCTTTTGTGTTTGGATTAGAGGCCATCTTTCCATTCAAAATCCAAATTCCATCTCTTCACATATATTTGCAGGATATCATTTTTAAAATTATTATTGTCAATACCAACTTTCCTAACTTGAGTTACTTGACGAGCATCATTTAGCTAATCTCAACCATCTTCATGTATATCAAGAGTGCATCAAGCATGCATATAATAAACACTTAAAAGTATGATAGTTCAATATAAAGAAAATCAAGTGGGACAAATTTTATTTCAATTGGCTTGGACCTTATATCATAATCCATATGTATGGATCAAGAGCTTACCAGTTATCTTCTCTTTAAGGTAACCCAAAACTTGAGCCCCTCAGTGCTTTGCATCTACACCCTTTATTTTGTTAAAAAGGACCAAACTCACATTTTGTCTAACTTAATCTCACCCCTTTCTTTCAAATCACATTCATCTCCCTATTTTAGGTGAAAATTATTAAAATTAAATCATGTGATTATCTATCACAATCATAGATTAATCTTGAACTATGGGTACCATGGCTCTACCTAGACATGATTCTCATGGTACTCTCCACCTCATTTTATAAGATATATTCCCACGATCATTGTCACATAAATATCTTTATGCTTAAATAAAATTCTTTTGATTTTAGTTTTACCTTCATCATAAAGGTCAACCTTTAAGCCTATATAACAAATATATGTCAAGAAAAAAACAAAAAGTCAAAATCAATGTCATAACCAAAAATATTCACGAGTCATTCTTAGCATTCATAGACTACTCCCTTGAAGGATTGATACTGAAAACATATTAAAATTACTCAAAGTAAGATAGACTACTCCCTTAAAGATAGCTATCAAAATCATTAATCAAAGCACACAAACATAGACCACTCCCCTGAAGGATGGCTAAGTAAGCATTTTTCAAAGCATAAAAATTTCTTGGAAGCTTCCTATATCAATCAACATCCCCCAACCTCTCAAGAAACAAAAAATAAGCAAAGACCCATTATCAAGCATAAAAAAAGGAAAAATAATTTTAAAATCCACAATTGGCTCTCATAAATAAATAATTTTGAAATCTAAAATTGGCTTTCATTAGTAGGCCTATTTTATCAATAAGTCTACACCATGTGTGGCATATACTTATTTATACTAAATTTTTGGTAACCTCTAGAAGAGGTATGCTAGTATCAAAAGAAGGTCCCATTTTCATCCATCTCCCATTATACACTATAAGCAAGGTATTTTTTTAACTCACTTGACATTATGTGATCAAGATACCTTTTAAATAATTAAAGAACACTAATATGAAGAATTCAAAGGGCTTACATTATTTAAGGAAATCCAAATTTGTTTTGTATTAGTCCTTGCCAAAGAAGTAGCATCCTGCCCTCTTCTTATCCTCTCATAGATGGTTGACACATTCACTTAGATGTTTGTCTCTTGATTATCTTCTCATAGCTAGTGTTTTTATTAAAACTACTTTATGTGTTTTACCTTAAGCAAAATGACCATAATCATAATAACATTATATCATATCAACATATATCATGAACAAAAACATACATCATTAGCATACCCATCAACATCATATCAATAACATAACATCTATGAACAAATGAGTAATAAACCATTTTCACCACATGTCTAAACCTAAATGAGGAAGCATATACTCATTACATCTTAGAATTAACATCATCATCATATCAATGGTCATCTCAAAACTTGAAACTAGATCATCACATCCATCAAAGTCATCATCATAAACACTAACAACACACCATAAATAATAATCCATGTGATCCACATCATAACATTATCCATTCATCATACAAATGCTTATCATATCAAATGTACCAACTATGACCATCGTATCAATTACATCATGAACATAAACAAAAATTCATCTCATCATATACCTAGATAAGTGAGTCCACAAACAATGTCATCATGAGCATAATCATAATCAATATAACATCATCAATGATCAACATAAACATCAAAACCATGATCAGTAAATAATATGTAAAGATCGTACGTCTATAATCATAAATAACCACATAAATATACATGTATCTCTATCAAAATATGCATCTCACTACATTGAATCATAGGCTGATATCAAAATGATATACATCAATATATGATATCTCATAACCATATCATAACTATGCCCTTGAGGAACCACTATCTCCTAGAGCACTACTATCTTTTGGTGCCTATCCTCCTGAGGTGCCTACTTATCTTCCCATAGATGCAGCCCACTGACCTAATGTGTCTATACCTACACCTCCTAACACTCCTACCTTGTACTCACCCCATCAGTGCTCATCAGGGTAATGTCTAAAAATTATGGACTCATAATATCATAGCTCTTCCACTGTAGTAACATATATCTACATAGTAATCATGCCCTATGGCCTTATAGATGATGTTACTCCTCCTCCAACCTATCACAAGGAATCTCTCTTGGGTGATCAAGGCTAGCATAGATCCAGCCTAATCCCTCTTGCCTATGATAATGGCCAACTAACCCTACATTAACACCTAGATGTGATCATAGGCCTAATAGTGTAAAATAAATTTGACATTGATACTATATCTCCTATGAGCTCTAAAACCCCATAACTCTTTATATATCTAAACTAGCAACACAAGCACTTATTTGAACACTATGTAGCCCACTAACATCTCAACCAAAACCCCTAGTAGTAGATAGGGAAACCTCTTGCTACTCAAATTAGGTAACACAAAGCATGATACTACCATCATCATCATGGTCATTAGCCTCTTATCATCTTTCACCCTCTAATATAGTGGAGTGTATCTAAAACATTTGGTATGCCACCTAGAAAAATCATGGTCATCTCCATATAGTAGCTCTATGAAATCATCTCTCTCCTCCCTCTCAATGTGATAAATTAGATCACCCTATATAGGTATCTATGAAATCCTATACACATCCTTTGATAAGATCATAATCTCACCTATCAATAGTAGGAAGGTATTTATGGTGGGATCTTATCTCTTTATGAGCACCATGATCATTGCCATGTCTCATGACACGTGTTGGTAATGCATGATGGCACCAAAGTGCATAACCTCCACGTGAGCCTAGTTATCAAAAATCATACCTTGGTGGATCTCCATGAATATTCATGGAACCTAATATCACATTTAGATCCACTCCTATGCTTGCAAAGTTTGATAATAATAAACTTAGTTCATTACCACACTTTGCCTATGAACTATACCTTTTCACCTCATTCACCCTACCTAATAGACCCTATTTTACCTATATGAACTATGTCACCCTAATAAAACCTACCCTTATATTACAATGCTACCCTTGATGTCATCCATCATTACCCTAAATTTTACCCTTGACATCTTATTAACCAAATATTTAACAAATCTAACATTACCTATACCCTAAATCAAAAACCCATTACCCCTCGATTATTAACATCTCAAACTACCCTTAGCATTTGAACATTATCATACTCTAACTAATAAAATGCCTTCAATTTTTATTAAAACACTTGGCCATTTAGTTGACCATTAATGGTCACTATGATCACTAATCATCAAACCACCATTTGGTTGATAGTCATCGACCATCAACGATTAGGTATGACCACCAACAATCACTATGTGTGACCATTTATGGAGCATCACAACCCTAACCTACCCAAAATCACACCCAAATAACAAAATCAACATAAATAAAATTACCTAATCCTACCCCCACCCTACTTGACCTACCTACCCTTCTAGTTTTGACATCTACTCACAAATTTCACCTAAAATCAAGCAAACCTTAAAGGTAGGTCAAATCAAATCTCCCCCCTGAGCACTAACAAATCAGCCAAATCCAAACCAAATGCATTTGAAAACTCAAATTCAATCTACCAATTTGAATTCAACCCCTACGTTATTCCTTGACTATCATCAAGGAGGAATCTTGGGACCCACTTCTCAACCACATCCTCATCCACCCTCAATCTATAGTCTAATGCTTGGTCAACTCACCCAAATATCCAACTCAACCAACCAATTACTTACACATTGGTAGATATTTCTCACATAAAGTTCTAAGAATCAAAATTCTCACTATCAAGATTCAAAAAGTCATAGTGAGCCAATACACATCATGATCTCACTTTTGATCTCTGCCCTTTTAGGGTTTTGTACTTGGCTATTGATGGTTAGGTTGACTATTGATGGTTGACTTCAAGACCCCTGACTATCGATGGTTAAGATATTGGGATTTATTTCCCCTTACCATACACTAATTTTTTACCCAAATTTTTAGAGTAGAACCAAACCAAACACCCACCCATGGAGATTAACTTCTCCACCCACCTTGGTAACCACCTCATCACCTTACCACTAGCCATTTTGGTCCAAACTATCACATGCTTTATGATGACCTTACTTTTTCCTTTTTACCAAACTAATAATAATTTCCATGTTGAATAATTTTTTAACTTGTGTTACCTTACACACACCCAACCAAATTATGTCTTCTTGGGAGCACTTCCTACCTTGGATACCCGTGACTACACTAAACCAATTTGTGTTTTCTTTGGAGAACTTCCTACCTTGGATACCATGAAAACATAACCCTTGCATAGAATACTTAAAAGTGGACCCAAATACCATGCCTAAATGTGGTCATAATCAATCCACTTGTCACTTATCTTTCTAACATCGACCCTTATTTTTACCAACTATAGCAACCTAGTCAATGCACAATCTTAGTTATCCCCATTTTGTCACACTTTATGCACATGTTTATGCATTAGTTCCCAACCTCTCACCCGCCTTCATGATTTCCACCTTCATCATCACCTTAACCACTCATCAAACCTATACTTGATTCCATTTTACCTCATCAACTCCTAGTTTTAGGTGAAACACCTCCTCCCATGCTTGGGGCAACCAAAATTTTGAAATATGTTATTGTTTTGCCATTTGATGATATAAAATGCTTAACAAAAATGGGGAAAATGTAGACACAAAAAAAACACACACAATAATTCTAAATGTTGTAACTCCCTTGAACCACCTCAAGACCCCTTCAGGCTTGAACTTGACCATTTGATCACAAACTCACCTAAATCTAGTCATCTTGACCTACTAGCTTAACTCACTTCTTTAACTCAACTACCAATGGTCAGGTTCCACTATCTAAACCACTAACACTAACTTCAACTCTAACATGATTTTTTATAATTAGTTCATTTAATTCATGTGTGAGATAATACATGCATAAGATATATTTAGACATCAAGTTGAACATATTGTTAACATATTATTTCACCTCTCCTTTCTAATAAGAAGAGAAGGTTAGGAGGTGAAAAAGGATCTGGAAATAGTCAATCATATGCAACTATGAGGATATTTTTGTATCTATATTTTTTTTACAAGTGTTCTTCCAGTGATCCAAAAATCTAATAATCATAATAAAGAGCTGAAGTTGTATCATCCATCAACCAATATCCAAATACTATTACTCTATCAAAATTACTCTAGGCTCTACTACTTCAACCATTCATCTGATCAACCAATTGGTAAGCTAAGTATCTATTTTTAATTATTCAATCACTTTTTTTATATTTTAAAATCAACCTAGCCCAAGCCAATCTTTTAAAAAACCCATTCTATAACCCTATCCAAATAAATTTTTATCACCTAGAACCAACCCATGATAACCACCAATGGTCATCTTGACTACCGATGGTTTATCCCAACTTTTGATAGTTGCCTCAAATATAGATGGTTTCCCTAACCACTGATGATCACCTCAACCATTGATGCTCACTATGGCAAAAAATAGTAACAAGCTATTTTCACCCACTTACCCTCAACCAAATCCAACTTTCTTTGTCTCTGCCTATTCACAGAGCCCTATTCTATTTTTTGAACCATACCCAAGCTATTTAACACTAATATTGACCTATTTATTGATATAATGAGTCAAATTCATTTATTTCTTCATCAAGAATTCCTTGTACTTATTTTTAATACCTTCTATGATTTATGGAAGTACTGTGTCTTTCAATTTTTAAACTTAATTGTTTAAAGAGCATGAAATGATAGTTCTAAGGAAGCTATTTCTTCTTGGATCTAGATAGTGTTAGGCAATCCATCCAAAATCTATCTAACCAACCACTTGTTTCAGTGTTATTTATTTGTAGGTCATTACTCCCAAGCCAAAGAGGGGCTCTATATAATCATATGATTCAATATGTGCACAACCAAATAGGTTTTTCTACCATACCCATATCTAGTTTCTTTCTTCTTCCTTTCTTGGAGTATAAGCTACAATTCTCTGAAACACCACCTACCCTAAGAAAATTGTTACATCCATACATTTTAGCAACCCAATATGCCCTGGGGACACTCTTGGCATGACATGATGATTGGGGAAAATAAAGAACAATGTACCACTTTAGATGAATATTGGTCACAAATGAACACAATTACACATTCATTAAAAATGCTTATTTAGCCATGGTGTTTGTAGCCCAAAATTGTGACATTACATGCTCAACAATAAGACCATAGTCATTACAAAGTGGATCCTCTCAAGTACCTACTTTTCAAGGCAACATTGACTGGTCATATGGACAAATGGGTAATACTATTAAGCAAATTTGAGATCAATTATGTGCATCAAAAGGCCATTAAGGGGAAAGTCATTATTGATCAAATTTTATAAGTACCCTTGATAGATACCAAACCACTTCTATTCAATTTTACTGATGATTCGAACATGACTCTTGATAATACTTCTTTTGGATCAAAACACTATACACTTTATTTTAATGGTTCTTATACTTTCACAAGCTCTAGAGTTAGCATTCTATTCATAACATTACAAGGGGATCTCATTCCCAAGGCATTTCATATCAATTTCACTTGTACTAATAACATAGATGAATATGAGGCCCTTATTGTATGACTTCATCTAGCAGTACAATGGAACATCAAACATTTACATGTTTATGGGGATTTTCAGTTGATTATTAATTAGGTAATAGAGCAATACCAAAAAAAACATGATAAACTTATTCCATACAAAGAGATGGTGGAAATCTAGTACATAACTTTGATTACATCCAATTTGAGTAAATTCTAAGAACCAACAACATGATTGTCGATGTAATGGTAACTATTGGTTCATTAATATCAATTATAGATCATGTTCTTGATTACCAGTTACTTATCAAACATGTCTTGAGGCTAGCTCTTGAATGTCCATTGTTTGAAATGGTATGTGATGTTGTTGGTCCTAGTACACCTTGGTACATTTAAATATTTTCCTATCTCCATAATAACACTATCCCTCCTAACCTTTACAATAAAAGATGAAATTCCTTCATTCATAGAACCTCTCATTATACCATACTCAGTGCCACACTTTATCATATAAGATATGATGGAACTATTCTTCATTATTTATCTTTGGTAGAGTCACAATTAGCACTTAATGAAGTACATAAAAGGATTTTTGGGGGCCATACCAATGACATGGTCCTTTTAAAAAAATCCTACATATAGGGTATTATTGGCCCACCATGGAGGTTGATGTAGTTTCTTATGTAAATAATTGTGTGTTTTATGAGAAACATGATAATCTTATTCATGCTCTAGCCAAAGAATTATAATTGATCACTATGTCATGGCCATTTTCCACATGGGGACTCGATCTCATAGGGAAAATAAATACTACTTGTTCTAATGACCATAAACATATCCTCACTACCATTGAATAATTTAATAAGTGGGTTGAATCCATTCTCGTCACTTATATAATAGATAAGCAGATATCTAAGTTCATATTCAATCACCTCATTTGATATTTTGGTACTCATTTTCACCTCATTTATGATAATGGTGGCTCCTTTAAAAATAAATATTTCAAATATCTTTGTGCCAAGTACCAAATTATACAATACTTTTCCATTTCTTTTAATCATCAAAGCAATGGCCAAGTTAAAGCATCTAACCAAACCCTAGTTCAAATACTTATAAATACCATTAATGATTTTGGCCATAAATTACATATTCAATTATTTCCTACACTCTGGGCCTATCATATGAATACCTAAAATCCAATAGGAGCCACACCGTATCTGCCATTTATGTAACTAAAGCCATTCTCCTTATTGATATCATGTTGCCTTCTTTGTATATTTCACTGAAGAATATCATTGATGAAGAGGAATATTGAGTTTCTCAACTACAAGAATTAGAACTACTTTATAAAAAGTGAGTAACTACTTTGAAAAACTTTTAGGCATATCAAAATAAATTATGTTGTAGCTATAATAAGCATGTCAAACATAAAGATTTTGAACTTAAAGACCTAGTCTTGAAAGAGAACTAGAAAAATACCAATGTCACCCATAAAAAGAAAGGAAAGTTTGAACCTAATTGGATAGGACCATTCATCATAACCACAAATTATAGATATATAGCATATATATTAGTCACACCAAAGGGAGAAAATTTAAATGAGCCCATGAATATTATGCATCTCAAACATTTTTATACTTGTTTTTCTTGAAAACTATCTATGAGGACCACTAATCATGGGTACAACCATTGAACACATTCCCTTCATTCCAATTTTATATCTATACTAGTTCCTATTTGATCTTATTCCCTTATTCCAGTACCAATCTTAACCTTAATTCTAGTTCACAAATTACTATAGATAGTTACAAATCATAGATTCAGAGAAGGTTCTAGTAGAATATTCAGATTTGGTCATCATCAACACATCTTTGAAATAAATCATTCAACACATTCATGCATGATTAATTTGATTAATGGTTCTTGAAATTTATTTATTTTTCATCCCTTGCTTGTCATGTGTTAATTTGTATCGATCCTTGCAATAATTCTTGTACCATATCTATTTATATCCTTCCCCCTACTATTGATTTATATAATCTTCCACTAAGGTGGAACTACATTGACTTGAGGTCCTTTTAAACTATGTAGGCAATGCTCAATTCATATTGAGCTTAGTTCGGTCAACTCATTCTAACACTCTCACCATTTTATGAGTAATGTAAGTAATATTCTCCCCATTCTATATCTTTTAATCCTAAATTGAGTTGAGATACTTAAAAAAACATATTTTTTTAAAAATACTTAAAACAACCATAAAAAAAATTAGAAAAAGACTTGAAATCTCCTTAAAAGATATTAAGACACAAAAATTTCTACTTGTTTTGTCATATTTTTTGCCAGTGTAATTTACTTCCATTTACCTTTTCATTGTTCCTAATTTTTTCTCAACACTATCATATATTTTTCACCTATTCTTATTTTCCTTATGTTCAAATTGTGTACCTATCATTTTCTTCTATCTTATATCACTGGGAGAACTACATTTGGCCTCAATTTTATGTTGGATCTAGTGTTTATGGGACTATGTAAGAAACAACATCTTTCCTATCACATTTGAAATCAGCTCAGATACCCTTTATTCTTATATTCCCTCTTTTTTCTGAATCATTATGAATGTTGGACTTGGTGTCCATGAGTCATACTTAGGCTAGCAAAGGTTTATTTGTTTATGCTTATAATAAAACATAATCATAGACATGTCAATAAACATAGGTCTATGTTAAACATAAAAATATGCCAAACATTCAAAAAAACAAAAAATATTTTATTTTATTTAACATGAGAGGCATCACACAACACATACAAAGAGGGATACACACCAAATACATAGTAATAAGATTACACAAATATCACCTAAGGTGCATAAAAACATTTCTATTACTTAGGTATTATGCCTTCATTTAGTTATTTTACCAACATTTTATTGATATCTAATGACTCCTCATTCAAATAAAACCATCCTCTTTTTGTTTTCTTACTGAACTAACATCAGTGCCATCCCACCTTAGACACATTTGACTTACATGTCTAGGTTCCCCATGATTTTTAAAAACTATTGTAGGTTATGATAGTTGACCCATATTCATCCCTAAATCTATGGATATTGATGGGTGTATTTTAATCCCATATTCCACATTCCTCACCATAGGAAAGAACTCATACTCCACTCTTTGTATTGTAACCTACTCAACCAACACAACCATTACATCCATCTTCTCATTTTGTTAAGCCTGCATGAGTTGCAAATGTCATTGCCTTATCACAAATCCCCTTAGATAGTGGGGATTACCTTCATGAAAAACTAGAATATTCTTATTTTTTGATGGCCTTGGGTTACTATCCCTCACTTTACATCTTGTGTAATAAAACTCACACCTCCTTCACTACATTTGAGGCTAGGATTGAGGCTAAAATTGAGGCTGAATATCCATTAGCTATTGTTATCATAATAGTTCTTCTAAAAGGTCCATCACTCAGTGAAACATATGAAATATACACACATTCACATCATAAATAATTTCAAGAGGTGGTGGTCATAAATCATCCCCACCCAAGTTCCCATTGTTTCCATTATGTGCCATTTTTAAACTTCATAATTCTCTTCTCTATTGAGACCTTGAAAAACAAATAACTTCATGTTATAAGTTTTTTCTTAGGATGATGGGTTATGTAGCCCACATGATTACTATTCATTAATGATGTGTTATCCACTCTATCAATTTAATGGGTCCCATGATGTCATCAACTCCAAAGAATAATCACATCACTTGAAAAGGTCACATCTACTCACCTTTTAGTGTGGACACGTAACCCCTAGTAAAAGAGTCATTTTGATAAGGTAATTATGTATAGTCATGATCTTATTTATTTATCATGTCACAGAATATCATGGATCTCCATGCCATATGATTTGCATCTAATGTTTCATTTTATTTTCATATCTCAATGTCTTTATGGGGTTAGTGGTTTCTTGAATAGCTATGAAATCTACCCCACCTTCTCCATATATATACACAATATCTTGGGTCATGAATCTTCATGATGGATAGACCCCACTTAGTAAAACCACAAATCATTGGTATCAAGTACTATGATAGAAGAAGCATACATATCCACATATTGCCAAGATTGGATCTTCATCTCTTGAATTAAGTGTAGTCCATCCCCTATCACTCACCATGTTGATGATTTTTTAATAAATAAGATCTAAAAAACATTCAAATAAAATATCTGTAGGTTTTCACTCAAATAAAACCCATAAAAATCATCTCATAGCATTGGATTTTTGCAAAAAAGTATCTATAGATCTTGATAGATGCCCATTTTATAAAACTTAACTCATAGCAATAGATGCTACCTCTTTTATTATGCCATCACATAATTTAAGAATCTATAGCCTCATAATGAAAAAAACCTCTCCTTTGATTAATATCCATACCATTTGTGGTGCCTTAACCTTGTTTTAGTCTCCTATTTATCGTGTCTTATCCTTTAGTAGTCCTTAATCCTACTAAATGTGGGATTATTACACTAATTTATTACTATTCATTTCTCATTTGTTCCTTGTTTAGGGTAAATTTTAGGTTAGTAAATTTTTCTTACACTCTTGCCATTTTTTGAGGAATTTAAGCCACGCTCTCACCATTTTTCAAGCATCCTAAGTCACACTCTCATTTTTTTTAGAGTTAAAATATTCTAAATCTCATAATACTCCATTGAGTTGAGATATCAAAAATCTAGTAAATCATTTGAATATTTTAAAAATCCTAAAAGTCAAATCAGGCTCATAATCACAACAAGAGATATAAAGCCTCAAAATATAAAACTATTTGTGTTTTTATAAATCTAGTCACAATCCTTGATCCAATCCTTTTAGGTCCTAAACCATTATTGGGATGTGTCTTTCCCAAATCTACCATACCAAGATAGAATCATTATTGGTTCCAATTATTTTATCCACCTGGAGATGTGTCCTTCCCTTACATGTATCCTTGCTTGTAGTCACCATCCTATTATCATTATCATTGAGACTTCATGTGTGGATTTATAATTGGTTAAATAACATGATGATTTATGTTGATTTTATTTTCAATTTGTGTCCATGTGATTGATTATTTATTTCATTTTTTTTGTTGCCTTGACTAAGTTCACTATGCTAGTAGGGTCATCATCATGTTGCTTCCTATTACATAGTTTTAGTTGATTTAATACATTGGAATTTATTAGAATTATCATCATGGTTTTCTTATCATTGGTGTGTTTTTATCAATTATATATTGGATTGGTGGTCAATCTTTATGCACATTATAGCTAGGTCATCATGGTGTTTTATATCATGGTGCATATTGTTTTGTGCTATAAATTTAGATTTGGGAGCCTAATCAGAAATGTTGTAACATAAAATCTCATTGGTCACCAAATATACATAAACTAGACCACATGGATAATTTATATGCACATCATGATACATCTAAACATAAAAAAAATTATGGTCATTTTATTCAAATTATTCCAATCCAATCACACCATTCTTCAATCATTATCTTGTTCTTCTGATGATCATTTATCTTATCACTTTGACCATTCATAGGTGCATATATTTTTTAGCTTATTCATTTTTGAAAATTAATTATACCATTGTACCTACATTTGAGTCATTCTTCTCATTTTTTAATCTGTGTGATAGGTTAAATCCTTGATTTATGCTTGCCAATCAATTAGTTAACCATTTGCATAATTTAACAATGAAATATACTCTATTGGGGAAAACAATTTGGATCTATAATTTTTTTCATCTTCTCTATTGGGGAAACCGATTTCAATATTTGTATCATCATCTTTAATACCCTATATTATCATTTCTCCATACTAGGGTAGATTATTCTAATTCCAAGCCCATAGATTTTTGCCCTATTTGAGGTTGGTTAAAGTGTGTTGCTTGTTTTAGGATGAATCCTTCCCACTTTTCACCACCTTTGGGATTATTTTTTATCTATTTTTATTAACCATTGTGATCAAATTGTTCAAGAATTAGCTCATTTGGGTTAATCTTATCCATGAATTAAGTTCACCATTCTTATTCCTCTCTATTTCAAGATCTAATCCACATCTTGCATTCCCTCTTGAGGGTTATTCATGGGTTACTAATTATTTATTAATTCAATATTTTAGTGAATTTTAATTCTTAGAAAATTCATTACTTTATTTGTGTCTTGCAATGACTTCTTAAAGAGAGGTAAAACATAGACACTTAAAATCAAACAATTTGTGTTGATTTTAGTCATCCCTAATCATTCCCAAATTTATCTAATTCTAAATCCTCATTAATATTAATCATCATCATTATTCATGGTTTAATATTAACATATTTATTAATTTAATTAATCCAAAATAATTAACTAATCCTTTGTTAATCATAAATTCCATGGATTTTGAATATTTACAATTTCTATAAATATATAAATCTAATTATCCTTACCTCATGAGGTCATTTTACACTTCATTTACCGTTCCAAATTTCAAATATTCCATAAGATCTACGTATCCCCCATCATTGAAATTTTATAATATTATCTTCTTCATCTTTCTAATTTAATAATCCACCTCATATTCCACTCATTCCCAATTACCAATGTTATATTATATATTCCTCTCAAATTAATTTTATATTCATTTGTGAGTCCCATATGTTATCCACTCAAATTTTTAATTCAATATTCCCATTTTAAATTAAAAATTATCTTTTATTTTCATCCCTTGATTCTCATCTCAAGATGTATAGTTCACATTAATTTTAAAAGTACATAAATTAGAGGTTCTTCATCAAATTTAGATAAGATTCTTCATGTAAAGAAACTTTGATAAATTCTACAAAAAAATTAATCACTCTCATCATGCTAAGCCACAACAATCAAGGTGAAGAAGGAGAAAGGTTTTCCACAAGCAACTAACATTTCCAAAGACTTCTAGCTCAAAATCTGAGATCAACATCTAAAAATCAATTTTGAAACATATCTTCAAGGGAGCTAAGATTGTTGTTTTATCTTTCCTATAATATTTCATGGTTTATTATCTTAACCTATGGATTGGAATTGAGAATTTATGTATTTAATTTACTAAAAATTGACTAATCTATCTTGGATTTATGATCTACATAAATCACATCTAGAAATGTAGAACTATGGTACAATTAAAATAATCCCTAGTTACTCAAGCTTATTATTTTTTTCTAAGGAGAGATAAAATTGAAACAAAGTGGTGCTAACATGTTTTTAATATGTGAAGAAGAGGGAGTCTATAAGTGGTAAAATAGATATAGAATCACACTTTCTGGTCAAGGGGGAAATGAAATGGGTGGAGGGAAGAATAAAGGAAAAACCAAGGCATAAAAACTCTCTATCAAAGTCAAGACACTTAAATTAGGTTTGACAAAACAAGAGGACTTTTGACATTAAGGACTCTAAAAAAATTATCCTATCCAAAAAAATATTAGGGAAATAAATGAAGTATGTAGATCATCCCATGAAGTTATATGCATGAAAATTAAAATGGACCTACCTTACCCCAACATGTTCCCTATTCCTCAAGACCCCTTACAGATTTGTTAGTGTACTCTGAAGATTGGGTACTTGCATGAGAAAGTAGGTATCACCATAAAGTTTGTTAAATTCTCTTATTCCCTTATTCCAATCTACTGGCCTACCATACCCCAATAGACCTTGGCTTTATCATGAGGCTAACTATGGATTTTGATCTTCAATTAGAGATAGGCTATGTGATAATAATCATGTATTTTGGTGTGATTTTAACTATGGACTTTGTATGTTTCCTTTGGTATCATTGCCTTTTATTTCAAATGATTTGGATTTTAACATTTTGGATGACTTTTTATATTCTTTGTCCATAAATATTTAGAAAACCAAACATGGTTATTAAATATGATTATCATTTGAAGACATTGGAACTAGTTTCTAAGAGAGAGAACTTAGAAAGTATGGTATCTAAGAATCTCATTAATTTTGGTTGGAATGAAAGGAAAGGAAATCAAGAGGAATGAAACATGAAACAATTTGAAGTACTTAAAATTGTAACAAATGTGACAAATGGTGAAAAAGGGGATACAATGATAGTTAAGTGTGATTCCTTATCAAAATAATGAGGGAAGTGTATGAAAACATGCTAACACATTATTGTTGTGTAAATTTTATGTAAAATAGAGAAAAAGCTAAAGCTAAGAATAAGGGATAAAAAACTTGTAACCATTACAAAATATTATAGAGAAGGAACACTAAATTAAAGATGGTAATTTTATGAGGAAGGCCTGGTCTGATCCATGGTCTTATACTCCAACTCATAAAATAAAATCCTAAGAGGGTGAAAAAAACATGTGAAAATGAATGAGGAAGATGGTATTTTTGAGGAAGGATAGTAATTATCCATGGTCTTACACTAGAACTCACAAAATAAAAACCCAAGGGGTGTATAAATTATTATAAAGTAAATAAATAGTGAGAACAAAAGAAAAATCATGAGGAAGAATAGGTCCTATTTGTAATTTTAAAATGTAACTCATGAGAAAAGAGAAACTAAAGGACTAAAATAAGGAACTAAGGCTTGTGAAATGAGAGACTTTGATAGAGGATGAGACCCATGTAAGTATCCTAGAATTTTTTTTATAAGGATAGCATATAGAAAGTATGATAATAATATAATTATCTAGTAAAAATACTTTTTTAATAAATACATATTAGTAGACTCTTTGAAATTATGCCCTTAATTAGTTTTAAGGTGATATGTGCTAGGACCAAGGATGCATTTGACTAAATAAGGGCCACACCATTTATGAGAATATTTATCTTCTTTTTCATGTGTTTAGTCTAGTTTAAGAACAAAATAGAAAAAATTAAAAGTGTAAACTTTAACGCTTTTGTTATATTGTTTGGAAATGCAGGCCTTTTATAAGAAATTGTGTTGTAAAGTAGAAAGATTATGTTTTTCACGGAGAACAAGATCATGAAGGTGAGATTCATGTAATTATTGATTGGGTATAATATTAGGAAGATAGATACATAAATAAGAAATCTCAACTTCTAAAGGGAGAATATATATAGAACCATAGATGAGTGAAAATGGCATTGCCCCAGTGACAATACATATGCTAGTATGATAGGCCCAAAGAGCAGGATATAAATGAAGATGATAATCTATGTGAGTGTCATAAATTACCTTTTGGATAATTTTATTAAGAGTTTTTTAATGGCCTTGACTTGGCCATTACATTAGGGATGGTAGGGCATGGAAAATTTATTATTGATATTTAATTTAGCACAAATTTATTTGATGTCTTTATTTTTATAATTACCATCATTATCTAAAATAATAGTATGAAGATCACCAAAGTGGTGAATGATTTGATTAAGGATAAATATAGCAATGTTGGTGTTGATAGCATTGATGAGGGGCATGACCTTAAACGATTTGGTAAAATACTCAATAGAGATGATGATAGAAACATGCCTATCCTAGGATATAGATAGTTTACTTATGAGATCTAATCCCCATATTGACAATAGCCAGGGAGACTCCATAGTTTGAATCTTGACTAGAGGTGAATGGATTAGATCATAGTGAATTTATAAAGGATTACACTTTTTAGAAAAATCAATGGAATCATTTTAAATAATAGGCCAAAAGTATCCCATGCATAAGCATTTGCATGTTGTAGCATGTGCACTATAGTGAACACCATAAATGCTCCCATGTGCTTGTTCAAGAAGAGGAGGGACCTCTTCTTTCATAACATAGCAAAGTAGGGTACCTTTAGTGTTGCAATGATAAAGGATGTTAGATAAAAAGATATATTTTGAAGCTTGTTTGTGAATTTGAGTCTTTTTACAAGAATCAATGTTTGGAGGATAGGTTTGGTGTTCAAGGAATTAAATGATGTCTTTATACCATGAGCTATATAAAATGGTAATAGATTCAATGTGTTAAATAAGGGAATATTATGGTTAAAAGGAAGATGGTAACTTTCTTATTTGGATAAGAAAGGTATAATCGATAAGAACTTGTTGTAGATGAAAATGAGATGTTAAATAAGTAAGGGAATCATTGATAGAATTTTTATCTCAAGGAATAGAGTCAATGGTAAAAGAAGAAAATTATTGGGCAAGTATAGTGTTTATTTAATTATTAGTAGGATATTTTAACTTTTTCATGTATAATCACCATTAACCTAATAGTAGATGAGTTGGGAGTCATCCAAAGTGTGAAGATATGTGATGTATAAATCAAAGGCCACTCTCATGCCTAGGATTAAGGATTTGCATTATACCATGTTATTAGTGACATAAAATGTAAGATGAAATACCAAATGGATCATTTTACCAATAGGAATAATGAGGATACAACCTACCCCAGTTCTTTGAAGACATTTGATGACATATAAATTAAGGGTCCAAGTATATTGATGTAAATTGACATTAATTTCAAGAAGTTATTTGATGATGACTTTAGATTTAGTAATATTAGGGAGGATAGAGGACTATTCAAGATCAATAGTGAAATTATGGAACTATCTTTAAGAGATATTGTTTGATTAAGACCTTTAATATAGAGAATATTGGCATTGAGAAGAATATAGTAAAGGTGGTTAGTAGCTGGTATGGGAGCTACTACGAGGTGATAGAAAATGACTTATTTTTGATATATTTTTGTGTAATAATTTAGAGATAAAATCCATGAGAAGGATGATCCGCTTTCAATTATATCTATCAAAATAAAAAAAATTGGATAAGAAGTGACAAAGTGAATTAGAATGAATGATAATGTAAGTGGTTTGATAAATCATATAATGTCAAAGCTTTTTAGCTATAAAATATATGGTGAGTCAATCACAATATACTTTTTTATAATGTTTCTCATAGTAAATGAGACCTTGACTAATGTAATATGTGGCATATTCCCTTTTGCTATCATCTTGTCGGGAAAGAATTACCCTAACTAATACAAGTGTGGATGAAGTATATAAGATTAAATGATGATCATTAGAATGTGGATGAAGAGTGGGTGGGTGAAGTATATATTCTTTCATTTTTTAAATTTATTTTTGATAAGGATGCATCAATTCAAGGGCATTACATTTCTTCAAAAGAGAAATAACATATTAGATTTGATAATCCATTTTAGGGACAAATCATCTTATTTCCCTAAGTTTACCAAGGTAAGTGTGAATATTTATAATGAAATGAGGGATGGGATTGTTTATAATAACATATACATTGGTGGGATATACATAAATTCCATGAAGAGAGATTAATAATCCTAATAATTTTATAGATGTGACACCAAAAACACATTTATAGGGATTTAGTCTAACTTTATATTTGATGGGTCAATAAAAATGATAGCAAGATCAGAAAGATGAGTCTTGAATATTTTATAATTATCAATGAGGTTTTCCACTTAGTTTTCCATAATATTATGGATAAGTACATGGAAAATGTGGGTGATCTCCTATTGATATGTAACTCTAACATTTTTTAGGCTAGATGGAATTTTAACATAATAATAGGTGACCCATTCTATGGTGAAAGTGGTATTATGTTGATCTTTGAGGGTAATGTTAATTTGATTATAACCAAAAAAATCATCCATAAAAGATAACATTTCATAACTAGCCGTGGAATTGATGATGGCATCTATAGAAGGTAAAGATAAATTATCTCTGGGATAAGTAAGATTGAGGTTATGAAAATTTATTCAAATGTGAATGACCATGGTGATTTTTTTTTGAATAGGGAAAATGTTTGAAACCCATTATAATTAGTTCAAAATCTTATTAAATTTATCATCAATAAGTTTAATGATTTATTTATGGCATAAAATAGAAACTTTAGGTGGAAATTTTTGTTGTTTTTGTCACATGGGTTTGGCATTAGAATAGGTGATGATATTTTACACCACGATGATAAGATCAATATCAGGCATGTCCTCATAAGACAAAACAAAAGTATCACAATATTTATAAAAGAATAATGTAAAGTTATCATGTTCAAATTGTGTAATTTTTTGAGAGATTATGATAGGTTGAGGGCATGATGGGGTACCATATTTGATTCTAGTAATTTCCTTCATAAGCATAACATTTTCATCTTGAAAATGATATGTCACATTAGGTATAGAGGACATGGATTATTTTTAGGATAAATTATAGAGATGAAGTTGTTGAAATAAGGGGGATTTTTCTCGAAATTCCCAAGTTTGTGATGTTGTTGATGTAGTTGAGGTTCTTGGGCATGTTGAGGTATGTTATTATTGGTGTGTTTATGGAATTAAGGTTTTAATTGATGTCAAAGGTGGTCAAAGGTAATTAATGTACTATAGGTGCTCTTGTGAAGATACATGGTAAGTATTCTTGATGACTTAAGCATGACCTAGTAGGTCTCTATGTTCTACGTAAGATCTTAGCACAAGGTTGTGTTTTGAAAAGCTTATGAGTAGTGTTTAGTTTAAATAGATAATAAAAAAGAGAGTGATTATGTGTATTGACATGATTATTGTGATAATTTAATTATTGAACAAGTTCATGATAATAATTTTGTGTGCACATCATGTATTGAGAAGCCTAGTCTTGTCTTGATATAGGCATGAAGCATTGTGAGGCATGGTGATGATGACATAGATATGTATGAGCTTGAAATTATGAAAATTAGAGGTATAACATGTTATAGTGTGTTGGAAAACTTTTAGACATGTTTATAAGGAAAATAATCTTTCAAAATAACTCCAAGGTCAAGTATTGAGGTTTAGTTCCTACATGAGAGACCTAATAAGAAAACACAGGCTTGGTAGCTTATTGAGAAGAGTAGTGTGAGACCTATATGAATAAGGTTGGTAGTATGTGAGCATGGTATGAGATAATTTTACATGTGGATGAGGTGATGATATTAATGTAAGAGTTTTCCAAGTGTTTTCAAGGACCAAGCATTATTGGTCATTTAAATACTCAAAGTGCATAGAGACCTGTGTGGCCAAATAAAGGGTCAAGTTAAGTTTTCAAAGTGATAGAGAACATGTCAGCATGGATTCATGTTTTAAAGTTTTTTAAATCATTTTGATGAATTTTTATGTCCTCAATTTAAGGAGAAGTCAAGAAAACATATTTTAAGGTCTTTTGTTTATGTAAAATGAAGGTTTCCAAGCTTGAGAAGGATATTGTGATGCTCATTAGCATGTGTAAAATTTTCATGGTGTCTTGAAATTTTTGGGAGAGATGAAAAGGTTACTAATAAGTTTTTCCAAGCATTAATAAGTGGTTTGAGGGGAAATATTATATGAACAATCGTTAATACCAGAACTGGTGTAACACCCTCTCAAAACCATCACAATGACTTGATTAGAGAGATCTTGTTAGAAATGGCCCAAAACAGATTCGTAAGGAAAGTTTTATGTTTGGATATTGTATAGGAATACATTAGGAATTTCTAGGTGGTAGTGGTTTGTTAGGGTAGTGAGTGAAAGCTAAAAAATATGCTTATTTCTAAAGAATTTAATTTTATAGGTAGGGTTGACCTAGTTAATATTGAATAATAAATGGATGTTGAAGGTCATAACTTGTTATTAATGTCCATGGTGTTATTTTGTCAAATTATATCTTCTATTTCAACTAATTTTCTTACCCAAATTGACCTATCACTAAACTATCAAAGATTGAAAATAGTGAGAAAAACTAGTCAAAGTGAGAAAGAGATTAGGGATTAGTTAAAGAGGATTAGGGAGGGATAAAATTAATTGAGTTTTTTTTCAAGACCTATTAATATGGTTAATTTTGGTTATATTATTTGGAATTAATTACAAACGGTGAAAATAGTGTTCTCAAAGTAACCTATCTTTGTGAGTGAAGATAGTGAAAGAGTATGGTTCAAAGTTTTATTAGTTTGTTCTATATTTGTCATTTTAGACACACACACACACACACACACACACATGTATATATATATATATATATATATATATATATATATATATATATATATATATATATATATATATATATATATTATTTTATTTATTCTAATTTTGTTTGAGGATCATCAAAATTCATTTAAATTTTCATAAATTTATCCTACAAATGTTGGAAGTCATGCTCACCATGACTAGTTATTAAGGTAGAATGGTAGCTCTATGTATGTAAGTGAGAATGGTAATTTAGAGGATAATTTCACTTATATAAATAATAATATGAATATTATGTTGTGTTTTAGGACCTAAATTAACTATAAAATCCTAATATAATGTTTTTAGTTACTTTAAGTTGTTAATATGTGGAAGCTAAAATGGCTTATCAGACTGTGTAAGGACTGTGAGAAAGTGGCTTGAGAGATTGGTTTGTAAGACCAATGGTTATCAATAGAGTTTCAGATATAACTATTGTATGATGATATATATACCATATATTATATATTAATGTTAAATTTATGTATTTTAATCACTCTTATAAGTGTTAAATACAAACTTCTACATGACTATGTTTTTGAAGCTACAAGTAATTTTGAGTAGTCATCTTACAGAGGTGAGTTTGAGGTGTTTTGAAAAGATTTGAAGGATATTTTTATTATGATGATTTTACATAAGTATTTTATGTACATATTAATGTTTTTTTATTCATGATAATTACATATGTATATGTTGGTGATCAAATGTTGTTGACTGTCCTTTGGCAGTGTTTGACTATTCTAAGTGGTCATGTTGCAAGAGTTGATTTGAGAGATTTTAGCATATTTGGTGATGTAAAATTGACATAGTGATGACCATAAGGTCATAAATTATCTATCAGTTATATTTTTTCATATGTTCATGTGGAAAAATTGAACATATACTTTAGTTCTGTGAGACAAAATATTTTTGTGTATAAAGGGCCAATCACGAGTAGGCCTAATGACATTGTTCAAGTGATGATTCTAGGTGGTGTGGACCTATGTGGATGTTTAAATAGTATATTTTAGGTATATTATAATTTTTTAATGCATTTTTAAATACTTAATATGGTCCAATATTTCATAAGTGTAATGTGTGTTTAAGACAAACCTAATTGTATTAGGTCTCCTTTAAGGCCTAATGGTGGTTTTGGCCCTTTAGGGCTATGACTGACCTATGTAGTTGTTTTATGACTTGTGTAACTTGTTTTTGGAACTATTCCAAGTATTATACAATTATTTTAATTTTCTTGTCTAACCAATATATTTGAGAGTAAGTGATGGATATAAAAGCAAGGCCTAATTCGCTTATTTAAGCTAGTTGAGAAGATAGAAAGATAAACATATAAAAGGGATAATTTTATGGATAAGTAGTAGGTAATTGAGGAATATAAGAACATAAAATAAATAATGTTGAAAATATAACATATATTTTTTAGGAATATGATAATGTCAATTGACCTAATGAGCCTAGAAAAGGCATATTGAACAAGTGAGCCTATAAAGTTGTTTGAGAGGGGTAGAAGGCTAAGGAGAGATGAATTAGTGGATTGTTGATTAATATAACATTATAGATACATTATAATAGTGTTAAAATTATATTATAGAGATAATAATATAGATAGATAAGAAAGAGAGCTAAAAAGAGATCACAATCTATTATTTGAATAAGTTGTTGTGAAGGTGATCAAGCTTGTCTTGGTTGGGTTGGTTCTTAGTAAATAATGGAGTTGGATATTAATTATAGGTTTTAGATTATAAAAGTGTCCTTTAAGTTTCTATTTTGTTTCCAAGTCACTTATAGGGTTGGATCCTCCTTTTAAGTTAGATCTTGATAAAGGACTAGTTGGGTTGGTGCCAAATTAATGAGGGGTTGGTGCCTCACTAAATGTTATTTAGTTACTTTTAGGATATTATTACATATGAGGTATTACCAAATATATTTGGTGTTCATGTGTTTATATATTGATTCATAATTAAGTGATTTCTCTTCCATGCATTGCTATATATCTATGCTAGTTTGAATAGTTAAAGAATGGTGAATGGAATTCAATGAAATGCTTACACACTAATTCACTCCCATATCAGTGGTTGTGATTCCAATAATTGGTATCATATCAGGTCCTTTGGATGAGTTTTGATAGATTCAAGGTGATCCTAGAAGCATAAGATGTCTAAGTCTTTAAAGTTCATACTTGAAGTTCTCATAAAATTTTGCATGATGGTCGTAGTAAGATTGAAGAATAAGAATTATGTTCAAGCCAATTATAAGATCAAACCTAAGTTTATATACAAAATGACATTGAATATTTTTTGAAAGAAAGGTATGTGTATGTATCTTGGTGAAGTAAGTAAGCAGAGGTCTTCAAGTTAGAAGAGCTTAATTAAATCTATGAAGCTATCATATATGAGAAAGAATATGTTGATTAGACCTATTGGTGATATGAGGTATATTCAAGACTTCATTTAGGATAAATGTATAACCCTAGTTTTATTGATATGGTGGTTAATAATATATGAATTGAAGTATACCATAAGTTTTCAGGTCTACAAGAATGCCTAGGGAGCATGTGTGAATATGCTTGAGGAGTTTTAAGAAGTATATTTGCTATGGATATATGAAAAAGAGTGTTTTTAGGACTTTGAGGTGATAGAGGATGCTATGAAGGTTCTATGGATGCTTTGGTAAGATTATAGTGTTTCACATGATCTCCTAAAAGTGAATAAAATGTATTTTTATAGCTAAAAGGAGCTAGACCATCATTAGATGTCAAGAAGGTGTGTCCAGGTCAGTATGTTGATGGATTTATTATAGGTACATAAAAAGTCAAATTATTGTCAAAGGTTCATGAAGATGTTGTCTAATGTCTCAAGAAGATCCTATGGAAGTTTTGTGATTTGAAGTGTTTCCTAGCTCAAATTGAGATTTAAAAGATGTTCTTGTATGCTATGATGTGCCAGAGGTAGTAAATTTTATGCTTTGGGAATCATTCATTGAAGCATTCAAAAATATGACTGTTGGAATTTGAATTCAAATGACTGTACATAAACTTGAGAGCATTCCATTGCATTTATAAGCTAGAGAAGAGATCAAAAATTGTTTGTGTAAAGAGGAAAGTTAAAGTTGAATTCATATATAATATCCTCAAGGTTATAGTGTGATTTTAAAGTCCATATAGGTGCATTTATTACACATCTAAGCTGGTTTCTATTGATATTGTTTTGACTTGTGAACTCAAATTGATCTAAGAAGGTTTTGATCCTTTCTAATACACTTGAAATGGAATTATAAGGGTTGTATGGTTTTGTTAACTATTTGAAGACTTGTCCCATGCACTAGATCAGATTTAGAAATAGGATTTCATGTAATAAATTCATCATGGTAGTCGACTATGTTTGAAGGATCCTAATTTTGATTATCAAAGAATAATTTGTCGAGTTATTTTGTGCTTTTGCTCAAATAGTTGGATTCTTCAAAGTAAATTAAGATGTTATTAAAGACACATAACATATTTAAATACTTTTTTAATTTTCAAAATTATCTCATTAATGAATAATATGATCAAAGAATTAAAAGATAAAGATATAAGGATTTCTAGTCTTCATGTGATTGTATACCCTAAGGAGTGTATTCACAAGGTAAATGACTATGATATGGCTTATAAATCTCAATGAACATTATATTAAATTTACTTGTTATAATGTTTTGAATTGTAGATATCATGCTTGTAATTCATGTGTAAGTTTAAGGTGTTGTCTAAGAATCAAAGACAATAATAGTAAAGTGAAAGTTGAAGATTCGTCAACAAAGACCAATGCTATCAAAGGTAGAGACTGTTTACTCAAGTATTCCAAGGTATTTATGGTGTTATAAGAGTGAGATGACAATTTGTTTGTGCCAAGAATAAGATCACAATAGTTCTTCATTATGAGTGGTTGACTCAGTAAGTAGAGTGCACCAAGAAGAGTGTTATGAGTGTACCTAAACTATAATGGATTTATTAACCATAAATAAAATAAATGGATGCAATATACCTATTGAAGAGTATGCTTAGATAAAAAAAATCATATTGTTCCTATAAGAACAATGCTAGTAAAATTTGTATGTAGACCTAGTTGGTTGAAATGATTTTTTGAAGGTGTCATAAGCTAATTTAAGCCCTAATGAATTGAGGATTATATTTTAATATATATGGATATTTCTTAAGGTAGATAATTTAGTTAGGGGAAAATAAATCATGTCTCTTGAGAAGCTTGAAGATAAGTATGAATGGATAAAGGGGGAGCTTGCTTATTCAGTAAATGGTCATGTCTAATGATCAATAGAATGAGTGTATATAACCTTTCTAATTAATGTTAAAGGGGGATAAAGAATTAATGGGGTGATTCAACTTGTGGAGAGGATAAAGTAGTCTATTATGTTATAGTATTTGCCATCAATGATAAAGGGGGAGATTATTA
Organism: Torreya grandis; assembly: GCA_037957365.1. NCBI lineage: Eukaryota > Viridiplantae > Streptophyta > Pinopsida > Cupressales > Taxaceae > Torreya > Torreya grandis. The sequence continues at coordinate 984,826 of JARHVA010002238.1, forward strand.
AGGTATGTTCCTATTACTGTGATTGTGGCATAAAGGTTTTAATTAATGTCAAAGATAGTAAAAGGTCATTGATGTCCCAGAGGTTCTCTTGCGAAAATACATGGTAACTATTCTTGATGACTTAAGAATGATCAAGTAGGTCTTTGTGTTCTACATAAGATCTTGGCACAAAGTTATGTTTTGACAAGCTTATGAGAATTATTTGATTTAAAGATATCATTTTAAAGATAGTGATTATGTTTATTTAAATGATTTTTGTGATATGGGAATTACAAACCAAGTTCATGAGACTAAGTCTGTGTGCACATCATGTATTGAGAAGCCTAGTCTTGTCTGGATATAGGCATGAAACATTATGAGCCATGATGATGATGATGACATAGATATATATGAGCTTGAAATTATGAAAATTAGTGGTATATCATGTTATAAGATGTTGTAAACCTTTTTAACATGTTTATAATGAAAATAATCCTTCTAAATAACTCCAAGGTTAGGTATTGGTGCTTATTTCCCACATGAGAGACCTAGTAAGAAGGCACAAACCTAGTAGCCTATTGAAAAGAGCACTATGAGACCTATGTGAATAAGGTTATTATTATGTGAGAATGGTATGATTTCATTTGACATGTGGATTAGGTTATGAGATAAATTAAAAATACCAAACATAATTGGTAGTTTAAAAACTCAACATACATAAAGACCTAGTGTGGCCAAATGAAGGGTCAATTTGAGTTTTCAAATTGATAAAGCATATGTGAGAATGGATTAAGGTTTGAAATGTTGTGTCAATCATATTTATGAATTTTCACATCCTCAGTTGAAGGTAAAGGTAAGAAAACATGTTTGAAGGTCTTTTATGTATGCAAAATGAAGGTTTCCAAGCCTAAGAAGGATTTTTTAATGCCCATTAGAATGTGTAAAATTTGTATGGTGTCCTAAGAATTTTTGGAGAGATGTAATAGGGTCATAATAAGGTTTTAAAATTATTAATAAGTGGTTTGAGGGTCAATACTATATGAACAATCACTAAAATCAAAACTAGTGTAAAACCCTCTCAAAACCCTTATAGTGACCTGATTAGAGAGTTCTTATTAGAAATGGACCATAATATATTTTTAAATAAATTTATATGTTTGAATCCTATATAAGAATCCATCAGGGATTTCTAGGTGGTAGAGGTTTGTCAGGGTAGTTAGTAGAAGCTATAGATATATGTTTATTTTTGAAGAATTTGATGCTCTATGTAGGGTTGACCCAGTCAAGATTACATAATAAATGGATGTTGAAGGTAATAATTTTTATTTATGTCCATGCTGATAGTTTTTCAATTTATATAATTTGTGTCAACTAATTTTCTCACCCAAATTGACCTATCACTAAACTAGCAAAGATTGAAAATAGTGATAAAAACTAGTCAAAGTGAGAAAGAGATTAGGGATTAGTTACATAGGATTAGGGAAGAATATAGTTGTTTGAGTTAATTTTTAAATAAATATCCTCCTATTAATGTTGGTTATATGCTATGTAATTAATTTAAAATGGTGAAAATAGTGTTCTCAAAGTAACTTGTCTGTGTGAGTGAAGACAATGAAAGAGTGAGGTTTAAAGTTTGATCAATTTTTTCTATATTTGTAATTTTACCTATGTATATTTATGATTTTAATTTTTATAAGTTTGTTTTATTATCATCCAAATGAATTCAAATTTAAATAAGGTGATCCTACAGATGTTGGAAGTCATGTTCATCATGATTGGTTCTTAAGGCAGAATGGCAGCTTTATGTGTGTGAGAATGGTAAGTTGGAAGATATATGAAATTATATAAAGAATAATATGAACATGATATTATGGTTTATTAAATAAACTAAATATGCAATATTGATCAATGGTTATGAGTTACTCTATGTTTTTAAGATATGGAATCGAAAATGACTTATCAAACAATGTAAAGATTATGAGAAAGTGTCTTGAGAGATTCGTCTATAAGCCCAATGGTTGTCACTAGAGTTTTATAGATAACTATTTTATGGTGATATATATACCAATAAGTATATATTAATGTGAATTATATGTAATTTAATCACTCTTAAAAAATTTAAATACAAACTTCTACATGACTATGTTTTTGAAGCTATAGGTAATTTTAAGTAGTCATCTTATAAAAGTGAGTTTGAGGTGTTTTTCCAAGATTTCAAGGATATTTTTATTATGATTATTTTATATAAGTTTATTAGGTACATATGAATGTGATTTTATTCATGATAAGTTCATATTCATATGTCGGTGATCAAATGCTATTGACTATGTAAAGATAATTACATAACACAATTAGTCAAACATTACTCCAATAAATCAAAAGAAGAATGCATAAAAAAAAACTAAATTAAGCCTATATAATCACATGGGAATTACAAAGGATATAAATAAACAAATTAAATAAATAAACATCATATTAACTTTCCAAATGGATTCACCATACCAATGTAGCTCAAAATCATGTTCTCCCTTGATCAAGAGCTTGTCTTTAATAACAATGGTGTCCAACTCCTCCAATATCTCAATAAATCTTTGTAAAACTTAGGCTCATGATTTTGAATAACTAAACTATCCTATAAATTAATATTTCAACTAAAATCAATGGTCAAATGAAAAATATTATGGAGACAATTCAACATAATAACTTTATACAAATCAAGCTTTAAAAATGATGTTCATGGCCTCTGTATTTACAAATTTTTGAGATTGGTCAGGATCAACCATGACCTTCCATCTCAAGATTTAGATGTGTGGTCATGGATTAATCTAATTATATAATTAAAATCTATAAATATCCCTCATAATGATTTTTTAATAAGGGGCATTGAATAGGCATAGAGGGTCTTAATGAGGCATTGAAGACCCATAATCTTGATATTTTATGCATTTATGGCCTAGGGATGTCTTCCCAATAAATGGTGTTGTTAAGTGATGTAGTTAATAGAAATAAATTTCCAAAAATAAATATTCAACAAATCTCATGGAAAATCCACTTAAGATCTTGATTTGGATGAATTAACCTTAAACAAGGTTAATCAACATTTGTGTAATTATTTGGAAATTGGCCCTCAATTAATCAAAATGATCAGAAAGTCATATTACTAGGTTGTAATTTGACTCAGGAAGAATTTTAAGGTGATGTTAGATGAATTAGATCCACCATCCCATTTAGGATGATTTCAACACCAAATAACAAGGGCACATGTCTCGTGGAAGAGTTTTGACAGAGAAGAGTAATCTAGAGCACAAAAAGGTAAAATCATCATTTTGACTTGAAATAAATTGATCAATGTTAGATGATTCATAAATTTCATTGCCCCATTTAGGAATATATTAGCCTAAATTGACACTTTTGAATGATAATTTGAACAATTTAGCACATTTTATGGATTTTGACCTAAAATGTGTATTTGAGTATAATTCAAGTAAGATTGATAATTTCAACACAAATGGTGTTAGGAATTATATGTCTAGATTTTCATCTTATTTAAGAAGGCATAATGAGAAATTTATATGAAGCAACATCTTTTTAAATAAAAGAGTTACCAAGAAGAAATTAGAACAAAACCATGATGCCCCCTTGAGAGGACATACTAAGATGAAAGAGAAGGATAATGAGAGAGGAACCCATGGATTAGATCACATCTAAATGAAATAATTATTGCACACATTATTACCATCAATGATTAAAATATAATTAGAGGTATAATAGGACTTAGTGATGGGGTGAAGGGGAAATATAGAATCTATAAATGTAAGGGACATACTTTTAAATGTACCCAATTTGAGAGTATAGGTTGTGTGCTTAAGACATTGATCAATCCTAGGATAAGTTTCACACTAAAATATTTCCATAGTGGGCATTAGTGTGGAGATCTTATAATTAGAGAAAAAGAGGGAATGTTCCACTTTAGGAAGGGAAACACCACTATAATGGGGTCTTCAAAGAGAAGAAGGAAGAAGTGCCCAGTAGAGTGGATATGATTGTGATAAGATAGTTGTGCCCTAGTAGGGATAATTTTGATCACTGATCAAGAATAAATAATGATTTTTCCCTTGTAGGTCTGATTTAATTTTGATGTTGTTTAAATTTTGTGCCCCAACATGGGTAATTGGTAATCAAAATAGCTCAAGGATATAATCCAAAAATATAGGTTAAAACAAGTGGATGAAAACATACATATGATAGTGTAATGGCTTAAAATGCCAAAAAAAAAAAAAAAAAAAAATCATATGAGAATGTACAAAGTGATGAGAGAGATGAAAAGAAAAAGGAGATGACCAAGCTAACTTCAGATAAGCTAGACAAGTGGACGTTTACTACATAGTTATATCGACTCATGTTCTAACATGAACTTTAGGCCAATGTAGTTCACCAAAGTTTGGGAGAGAATGGAATAAAGAATGATGAAAAATAATATTTTTTTATTAAACTCATAATGTATGCAAAAATATGCATGACTAAGCATATAATCGAGTGTTAAAATGCATGATACCTAGATGCCTCTTTCCATATCATGAGCCTAGATTATGCAAAGTGTTCTTGAGAACTATACATCAGAGTGATGTTGATGTTAAGACTTTGTGACTAGAGCATAAAGTGCTTGCTATAGAAAAAAAAATTAGGCATTATAATTATGAATAACTTAGAATGACATAAGATTCCAATTGAATTGAGTCGGTTCAAATGTGAATACCTATAACTAAGGATAATGGTAAAATAATGACCAAAATTAGAGTTACATTTATTTACATTTAAACAAAAAAACAAAGACAAAGAAAATGATGAACATAAATGAGCCTAACTTGAAATCAAGATATGATAAATCAAGACTTAAGTAGGAAAAAAAATGATTTAAAATAAAAATCAATAACATCTTAACGACATGAGACCAAGATATAAATAATCAAGATCCATGTGGACTATCAAGACATTCTTGAACACAAAAAATAAAAATAAAATAAAATATAAAACAAGACACTAGCAAAAATCAAATTAAAAAAGGTCTAGGAATAACTTAATAACATAGGATCAAGATATAAATAATCAAGATCCATGTGAATCATCAAGATGTTCTGAAACACAAAAGAGAAAAGCAAAAACATACAGGGAAACACAAGATGAAAATGAGATAAGAAGTAATAAAAAGAAAAAAGGAGAAGAAATAAAAGGAGAGTTGTGAAAGCACAAAAAAACACCAAAATAAAACAAATGAATACACACAGACAAAAACCAAGTTAGTGTAATTTAAATACAAATGTTTGTGCACATATGGTAGAGGCATTACTTTCCACCACAACATAACAAAGAACAAAGACACAATAATTATTCTCTAATTAAAGAGAAACAATGACATGAGAAATAGGGGAAGAGAAGAAAAGGAAGGGGTTAGTTGAGTTGACTCTAGATGCACAAGACAAGTGGATGATACATACATAGTTTAATGGATGCATGTTCCAACATGAAATTCAAGCCAAATGTAGTTCTCTCTAGAAACATGATAGAATAAAAATGATGATCAGACTAGCATGATTAATGTTATAGAAGAAATGAAAGATATGATAAATAAATGAGAATGGTATTGTAAACAAAAAGCTGATGGGATGAGAAATAATGATCTTGAAAAATGGAAAATGTGTGGAACAAGATGAGCTGGTGTTTTTTTGCTTGTAAAACAACAAAAGAATAGCAAGGTGGGATGGGAATATACAAACATACCAAATCATGTGATAATGTTTTTTATTCTTTTATGGATTGTGTTATAATGTTTTTGGTATTTTCAAAGTATTTCTAATGTTTTGGTGTTTTTGGGGTAAAATATGCACAAGGTGGGAACACCTAGTCAAGGAGATGCATATTTAAGAGTAGAGGTTCTAATAAAATAGCTAAACTAACTACAATGGCCAATGCTTGAAAATCAATGACAGTGAGGATCGTGATAAGACAACAAAGAGTAGAAAATGTAATATAGAATTATGTGTAGCATAAAGTAACTCCAAAGAAGTATTTACATTCACCTATCTATAATAGTGTAGCAAAGGTCTAGATCTAAAAAGACACTTGTGCTCACTTATCTATTAAAAAAGCTACAAAATAATATTTTTGTTGAACTAATTTTTAGGGTTGATGTTAAGGATGTTCATAATGTTCTTGAGACATAATCAGGATCATAATTGGTCAAGGGAAAACATGTTTCAAGCATACAACATGCCCAAGACATAACAAAGGAATTGGTTCTCTTTCCAAAATGGTCCAAAAAATAGGGTCCAACACATGGACGGTCTAGAGTGGGATAAAGACAATGATTCTAAAAGAGAATAGTCTATGATAAGATTAAATGTGTTCAAAGTTCCAATGATTCAAAGCCTTCACTGACTAGATTACTAAAGAGTGGCCCAAGGTAGTATAAAATGCATTCAAGATAGGATAAAATGATAGGATAAAATTACTTCAGCACAAGTTTCCCCCAAGTTAGGGGTCTTATAGACAATGGTTCAAAGTTGTTCATGTGTGGAACCTCTTAAGGTGTATGATGTTCATTGGCTCTATAATTTCTTCACCATTAGGTTTAGCTAGTTGATATACCATTGATCTATAGTTCATCATGACAATATAGGGTCTCAACCAATTAGGCTGAAACATACCTTTCTTTTTGCATTTATTATGCATATTCTTTTGGTTCTCTTTCAAAACCAAGTCACCAATCTCAAATTCTTAGGGGAGAATGTACTTTTTGTAGCTTCTTTGCAATCTATTCTGATAGTCCTATAAGTTTTTTAGGGCAGCCAAACACTTACCATCAAGAAGTTCCAGTTCTTTCAGCTATGAGGCTCTATAGTCCTCATCATCTTCAATGTGCTCAAGTGATATTTGTAATGATGGTGTCTTAATCTCAACTAGGAAAATAACTTCATTACCACAAACAAGGGAGTATGGAGTGGCTTTAGTTGGGGTTCGATGATTGTTCATATAAGCTTAAAGGCTAAGAAAGAGTTACAAGTGCCAATTATGACCAACGTCATTGACAATTTTCTTTAAGATGGATAAAATGGTTTTATGTGATGCCTCATCTTGTCTATTGCCTTATAGGTTATATGGAGTTATTTTCTTGTGATTGATCTTGAATTTTTCACAAAGATATTTCACATCTTGGTTCATAAAGGATCTAACATTATCAGATATAATATGGGTTAGGATGCCATATCGACAGATGATATGGTAATGAATGAATTTAGATATATATTTATCAATAACATAAGTGAGAGGAATGGCCTCAATCCACTTGGTAAAGTACTCATTTGTGGTCAAAACGTTTTTATGTCCATTTGAAGATGTTGGGTTGATTTTCTTGATGAGATTGAGACCCCACGTTGAGAATGGACATGGTGTTGTGATTGGTTATAGTGGTAAAGAAGGTGCATGTATCATGTTACCATGTTGATTACAAGGAACACACTTATTCACATAGTTGCAAACATGAGTTTCCATTTTGGCCCAATAATACCCTATTTTAAGGAGCTTCTTTTCTAGGACTACATATTGGTGTGAGCCCTACACATTCCTTCATGAACTTCCTTTAGTGCCAGCCTAGATTTTCCCAAAAATTAACAATGAATAAGCATTCCATCATAGCCTTTATGATAAATCATGTTTCCAAAGAGAGTATAACATGTTAAGTGATGAAGTAATAGTTTTTTTTTTGGTTGTTGGAAAGGTCGATGGGGAAGATTTGACTATGGAAATAGTTATAAAAGTCTTGGTACCATGGTAACTCAGGTGGGGGATTAGGACCATTAATGGCATATACCCTCTCTAAATCTATTATAATATGCATAGGATAAATAATATTTTCAATCAATAACTAATACTCTTTATCATTATCATATATTTGAATTATAGAACCAATTGTTGTTATTGCATCATCAGATCTATTGTTGACTCTTGGAACTTGTTCAAGATCTAGAGATTTAAAATATGTTTTGAGGTTAGTGATAATATACTTATAAGGAACAAGCTTATCATCTATTGTTTGATACTGATCAGTGGTCTAATTGATGATTAATTCTAAATCTCCATAGAATATTAAGCTTTGAATATCCCACTATATAATAAAGTGGAGCCCTATAACCAAGGTCTCATACTCAACCATATTGTTTGTATAATGAAATCATATATGGAATGAGTTAGGAATCAAATCCCCTTATGTTGTAATCAATAATATTTTGGTTGTATGTTCATGGGATGTGAAGGATCCATCAAAATAAAGTGTCCACTATTTAGGTTCCTATGACACTTATTCTATCGTCATGATAGAGTCATATAGAAGGTCAAATTTGAGAGTTTGAGTATCTTTAATAGTAGATTTTGTAAGTTGGTCAATAATTACTTACCTTTTGATTGCATTTTGATTCTAGTACTCAATATCAAACTAACTTAGGATCATAACCAATTTAGCCATGTGTCTTTGAAGATTTGTTTTAGATAAGATGAACTTGAGAGGATCCACCTTGGCAATGATAATAGTTTTGTTATTTAACATATGATGTTGCAATTTTTGAATGGTGAACACCATGGATAAACATGCCTTCTCAATAGGTATATAATTATGTTCATAATCCACCAAAGTGTATTTTAAATAATAAACAACATGTTCCTTACCATGATCATCATGTTGGGCCAAAAGTGTCCCCAGTGCATGTTTGATGGCTGATATATAAATTAGTGGCTTTCCCTATGTTGGTGGTTTTAGGACTAGTGAATTGGCCAAGTATGTCTTACACTTTACAAATTCTATCTAAAAATCTTTATCTAAATGAAATATTACCCCTTTATTTAAAAGATGATTAAATGGGTGGCACTTATCTGCCAATTGAGAAATGAACCTTTGTATAGACTGGATCTTTCCTTGTAGGCTTCACAATTTTTTAATATTATTTAGTGGAGGCATTTGCAAAATAGTGTTGACTTTTATAGGGTTGACTTCAATCCCTCATTGTGAAATAATGAACCCTATAAATTTACCTAATGTGACTCCAAAGACACATTTCTTAGGATTCATGCAAACTTAGTATTCATGAAGCCTTTCAAAGATTTTTTATATTATGTCAAAATGTCAAACTCTTTTTCATGATTTTGCTAGTTTATCATCAACACAGTCTTCTTCAATATCATGCATCATGTCATGGAAGATTATATTCATTACACATTGATATGTTCATCCAAAATTCTTCAATCCAAATGGCATGACTTGATAACAAAATGTCCCCGATGAAGTGGTGAATATAGTCTTATGTTGGTCTTAAGGAGCTATCTTGATTTGATTGTAACTAGAAAATTCATCCATTAAGGATAGCATCTCATACCCAGTAGTTCAGTTGATGATCATGTCAATGTTAAGTAGAGGAAAATAATCTTTGGGTAACACTTTATTGATATCTAAAAAATTATTACAAATACATATACCTGAGGTCTTTTGACTTACTAAAACTATGTTGGAAACCCATTCAGAGTAATCCAGTGGTCTAATAAAATTGGATCCTAAAATTTTTTCTATTTTAGCCTTAACTAATAGGGTGATACATGGATGCATCTTTCTCAATTTTTTTCTTGACTGGTTTAATATCAAGATGGACAACAAGTTGATACATAACCAAATCAGGGTCCAAGCTTGGCATGTTAGAGTATGCCCATGTAAAGATGTCTATATAATCCTTAAGAATAGATATGATATGATCACATTCTATCTTAGTAAAAGAAGCTCCAAGATAAAAAAAAAAGAAAATTGGATCCTCATAGGTCCCCAAGTTCACTTCTATCATGTTTTCTATAAGAAGTGTGGATCCATCTTCTAGAATTGTAGGTAAGGTATGATCATGATCATTTTCTTCAACCATATCTTCTTGTTATTCCTCCTAAAGATATTCATAGTATGAAGAATCATAATCTACCTTCTCAAGTAAAGACCAATTAGAAAAAGCCTCTGGAAACTCAAGAGCAAGCTGCTCAAACATTTATTATTGTTTTAAAGAGATACTTGTACTACCTATAGAACTTAGTCTAGATGGACCTTCTATGTCCTGAGGGGATGAACAAACTTTCCCACCTAGGAGTGCCTAAAATAGGTTTTCACTTGAAATATTATCTTTTTATTTACATTTAACATGATCTACAAGCACCTCAAAGAGGTTTTAACCTAAATATATTGATGCCTGTCCATTGTTATGACCAAAAAAGAATGTCCACTCTCCAAAGTAGGTAGAAGGATCCAATAAAAAATCAAATCCCTACTTGTGATTGTTGATGGGTAATCCATCTCTTACACCCATATATTTTTTAATTTATTTTTAATTTTGAAACTCATTGAGGCATATGATCAAGTTTTGTTGGTCCCAATCTATGAATTTAAGATGGAAAATGCATAGGGAATAATGAGGGTTTGCTGCAAGATGGGAAGCTCTATTGGTAAAGATATAATGCCCTACTTCAAGAAGGGAAGCACCACTAGGATGGGTTCTTGCTTCAAGATACAAAGATATAATGGGTATTATGGTTAATATAGAATTCAAATTAAATAAATACAAGTCAGCAAGCTCATCAAAAATGCTATAATGGGACACTATGTCACTACTAGGAGTCTCATCACTAGTCACTTCAAAAGAGTCACTATCAAAATTTATGAGGTCACCCTCTAGTGGTATAAATATGATACCATGATTCCAGTTGATCACTCTAGTTGATAAAGGCTCTAATATTCCTTGCTCTCATGGGTCAAGGCCTTTCCCTAGATAGTCAAGATGATCTATTATTTGGTTAGGGATAGGATATTTTGGATTTTGAAAGAAATTATCAAGGTCTTCAGTATATAACCAATCTCCCTCGGTAAAATACTCTTGCTCTTTCTTTGGGGTGATTGTAGTTACAAAAACTATAGGTGGTTTTGGTTATTTCTTCTTTGGTTGCCAAATCTAGTTGGGTCCATTAAGAATTTTGGAAGGTTTAGTTTTTCCAAATGATTTAGGGGATTCATGAAATTTTTAAATATGGAGGACATACTCAAGATGGTATGTGTAAATGCCCACATCTTTAATAACAACCTATTTTTCAAGAGCTATAGGAAATGGATTAGCTTAAGTGGAAGTTAGATCACCTGGGTTGATATAATTAGATAGAGATGAATGGGAAATAATGTCTTCATTCTTCTTCACATTGAACTCTAAACCTAGGCAATAGTTATAATTACAAAACTCAACTTCAAGATGTTTGTAACATTGATATGGTTGTTGATCAGTAGGAATAGTAAATTTGATCATATAATGGGGAAAACTTAAGGCATTGGTGAAGAGTAGATGAGACTACCTATACTTCATAGGTTCATAGATGACCAAGAATTATGTTATATGAAAGTTAAATATCCATAATATGGCATAATGTATGATGAGAAATGGACTCAACCTTGACTACCAACCAAATTGTACCAAAAGACTCCCTCTCAGTGTTGTCATAAGCCTTAATTGTAATAGTTTTTCACTAAATGTCCTTATCCATGTAGCCCAATCATCATACCAACTTGAGAGATATGATGTTCAGCCCTGAACCATTATCTATAAGAACTCATTTGATCTTATGATCAATAATGATTATTTCAATATATAGTGGGTTATTGTGGTTTGGGCCAAGAGTGGATATGTCTTTTTGATCAAATGTGATTTGCCAAAACAAAGACAAATATCCAACTAGGTTATGGAAATGATTAGGGTTAATATTATTAGGCACACTAGATTCTTTCAAAAATTTATTCATAATAGTTCTATGGGCATCAGATGTTTGGAAGAGTTCTAATATGGAGGTTTATATAGGATTTTTGTTCAATTGGTCTTCTAAACTATAAAGGTTTTTGAATGTGGATGGATCTAGTTTAGTCTTTATTGGTAAAGTATTTAGATTTGGAACCATTCAAATAATGTTCTCATTGGGTTTTATGAAAGAAGTGTGTGAAGGGTCCTAGATTATAACTCATAAGAATTTAGTTGTGACTACACAACCTAGAGGTGGCAAGGAGTCATTATAATTAGAAATGGAAGGTGAAGGGCCTTAAATGATAACTCATGGGTGTCTATCTGTATTGATATAATTTTGAGTTAATGAGGAGCATTTATAATTAGAATAAGGGTGTTTTTGTTCAAAACTAGTAACTCATGCAAATGAAGTCACAACATGATTATGCAAATTCAACATGGTATTACCAAGGGAGAGGGTGTTGACCCTGTAATGATGGGTCTTGTGTTACAAGGAACACAAGATTGTCCATGTGGTTTTACAATAATAGTGGCAACTTGGGTAGCAACAATGTGCCCCATATTGTTGTTATAGTTGTAAGGCATGTTGTTATAAGCCACAGTTTTAGTATGGGAATTATGGTCACTATTATTGTCATTATGATTTTGACCTTGATATTGGTTCTAATTCTACCTCTATCCTTGATTCTGACCTTAGGTTTGATTATTTCTTGGTGGTGGTGGATTATGTCAAGGAAAGGGGTATTTATAGATTCCCATATCCTAATTTGTGTTTTGATTAGGGGCCAACTTAATTTCTAGTTCACCACTTTCAATAAAGTCCTTGATAATGTGTTCTAATTGGACACAATGATATGCACCATGACCAAAAACATGATGGAAGTTTCACCATTCATTCTCCTTTTACCATTTTGGTTTTGGTTGATCTTGAGGAAATGGATTTAATATTAGCCATACGATCAAATTATCCATGATGAGATTTTATACCACTATTTCAAATGACTCTCCTAATCTGCTAAAGACCCTAAAATTGTTATGAAATAGCCTTAATGGAGGTTGTATCTACAAAGTAGGTGGTCAATTTGGGGGAGTTATTTGTACATTTGGGGGAGGTATAGCCTGCACCATTTGTACATGACTTGTTTCAATCACCCCATTTCCAACCATGTTCTTATTTTTTAAAAATCACTTAGGCTTATCTTTTACAACCATTTGAACTAGTGATTGGGTCTGATTAGATGTCTAACCTTTTGAAAAACTCTTAACAAGGCCTTTAGCAATAAAAGCCTTCTCAATGTATACTCCTTTGTCAATAATTTATTCAAATGAGTTATTACAAGATAATCATAGATTTTGTATGACTTCAAGATGTAATTTTTATGCAAATATATTAGCTAACTATTTATCAAGTAAGTTATGTTGAAAGTGGCATGCCAATGCTTTCCATCTTTGCAGATATGCAACAAAACTTCCACCATCACATTGTTTGAATTTTCATAAGCCAACAATGGTCAATTCATGCTCTATGTTATTCAAGAAATGTTTAAAAAACTTTTATGATCAATCATTCCAATCTACAATTGATCCCTTGGGTAGTTTAAGTATCCAATCTAAAGCCCATCCCACTAAACTTCATAGAAATATTTGAATTACTTACTACTATAAGAAACCTCTTGACATAAGATAAGGAGGAATGCCAGTTTGTGCTCATATGGATCTCACTTTATCTTGTATTTACCAAATTTGGGTGCCTCAAAATGAGGTGGAAAGGGATTTTGGAGAATAAATAAATCAAATGGATATGGGCATATCTCATCAAATTTGTACTTTTTAACTTTTTAAGTCTATTATTTATAACTCATTAGTTTTCTCTATGTTTGAATAGATTTGGATCAATGTTTTGAAAACATTAAAACAAAATATGCCTTGGCTCTTTACAAATAAATAACTAATGTACCAAAGAGACTATAAAAGAGGGTGGATTAGAACCACACATAATTATAAGATTTGGTTCAAGAATTTACTCAAATTTTCGTAAAGCTATAATCATATAGATTGGAAGATGGTAAGGTAACTCAAATATCCAGGGTGAAAACTAGTACACTAAAGTCTAGATCTTTGTGATATGCCTATATCATAAAATTTAGTTCCAAATTTGATGATTTGACCCTATAAAATTAGATTAAGGCTCTCTATATTATGAATAAGACAAAATGAACTAATAAACTCAAGATGTAAGAAGATGCATGGATTATTAAATATAAAGCTAGGGCAAAATGGGCAGCACAATGTCACTACATGGTTTTGGTAGGATAAAATATGTTCTAAGACTTAAAGCATGAGTGATATGCAAGATTAATTGAGTCCACCAAGATGATTATGTGATTTTGATTCTAATAAATGGCACTCAATCCAAATTTAAAATTGAACCCAAGTTAGAACAAGTTTAGTGTGCAAATAGAGAACCTAATTTAACATACCAACTATTAAAACTTCTAAAGATTCAATTTTGAATGTGAATTATAAATGAGGAACTTTAAGCAAATTGGGTAAAAGGTCTAAGATCAATTAGGTAGCATGACTATGCCAAAGTGAATAACAAGACATAAAAGCTTTTGATAATAATTCGAACAAGAAAAAGATAAATTCCAATTGGATAACATAACATCTCCCTTGCTTAATAAAATTGAGGACAAAGTGCTTTGGTTAATTTTGTTGAGTTAACAAGAAATTTTAGACACAAATGAAGACCATGTAATATAATGACAAAAAAAATCATCTTAATTCTAATTGATAAGGTATGGTAAAGTGGGGTCAACTAAACTAGAAAGTTTTTGAATGTTTATAGGGGAATCAATTACATAATGAATTTCACATCATGATGCAAAAAAAATCTTGTAATTGGGTGTCCACAACACTTAGATTGTTTCAAAAAGGTATAGTCTTTTTTACAACCACTAAAACCTATTGTTCACTTAGTATAGTGTGATGTCTAAAGTTTAAATACATCTCATGTGCAAATCCATCAGTAGAAGGTGGTTTAACTGCACAAACCTTTAATCCCAGTGGGAGTGGATGAAGGCACTGCTAGGAGATGAAACCCTAGGTCAAAACTTCCCCAAATAAATTTTGGGAGGTGATGAAGTCTCCCTCACAAGCCAAGATGCAATAAAATAACATGATCCTTTATGAGTTTTTTGTAGAGCCTTTGTGAGCAAATTTGTGGGTTACAGTCCCACCAGGCATACCAAAACATAGAAAGGATTACATAACATGATTATTAAAACATTAGTCTAATAAATAAAAGGAAGAATGCATAAGAATATACAAAATTAATCATATCTATTAACGTGGTAGTTACAAATGAAAGAAAGCAACATCATATTACCTTCCCAAATGGTTTCACCATACCAATGCAGCTCAAAAGCATGTTGTCCCTTGATCAAGAGATCTATCTTCAATAACAATGGTGGCCAACTCCTCCAATGTCTCAAGAACTCTTTTTAAAACCTAGGCTCATGATTTGGATTCACTAAACTAGCCTATCAATGAAGCTTGCAACTAAAATCAATGGTCAAATGCAAAGGATTGTGGAGACAATTTACTATAATAAATTTGCACAAATCAAGACTTAAAAATGAAGTTCATGACCTCTCTATTTATAGATTTTTGAGATTGGTCAAGATCAACCATGATTGACCATCTCAATATTGAGATGTGTGGTCATGGATTAATCCAATTATATACTTAAAATATATAAATATCAATCATAATTATTTTGGATGAAGGGGCATTGAATAAGTGTGGAGGGTCTTAATGAGGCATGGGAGACCCATAATATTGATATTTTATGCATTTATGGCATAGGGATGTCTTTCTAATAAATGATGTCATTAAGTGATGTAGTTAATAGAAATCAATTTACAAAAAGAAATGTTCAACAACTCTCATGGAAAATCCACTTAAGCTCTTGATTTGGATAACTTATCCTTAAACAAGGTTAATCAAAATTTATGTGATTATTTAAAGATTTGGCCCTCAATTAATCAAAATGGTTAGAAATTCATATTACTGGGTCATAGTTTGACTTAGGAAGAATTGGAAGGAGATGTTAGATGAGTTGGATCTACCATCCCATTTAGGATGATGTCAACACCAAATAATAAGGTCGCATGTCTCATGAAATATTTTTGACAAAGAAGTGTAATCTACAGCACAAAAAGGCAAAATCATCATTTTGAATTGAAATGAATTGATCAAAGTTAGTTGCTTCATAAATTGCAGTACCCTATTTAGGAATACATTAGCCTATATCAACACTTGTAAATGAAAAGTTTGAACCATTTAGCATGTTTTATGGATTTTGATCTAAAATGTACATTTCAGTGTAATAAAAGTAAGATTTACAATTTCAACACAAATGGTGTTAATAATTAGATGTCTATAGACTATACTTTGGAATTATTTGACCATTCTGAGTGGTTATGTTGCAAGAGTTAGTTTGAGGCTTTTGGGCCTATTTTGTGATGTCTAATGGAGATAATGATGACCATAAGTTAATAAGGAATATTTTAATGATATTTTTTCATATGGTAATGTGGAAAAATTTGATGTATACTTTAGTTATGTAAGATAGACTATTTATGTGTATAAAGGGCTAATGGCAAGTAGGCCTAATGGCATGGTTTAAGTGATGAGTTAGACTTATAAGTGGTGTGGACCTATTTGGATGTTATAAATGGTATATTTTAGGTGTATTATAAGTTATTAATACATTTTTAAATACTCATGATGGTCTAATAGGTCATAAGTGTAACATGTGCTTATGATAACCTAATTGCATTAGGTCTCCTTTAAGGGCTAATGGTGGTTTTAACCCTTAAGGGGTATGACCAACCTATGGAGTGGTTTTATCACTTGTGTAATGAATTTTTAGACCTATTCCAAGTATGATACAATCATGGTAAGGTTCTTGGCTGATAATATGAGTGAGAGTAAGTGATGGGTATAAAAGCAAGGCCTAATTAGGCTATTTGAGCTAGTTAAAAAGATGGAAAGATAAGCATAGAAAAGGGCTCATTTGAAGGAGAAGTATTAGTTCATTGAGGAATATAATATTAGGAAGTAAATCATGATGAACATATAACATATCTTCTATAGGTGGATGATAAGGTCAATTGACCTAATGAGCCTAGAAAAGGCATATTGAGCGAGTGAGCTTAGAAAGCTATTTGAGATGCGTATAAGTATAAGGAGAATTGAATGAGTGAATTACTAATTCAGATACCATTAGAGATAAAATATAGAAATGTTCTAGGTTTATTTTAGATAGAGGAATTTAGATAGATAAAAATGATATCTAAAGAAGAGATTACAATATATTATTGAAGCAACAAGTTATTGTGAAGGTGATAAAACTTGTATTAGTTGGGTTGGTACCTAGTAAATAAGGGAGTTGGAGATGACTTATAAGTTTGAGATTTCATAATTTTCATTGACATTATTGGGTTGGTGAAAATTCACTTAGGGGGTTAGAGCTTCCTTGGAAGTTTGAGATTGCTAAAGGATTAGTTGGGTTGGTGCCTAAAAAGTGAGGGGTTGGTGCTCCTTATGGGGTTGGTGCCTCACTAAATGTTATTTCGTTACTTATAAGATAGTATCCTAAGTGGTGTGATAATGGTTTTTATCACGTATGAGGGTTTACCACATAACTTTGGTGTTCATGTGTTGATATCTTGCTTTATACTTATGTGATTGCTCTTCCATGCATTGTTATATGTCTATGCTAGTTTGAATGGTTAAAGAATGATTAATGGAATTGAAAAAATGTTTGCACACTAATTCACCCCCATCTCATTCATTTTTATTCCAATAATTTCTATTAGATCAGGTCCTATGGATGAGTATTTATAGCTTGAAGGTGATCCTAAAAGCATAAGAAGGTTATGTTTGTAAAGGTAATGATTGAGGTTCTCATAGAAGTCTGCATGATGGTACTATGAAGATTGAAAAATAAGGATTATGTTAAAGCTAAGTCTAAGATTAAACCTAAGTTTATATATAAAATAATATTTAATATTTATTGAAAGAAAGGTATGTGTAACTATCTTGGTTAAGTAAGTAAGCAGAGGTCTACAAGCTAAAGGAGCTTAGCTGAATCTATGAAGTTGCCATAGATGAGAAAGAATATGTTGATGAGACCTATTGGTGATATGAGGTATATTTAATCCTTCATGTGGGAAAAAGGTATATCCTTGATAGTATTGATATGATGGTTACACATATATGCATTAAAGTATAAAAGAAGTTTGTAGGTCTACAAGAATGCCTAAGGAGCATGTGTGAAGATGCTTTAAGAGTTTTAAGATGTTTATTTGTTATGGCTAGATGAAAAAGAGTGTTTTCAAGACTTTCAAGTGATAAAGGATGCTATGAAGCTTCTAAGGATGCTTTGGTAAGATTATAATGTTTACCATGATCTCTTGGAAGTTACTAAAATATACTATTATAGCTAAAAGGAGATAGACCATCATTAGATGTCAAGGAGGTATGGTCAAGTCAGTATGTTGAGGAACTTATTATAAGTACATAAAAATAAAATTTTTGTCAAAGGTTTCATGAAGATGTTGTCTAATGTCTCAAGAAGATCCTCTATAAGTTTTGGGCCTTGAAGTGTTTCCTAGCTCAAGTTATGAGCTTTCAAAAATGATCTTGTATGTTGTGATATGCCAGAGGTAGTTAATTTTATGCTGAAATAATTAGTCACTGAAGCATTCAAAAATATGAAAATTGGAATTTGAATTCAAATGATTGTGCATAAACCTGAGAGCATTCCTTTTCATGTAGAAGCTAGGGAAGAGGTTAAAACTTGTTGGTGTAAAAAGGAAAGTTGAAGTTGACTTCATATAGAATATCCTCAAGGTGATAGCTTATATTTTAAAGTTTTTACATGTGCATTTATTGCACATCTAATTTGGTTTATATTGATTATATTTTGACTTGTGAACCTATATTGATCTAAGAAGGTTTATATCCCTTATAATATAATTAAAATGGAATTATAAGGGTTGTATGGTGTTATTAACTCTTTTAAAAATTGTCCCATGCATTAAATCAGATTTGGAAACTTGATTTTGTGCAATAAATTCATCATAGTAGTTGACTATGTTTGAAGGATCCTAATTTTGATTGTCAAAGAGCAATATATTGAGTTGTTTAGTGTTTTTGGTCACATAGGTGAATTTCTAAAATTAAATTAATATGTTATTAAAGACATATAACATCTATAAATACTTTTTGTATGGTCAAAGTTTTATCATTAATGAATTATCTAATCAAAGAATCAAAAGATAAAGATATAAGGGTTTATATCTTTCATGTGATTATATACCCTGAGTGTATTCACAAAGTAAATGACTCTGCTATGGCCTATAAATCTCAATAAACATTAGATGGGATTGTTTTAATGTTTCCCATTGTAGATATCATGCTTTTAATGCATGTGTAATCTCAATGTGTTGTCTAAGAATAAAATATAGTAATATTAATATGAGAGTTAAAGATTGGTATAGAAATACCAATGCTATCAAAGGTAGATACTATTTACTCAAGTATTTCAAGGTCTTTGTGGTGTTCTAAGAGTAAGATAATAAGTCATTTATGCTTAGAAGAAGATCACACTAGTTCTTCACTATGAGTGGTTGACTCAATAGGTAGAGCACACAAAGAAGGGTGTTATGAGCTTATCCAAGATATGATCACTTGATTGGCCATAAAAAAGATATATGGATACAATATACCTATTGAAGAGTATGCTCAAATAAAGAATTAATATTGTTCTTATAGGAATAATGCTAGTAAAATTTGTATGCATACCTAGCTCATTAAAATTGTTTTTTGAAGGTTCTATGAGTTGAGTCAAGACCTAATGATGTGAGGAGTCTATTTGAATATCTATGGAGCTTTATTATGGTGGATCATGGATTTAAGGGGAGCTAACTCAGGGCTCTTGAGAATCTTGAAGATAAGTATGCATGGATAAAGGGGGAAATTTCTTGTTAGATAAATGGTTAGGTCCAAGGATCAATAGTCTAAGCATATATAACCTTTTTCATTAATGTCAACGGGGGATAAATAATTGATGGAGAGATGAAAGTAATCTATTGTGTTAGAGTATTTTCCATCAATGACAAAGGAGGAGATTGTTGAAGTATGTTCTTATTGATGTGTTTGTGGTATTAAGGTTGTCATTTATGTCAAAGGTAATTGATGTCCTATAGGTTCTCTTGTGAAGATATATGGCAAGTATTCTTGATGACCTAAGCATGATCTAATAGGTCTTTGTGTTCTGTATAAGATCTTGGCACAAGGTTATGTTCTGACAAGCTTATGAGTAGTGATTGATTTGAAAAGATTATCTAAATGAGAGTGATTATGTGTATTGAAATGATTGTTGTGATATGGTAATTATAGACCAATTTCATGAGAAAAAAGTATATATGTACATCATGCATTGAGAAGTCTAGTCTTGTCTTTATATAGGCATAAAGCATTGTGAGGCATGGTAATGATAACATAGATATGTATGAGTTTGAAATTATGAAAATTAGTGGTATATCATGTTATAGGATGTTTGACACCTTTTTAACATGTGTATAAGGAAAATAATCCTTCATAATAACTCCAAGGTTAGCTATTGAGGCTTAGCTCCTATATGAGAGACCTAGTAAGAAGGCATAGGCTTGGTAACTTGTTGAAAAGAGCAGTGTGAGACCTATGTGAAGAAGGTTGGTAATATGTGAGCATGGTATGAGTGCATTTTAATTGTGGATGAGGTGTTAAGATCAATGTGAGAGGTTTTAAGGTGTTCTCAAGGACCAATCATAAGTGATAGTTCAAAGACCCAATGTGCATATAGACCTAGTGTGGCCAAAGGAAGGGTCAAGTTGAGTTTTCAAAGTGATAGATCACATGTGATAATGGATTAAGGGTTTATAGTTTTTTCATTCATGTTTATTATTTTTTAGGTCATCATTTGAATAATAAGGCAAGAAAACACATTTGAAGGTCTTTTATATATGGAAAATAAAGGTTTCCAACCCTGAGAAGGATAGTTTGACACTCATTGGCATGTGTAAAATTTACATGGTGGTATGATCATTTTGGGATAGATTTCAAAGGGTTCCAAAAAGGTTTTTCAAGAATTAGGAAATGGTATGAGGTGAAATACTATATAAACAATTTGTAACACTAGAACTGGTCTAAAATGCTTTCAAAACCTTCACAGTAACTTGATTGGAGAGATGTTGATATAAATGGAATAGAATGGATTTGTGAGGAAATTTTATTTCTGGATATTTTATAATAATACATCAAAAATTTCTAGGTGGTAGTGGTTTACTAGGGAAGTGAGTGGAAGCTACAAAAATATGTTTATTTCTAACTAATTTCATGCTGTAGGTAGGGTTGACGTGGTCAAGATTATACAATGAATGGATTTTGAATTTATATAATTGTTATTTATGTACATGGTGTTATTTTTTAAAGTTATATCTTCTTTTTCATCTAATTTTCTCACACAAGTTGACCTATTACTAAACTAGCAAAGAGTGAAAATAATGAAAAAAACTAGTTAAAGTGAGAAAGAGATTAGGGATTGGTTGCAGAAGATAGGGAAGGATGCATTTTATTTAGGTAATTTGTAAATACATATTACTCCTATTAATTTTTTTATATGATTTGAAATTCATTTTTAATGGTGAAAACAATGCTCTCAAAGTAACCTGTCTATTTGAGTAAAGATAATGAAAGAGTGAGGTTCAAAGTTTGATTAGTTTGTTGTATATTTTTCACTTTAACTATATATATTTATTATTTTATTTATTTTGAGGTTATTTTAGGATCATAAAAATTAATTTAAATTTTAATAAAGTGATCCTACAAATGTTAGAAGTCATGTTCACCATGACTAGTTCTTAAGGTAGAATGGCAAGTTTGTTTATGTAAGTGAGAATAATAAGTTGGAGGATCTCTGTACTTAGATAAAGTATCATATGAATATTATGTTGTGTTATATGACCTTAATTAAATATAAAATCCTTATGTAAGGTTTTTATTTAATCTAATTGTTAATATGTGGAATCTAAAATGGCTTATCAAACTATGTAAAGACTATGAGAAAGTGGCTTGAGTGATTGGTCTATAAGACCAATGGTTTTCACAAGAGTTTGAGATATAAATGTTGGGGTATTATATATATATATATATATATATATATATATATATATATATATATATATATATATATATATATATATATATAACATATTATATATTTATTTTCACAATATGTCTTTGAATCACTCTTACAAGTGTTAAATGCAAACCTCTACATGAATATGTTTTTGAAGCTAGAGGCAGTTTTAAGTAATCATCTTACATAGGTGAGTATGAAGCATTTTTTCCAAGAGTTTAAGGATATTTTTATTATTATTATTATTATTATGTTATATTAGTATATTACATATATATTAATGTTTTTTAATTCATTGTAATTGCATATGCAAATGTTGGTGATCAAATGTTGTTGACTGTACTTTGGTAGCATTTGACCATTCTAAGTGGTCATGTTGCAAGAGTTAGTTTGAGGTATTTTGTCCTATTTGGTGATGTCCAATGGACATATTTATTATCATGAAGTCATAAATGATATTTTAATGATATTTTTTCATATGGTAATATGGTAAAATTGAATATATACTTTATTTGTTTAAGGTAGACTATTATTATGTATAAAGGGTTAGTGTCCAATAGGGCTAATGGCATGGTTCAAGTGATGAGTTGGACTTACAGGTGGTGTGGACCTATGTGTATGTTATAAAGGTTATATTTGAGGTTTATTTTAAGTTTATAATTCATTTTTTAATACTCAATATGGTTTAATACATCATAAGTGTAATGTGTGCTTAAGACAAACCTAATTGCATTTGCTCTCCTTTAAGGCCTAATGGCGGTTTTGGTCCTTAAGGGGTATGAAAAACCTATGGATTTTTTGTATCACTTTTTAAACGTGTTTTTTTACATATTAAAATTATTATCTAAGTATTTTAAGGTTATTTTCTGACCAAGATGGGTGAGAGTAAGTGATGGGTATAAAAGTAAGGCCTGATTGGCCTATTTAAGATAGTTGAGAAGATGGAAAGATAAGTGTATAAAATGTCTCATTTGAAGGAGTATTATTAGGTTATTGATGAATATAATAATAGTAAATAAATTATTATTAACATATAACATATATTATATAGGTGTATGATAAGGTCAATTGACCTAATGAGCCTAGAAGAGGCATATTGAGTGAGTGAGCTTAGAAGGCTGTTTGAGAGGGGTAGAAGGATATTTGAGAGGGGTAAAAGGATAAGGAGTGATGAATGAGTGGATTTATTATTTATATACCATTATATATACATAAAATGAGTGTTATAGGTATATTATAGGGAGAGGAACTCAGATAGATAAAAAAGAGAGCTAAAGAAGAGATCACAATCTGTTATTTGAGTAACAAGTTATTGTGAAGGTGATCAAGATTATCTTGGATGGGTTGGTTCTTAGTAAATAATGGAGTATTATATTCCCTTTATATTATATATTTTATAATTTTCATTGAATTGGTTGGGTTGGCTCAAAGTCACTTAGGGGGTTGGAGCCTCCTTGCAAGTTGGAGCTTGCTAAAGGACTAGTTAGGTTGGTCCCTAACTAATGAGGGGTTGGTGCCTCACTAAGTTTTATTTAATTAATTATATTATAATATTTAAAGTGGTTTGATAGTGTTTTTTATACCCCATGGTGGTTTACCATATGTCTTTGGTTTTCATGTTTTGATATCTTTCTTCATACTTATGTGATTGATCTTTTATGCATTGTTATATATCTATGATAGTTTGAATGGTTACAGAATTATGAGTGGAATTGAGTTAGATGTTTTCACACTGATTCATCCCCTAGTGGTTGTTCTTTCAATAAGGTATGAATCACTTCAATAATGTCTTCATCATTAGGAAGAGTGGGGATATGACCATAATACTCGACATATACTTTGAGATCGATAATTTTGTTACCATAGTGATCATAATTATAATGTGTTTGGAATACATATATGGACTTTTAATCTAATTTAATCTCAATATTAGGTGGATTATGGGATTAAAGGTGATCATATTTAATAGGTTTGTCATTATCATCATTAACAAGGAGAAAATTGGATTGAATGATTCATATAGTAGGAGGTATAGAAGATGTAGAAAGTTTCAAAGGTTTAGAAGGCAATATTTTTTATACCACCCAAGGAGTATCAATGAGGATAGGATTAACAATAGGTATACTACCTTCAGGTGCTAATTTTAAACTAGTGGAAATAGTATGAACATCACAATTGAAAGCATGCATTTAAGCTAGAGTTTTTGATAATGTTGAACATCCAAGTCTATTGATTTATCTTGGGATATGATGTAATTATCATCATAGGTTGGATAAATTTTATATGATTAATATTCAAGAGGAATTTTAGAAGGGGAGATGCTTGGATCATTGAATTTACATGGATACATGATTAAAAGATCCTATAATAATTTAGCCACTTCATATTCATTACATGTGGAGTCATCTTCTATGTAAGAGGATTCCTAAGAATTTCATGGAGGCTGAAATAAGTGATCTCATATATGATAGGGATGGTGAAATTATAAGGTAATAAATAAGGATGAAGCCACCTAGAGATGTAAATAGAAATCTTGGTAGTGTTTTAGTTATTTTGAAAATTATTAGGCTCATCATCATTTGAATCAATAAGAGTGACATGTAAATCCATATTCATATTGATAAATTTAGGTAAAGGAATACTATTAATTGTTGCAATGGTATAAATATGATATTGATACTTGGGATTTGGAAGTTGAATACTCCAAGGGTTAGGATTGGCCTAATTTTTATACCTTTTTCCATTATGAAGGAACTTGATAAATTGGCTACCAGAAGAGGTGATAGCCCTCATTTTATGAGTCCATGGGTGTCATAGGAGTATGATGTAGGAAAATGGTAAATCAAAGACCATAAGTTTAGTTTAAATAGTCTTAGGTCTAATTGTAAGAGAGCCAAATATAACCAAGTGGATTTTGATTAGTTTTGTCAAATCCATAACATGTTATGCAAGTTTTCTTGAGATGATCTTTATTATATCCAAGTTGTTGGATAAGTCACAATGTGTCACATTAATCCAATACCCTTTATCTACTAATAATTTATGAATGAGGGTAGTATTAATGTATATTTTAATGATTATGGGTGGATCATCAGATCTAAAGAGGATATCATCATTAACCATGTCTTATTTGAAGAACTATATGGAGGGTTTTAATAAGGACAAATGGATTCAATGGTATGCACTTCAGTTGGTTAAATCTCATGGGAAGATGGTTCTTCTTCTATGGAATATAGCTCCTCAATTTATTGAAGTTATTACATGAGGAAATTGTAATGATAAGGAGAGGTACAAACTAACTCCATAATAGGAATATTTTAAGGCATGGATTTGAGTTCTTATAAGAAGTTCCAATGGGTTTTAAAAGAATAACTAGAATGAGTTTTAGAATTTTTGCAAGAAGAGAAGTGGTAGGGGGTTTAAAAGGAGATGATATCTCATTAGTTTCTAGAGCTAAGTGAGTGGTTGTATTATCTTTGAGGAGTTTATCTTCCAAAGATGGGTTTTCAAGTTTAGTGATAGGATCTTTGTGAGATGGTTTATGTTGATAATTGACCTTAGTTGCATTGGCATATTGAAAATTATTGTAATATTAGTCATAGTCAACATCAATAGCACAAACATCCTTATTGGCTTGTTGAACATTAGGTGTGAAAAAATATTTTTGGTTATTATACTAAGAAGCTTTTGGAGCTTGTAACTTTTGAGAAGAATTACTGTAATCTTGATGATGGAATTGAATCATGGATACATAATTAAATGAATCACCAAACATATAAGAAACAACAAATTTTGTAAGACCTCTACATGTTTTATGGGAGGGACTGATGTCGGCATGGAACTAAAAAAATTCTTTAGGGTCATACCATTTAAGAGGATTATTAGGATAAATAACTAATTTAGAGGCCACTAAGAATTGTTTCATTTTTGCATAGTTAGTGGTGTGTGGGAATATGAGGGATTGTCAGCTTTAGAAACTCCTAGCTTGGTTTGAGGAGGATTATTGATTATCACATTATTTTAATGTTGAAAATAGTCTTTAATTATTTTGGTATTAGGTTAAAACTATTTCATTAATAAGTCTTTACATTTGGATTGGTCAAGATCTTTGTTGATCATTTGAGTGAAAGTTTGAACCTTATACTAAAGTAAAGGAGTTGAGGTAGTTATAAAGAGTTTAAATAGATTATCATCAATCATGTTATTATTAACCTTGTGGGCTAAATATTTCCATTACTTGATAAAATTATGAGCTGATTTAGTGGGAGATTATTTAGCATTGATAAAATGGATAAGACAATTTTTAGGAAGATCATTGTATTGAAACTCTTTAACTAAAGGATTGACTAAATCCTCTAGTTACGATATAGAATTTTGGAAAAGTTAGTTATACCATTGTAATGCATCACTAGTGAATATTTTAATTAGGCTTTTAGTTATGGAAAACATATTAGTTTGGATCCACTCCTTATAAATATTATTGAATGCCTTAAGGAAGGATACATGGTCTTTAGTCCAATAGTACTTAATAGTTGGAGATATTTTATCAATATCAATAGAAACAAATAAAGGGGATCAAGTCTTGTTTTTAATAATATTGTTATTAATGATAGGTTGGGGAATGACATTTCCTATGGTATCTCTAAGAGATGGAGGAAAACAAATTTGATTATTTTGAGGGAGAAGAATGGGAGGTTTATTAGCCATATTGATCAAATGATGTAGTTGAATTATTTGGGGTGTTATATATTTGTATTATGTTCATTTGTTGTACTATATGTGCAATAATTTTGGTTATATCAATGGGTGGATTTGTGTTTGTAGGAGGACTCACTATATTGGTATTATTGGGAATGTTATTAGCTAGTGGATTACTTGTGGGATTATTATATAAACTTGTGTCAATTCCCCCCACATTATGATGAGATGATTGAATATGGGAATTATCTTGATATATATGGAAATGATTTGATCAACCTATCTCATCTTATTTAATGATTTAAACCATGTTTCAATCTATAGATTAGGGAGGGGATGAAGCACTCCAATAATGAGGATTCTCTTAGGAGGTAAAGAAAGGAAGAAATGAACACCCCATATAGTGTCTAAATGGATTTAGATTTTAAAAATATATTATGATAGGGAATTTCATGATACTTGATGAAAGAAAAAGAGATTAAGAAAGAAGAAGGAAAATAAGTGATAGAGTTAGCCAGATTGAGAATAGAGTTAGATAGAAAAATAATAGGGTCAACCAATAGGTATAAATTTGACTAGGTTAATAGGATACTACTAAGATACAAGATGAAAATAATGCATAGTCATATAGGTTGATTATGTATTGTTGGATAAGGAATAGAACAAAGAGATAAGAATACATAGTCATGTAGGTCGATTGGTGTACTGTAGATAGGAAGGTGAAAAATAGTTTTTGAGAGACTATCAACCAAGACAATAGTGTTTTAAAATAGGGGAAAAATTGTAAGATAATTTTAAGTAAGAATAAAAGTTATTATAAAATATGATCAATATGGATTTAAGATCATGTAACTAATATAAATCTACTCAAACATTAAACTACCTAAGTAAGATCTAGAGCCATTAGAACTAAATGTAAATTGATGAATGAAAAATTCAAAATAACATCTTAATCCTAAGATAATTGATCCAAACCATGATTAAATGGATGAAATAAATAAGATTTGGATTAAATAGATATTACTTTAGACTCATAATTTTGACATTATTATGACATGAGCATGGATTATTTATAATGGATTCAAGGATTGGGCATGAAGACACAAGATGATCGATAATTACTAATTAGACATAGATTATTTAGATATCTTGTAGATGGCCTTACATCGAGGAATGGAGTTGTTTAAATAGGGGGAGGTAGAAAGTAAGGGATATAATTCAAAGTTGGTTTATAGAGATCAAGGATGGAGAATTAAAAAGAATTTTAAATTCCTTGGAAGCCTCTAGATTTAGGGGCATCTAGAGATGAGGGGTGAGAATAAGGAGGATTATATAATCCTTATTAGGGATTAATGATGATTATATGGGGGAATAGATAGGGATTAGGTGGATAATTATGGACTAGGGGTGTAGGAGAGCCTATGAATAGGCTTAGTAGGTGGTTAGGTGGGTCATGGGAATTTAAAATTCCAAAATAATGAATAATATATATTAGGATAGGATTAAGGGATGTTTTAAAGAAATTAATGATAAAGTGGGATAGAATAAGGATAGTGAATTATTAGAAAGGGGGTATTAGATAAATTATTAGGAATGTACTAAATTAGTGGGATAAATGAGATAAGCAAAATTAATGTAAGCTAATAGTAATATTATTAGTGTTAAATGGAGAAATCAAATTTAGATGCATACATTTTTTCCCTCTTTGAAATGTAATTGTGAGTGAAGTTAATTAAAAGGAGTAATGGTATTTAAAAGAAAACCTATGTCATGGATGAATGTTAGTAGATATGATGCCCCTTCAAGGGGACATGTGGGGAAGAATGAGATGGATGGCCACTCAAAAGAATAAATGATGAGTGGTATGAAATGGATAGAAGATGGGATGGGATTTGAGATGTGATGAGGATGAATAAGATGAATTTGACTTGAGTAA
Organism: Torreya grandis; assembly: GCA_037957365.1. NCBI lineage: Eukaryota > Viridiplantae > Streptophyta > Pinopsida > Cupressales > Taxaceae > Torreya > Torreya grandis. The sequence goes on from JARHVA010002238.1 coordinate 1,013,546, forward strand.
TGATCTATAGATTAATTATGCCCCTAGTAAAGACACATGCATAGGGAGTAGAGATGACTACATCATAGTTTCTGACACATCCCAAGGGGAAATCAACTATAACATGATGATGATAGGATAAAATGTTGTAATATTTTGACATATCCCAATCAAGGATGTATGCAAGGGAGATATATAAGTTAGGATAGACAAGAATTGGATAATGCGAATGATGGGTGTAGCTCAAAGCTAAAATTGATTGATATGATGAAGAGGATGAAAAAGAAGAATAATTTGATCAAGTGACCAATAGAAAACATTGTGCCAACATGATAAGATATAATATGATGATAAATTTATGGTTTATATTGTGCCCCAATCAAGGGAGAATTTTATACACTATAAATGATTAATAGACTAATTAGTGATGATAAGTAAAATATGGAGAAAATAAGAATGCGATGACTTATCAAGCCTAATCAATAGGTGCAAATAATTGATAAAAGGATTAATGAGATTATTATGAGGATGGTGATTGATCAATATAATGATTAATATTATAGCTCAAAGATATGACTAATATAAGACAAGAATATGAGGAAGAGGAGAGAGTGATAAATGATGATGAGGAAAGAAGTGAGAGTGGATGAGCTATCATTGGGCACCAGAGAGTGGCCAAGTGTTGCCTACATAGTCTAGAAAGACCTCAAGTTGATGTAGTTATGACTAGAAGAAGATGATGATGTTAGTGATTATAGGATATGAGTCAAATGATGAGATGAGGATGAAAGATTAGATGTTAGTTAAATAGGTCAATAGTATGGGAATAAGGATGATTAGATGATTAGATAAATGATGAGGGTATAGATGATCAAGCCATCACAACTATCATAAGGCTCATCATCATTTAAGTAATCCAAGAAATATGTCACTTTATAGTATGCCCCATGATATATGCATGAACAAGGGGAAATTATTTCAAAGTGCATAGGCAAATGGAAAACTCTACATCATCAAGGGTAATTATAAGAAGTATTTTAGCCTTGGGTGACATCATAGAATCCTTGTTAATTTTCCATGATGCAAACATAAGGAAAACAAGATATATACATGATGTAAACAAGTCACACAATCAAAAATCATACAAGTAAAACACACCTGTATCTACATGCAATATCATAATGTCTTATCTATGATGGGATGAATAATTGGGTGATCGACTGGATATAGGAAAATCATGATGTGATTGTGGATTGAGGATAAATGTGGATTGGGATTGGATGATCATGATGTGTATGGTCTTAGGATAAAGATATAGATGTGGATATAGGTTTTGGAATAAGTGAGGGACTTAGATGAGGATATGGATATGAGGGTCTATATAAGGATTAGGATGGATATAGACTAGATTTGTCACTAGTTTAGAAGAGGAGTATAAATGATGTGATGGGGTGTGATAATGTCTTTGAATACTAAGATGGTCTAGAAATCAAATCTAAGAGTAGTCAAAGGACGTGATTTGATGTGAGGGCTAAGATGACCAGGGATTACCAAAATATAAAACCCTATAAGAGTTCAATCTAATAAGAAGAGTAGGAAGTGATAGGATAAAATATCCTTTCTAGTAAAAAAATGGTGATTAGATGGGTGTTAGGTATGAAGAGACAATGATAGGGAAGTGATGAGATAAAATACCTTTCACACTAGTAAGGAAATAGGTATGAAGACCTAATGATAGGAAAGTGATGGGTGATAGATTAAATTATTTTATAAGGTTATGTGTGTCAATAATACCTCATCAAAATGATGATAAAGGTATAGAGGAATGGGTGACCACTCATATTTGGTTCCAAGACTAAATGTTGTATCCAAAGATGATGAATGGGAAAATATGAGACTGATATTAAATGTGATGGAAGATGAATGGAATGGAGATGGATTTGACCAAGGGATTAAACATAGGACAAGGCACCATGAACTATTTTTAGGTTTTTCAAATTTTATGATTTTTAGGGTTTGTAGGATATTTCACTTTTTAGGGATTTGTATGTACACTATACAAATGGGGTTACTAAAAAATGGAATACCAAATTGATAAACCATGATGAATATGGATGGGATTATGGATGACATGAAAAAATGATGAGGGTGAGATGGAAAATGGGATGGGGGTCATAAAGGGATGGACTAGGGAGTGCCAATGACCACATCATGAAGTAACCAAATGTTTAGTTATTTGAGTGTTCATCGGAGGATATGATAAGATGATTCTAGAACATTTATTTTAGATTAATATGGATTTAATATCATGAAACTAGTCTAAATGTAGTAGGGCATTTGAGAAATATGGTTCTAAGATCATGCAACTAATATAAACCTACTCAAACATCAAACTACGTAAGCAAGATCTAGAGCCATTAGATCTAAATGTAAATTGATGAATGAATAGTTCAAAATAACATTTCAATCCTAAGCTAGTTTCTCTAAACCATTATTAAATGGATGAAAAAAAAATGGATTGAATAGAGATTACCTTAGAATTAAAATTTGGACATTATGATGACATGATCATGGATTATTGATGATGGATTCAAGGATTTGGAATGGAGACTCAAGATTATTGTTAATTGCTAATTAGACATGGATTAGTTAGATATATTATAAATGGAATTCCATGGATGAATGGAGTTGTTTAAATAGAAGGAGGGATAAATCAAGGGCTAGAATTTAAATTTAGTTTATGGAGATCAAGGGTGGAGAATTAAAAGGAATTTAAAATTCCTTGAAATCATCTAGATTTAGGGGCTAATGGAAAGGAGGGGTGAGAATCAAGAGTATTATATAATCCTTTTTAAGGTTTAATGATGATTATATGGGGGATTAGATAGGGATTAGGTGGATAATTAGAGATTAGGGATGTAGGAGAGCCTATGAATAGGCTTAATAGGTGGTTAGATGGGTCATGGGAGTTTAAAAATCTTAAATAATGAGTAAGATAGATTAGAATAATATTAAATGATGTTTTAAATGAATTAAGGATAAAGTAGGATATAATAAGGTTAGTGAATGATTTGAAAGGGGGTATTAGATAAATTATTAGGAAGGGGATAAATTAGTGGTATAAATGAGATACACAAAATTAATTTTGACTAATAATAATATTAGTGACATTATATGGAGTGAGAAAATTTAGATACATATAGAAAGAAAACACAAAAATAATTGGATTGATCTGATTGATCCAATTAGAACACACAACACAATATTGGCCAATTAAAGTTTTGAAATACAACACAAAATGATCAAAGAGAAAGTAATAAATTGAAAAGTAAATTATAACTAATTGATCACCCTAAGTTTTATTAGATTATAATAGAGTGTAATTTTAGTGTGATATAAATTTGGCTAAAATAGAGAACTAGAAAGAAATCTAAGGTTGATTTTGAGATGTTTGGGACAAAAGGGTCAATATTGGTAATGGTGCTAGCTTTGCGTTGGATCCCACCCCCTCACTTCATAATCCCATAGTGATAAGGATGTCAGGTTCTTTTCCAATATATACCATTAACCACATATTTATACTTGGATAGAAAACCAAGTTGACTTCCACCTTGGTGATGAAATATAAATAGGTAGGCCTTGGGAAGACAAATGTTTAATGTTTTTTTATGCTAAGTGGTTTGGTAGTTGATGGGGAATCAAGAACAACAAACAGCTCTAATCCCACTTGTCAGGATCTTGCTCCTCAATAAGAGCACAATATGATTACCTTGTATAAGCAACTAAACATGCAGAATTAACTAGAAGCAATAAGTAACTAGAATTCACAAATGACATAAAATGTGAGAGACAACACAATATGTATTAATACTCATCCAAAAAAGAATACAATGAAGAGGCGCCACACTCTTCCACACCTTTTAGGGTTCCCACACCAAGTGTACAGTAATTCTCTTCAAGAGTTCACTCTCCTACCAAAAATGGTCCCAACACACAATTCACACACAGAATTAGTGTTCACCTCCAACCAGTCAGTAATAACCCTACCAGTACACAAGTACTCAAAGTACTTCAAGTAGATCTCCCATAAGCTTGCAACAACCTGCAACTCAAATGATCTTACTTACACATGTAGAACTTCTCCTTGATCTTGCAACAACCTGCAGATCACCCTATTCTTACAATTGGAAGGAACTTCCTTACCTTCCTCTATTGCTCTCTATGGAACTAGAAGGAACACACACTTTGTTCTCTTCACTAGCACACTTTATAATACATGCCAATGGGTCTATAAATAGATCCCACACTTAAAAAATAACTTAGACTTCTAATTTACAATAATTAGCATGCAACTCAAGACTAAAAATAGCCTTTACATGCAAACACTCAGTTTAACGAACTAACTGTTCATGCAACAAACAATTTTGGAACCGCACAGGTGATCGACGTCAGTCCCTGTCTACCTGGAGGTGACTGACATCGACCGACCTCCTACCGATGCCAGTTTCCCTTCTATTCACCCATGACTGATGTCGATCATACTACTGATGCTGGTACCCCTAAAACTTAGCAACCTCCATGTTTGTAATAGTTGAAGCTTTTAGCTTCACAACCTAACAATATCCCACTTGGAGATAAATAGCTACACATGTACCTATACTAGTACATTGTCTAATCTATATCCTAGCTTATATTCCTCTTCAAGCTCAATCTTGAAGACCAACCACCACACACCCTGTGGTGCTACACCTATGCCTGAATTTCTCCATTCTCAGCTTACCTTCTTCTACCATTGCTATACTCCCACTCAATCAAAAGCCCCTGAGAGTGACCTATAATCAAAAAAACTAACTAGATTTGAACCACCTGTTAGTAAACCTTGCTCTGAGAACCTCCAACCTCGCTTTGATACCAGTTGATGGGGAATGAAGAACAACAAATAGCTTTGATCCCACTTGTTAGGATCTTGCTCCTCAATAAGAGCATAATATGATTACCTTGTATAAGCAACTAAACATGTGGAATTAACCAGAAACAATAAGTAACTAGAATTCATAAATGACAAAATATGAGAGACAACATAATATGTATTAATACTCATCTAGAAAAGAATACAATGAAGAGATGCCACACTCTTCCACACCTTTCAGGGTTCCCACACCAAGTGTACAATAATTCTCCTCCAGAGTTCACTCTCATACCAAAAATGGTCCCAACACACAATTCACACACAGAATTGGTGTTCACCTCTAACCAGTCAGTAATAACCCTGCCAGTACACAAGTACTCAAAGTACTTCAAGTAGATCTCCCATAAGCTTGCAACAACCTACAACTCAAATGATCTTACTTACACATGTAGAACTTCTCCTTGATCTTGAAATAACCTACAGATCACCCTGTTCTTACAATTGGAAGGAACTTCCTTGCCTTCCTCTATTGCTCTCTGTGGAACTAGAAGGAACACACACTTTGTTCTCTTCACTAGCACACTTTACAATACATGCCAATGGGTCTATAAATAGATCCCACACTTAAAAAATAACTTAGACTTCTAATTTACAATAATTAGCACACAATTCAAGACCAAAAATAGCCTTTACATGCAAACACTTGGTTCAAAAAACTAACTATTCATGCAATGAATAGTTCTAGAACCACACAGGCGATTAACGTCGATCCTTGTCTGCCTGGAGGTGACCGACATTAGCCAACCTCTTACTGATGCTGGTTGCCCTTCTATTCACCCATGACTAATGTCAGTCATACTACTGATGCCGGTACCCTTGGAACTCAACAACCTCCATGTCTACAACAGTTGAAGCTTTTAGCTCCATAACTTAACAGTGTGTGCAAAAGATTAAAATAGACTAACTAACATGATAATTTGAAAAAAAACCTATTTAAAATATGTGAGTTAGTTTAAGAATGAAAACAACTGAAAAGGAAATGTGAATAAATTATTATCAAATAGATGTTAATTCCTTGATTGATAATAGTAAAGAGTCATTTTAGGTGACATTATATGTAAACAATATATAATAAAGTCAAGTAATTCCCTATTTTAGATTAAGGTAAAAGCAAGTTTTGAAGGGGTCCCAAAACCCTTTAATAGAAACTTGAAGGATAAAACATAAACAACCAACAGGATAGTGAATCCTAAAACATACTGAAGACCAGTATTTAAATAGGTTTTATAGGGACCTGAAATTGCCAATATAAACCAATAAAAACAACCAAGTTTTACTAAGACCTAAAACCTAAACAAACTAGGGTAAACACCCTAAAAAACCAAGTTTTTCTAGGACCTAAAACCTCAAACCCTAGATCCAACATCACCAACACCCAAACCGTCCACCCGATCGTCTACCCATTCTTCCCCTCAACCAAAGGATCCACCACCATGGCAATCAAAACACCATCAGAGAAATCCCCAATGTCAATAAGCACACATAAGCCACAACCCCAGTTAACAAACAGCGATGGAAAATAACTAGATCTAGTCACCTAGGTCCCATCAAGCTTAAAAAACATGGTTCAGAAGTGAACCATCTTCCGCACAAGGCGTAACAACATAGGGGAAATAAATCTTCCCCCAACCAAACACTATTTCCATCGCAAGCCAAATCGGAATGGCAGTCCACCTCAGGCCAAAAAACCAGCCTTGGTTCCATCTGTATTTCAAAAAAATGAAGAAAAATAGTAATCCATGCAATAAAAATCTACCTTTACAATGTTGTGCAAACACGAGCCTCCTCAGTTGTGAGCACTCCTCCTATCTAGAAAATAAACAAGATCTCTCCATGGCCTAGCAAATGATTTGCTCCTTTAGCACCATCGTATGGTCCTCAACCAGTCTCTAAGCAATAGTGGCACCAATCTAGGGTATCTTGGTTAGGCACAGCATTTAAGCCTCACTACCACTTTAACCCAGCACTGCTGCCCAGACCATCTGCCCCTTCAGCTGCAAGATCACCACCGCCATGGCATCCAAAAATATCATCGATAAGATCATCAATCTTATGTAGATCAAGGTTTTTTAGTCTGCATGGTGACCTCCTCCTACCTCTCTTATTATATAAAAGTAATGGTCTTTAAGAATAAAGTCAAATAGGTTGACTATGTCTCTTAGACATAAGGTAGACTATAGAACTAAGTTGACCAAGTTGACCTGTTTAGTTATATGTTGAAGTTTTGAAGACAACCAACTTGTGGAAAAAAATATAACTCAATGAAGAACTAAAATGATATAAAGAGAAAATAAGGAACCTTGGTGGGCTTGAAGATGATTTAAATTGTAATTTTTATGTTGCAGTGCTTAATTATTGATTTCAATTTTTTCTAGATGGGTCGATTATTTGGACCAAGTTCTACAAAACCCTATGTGATGAACAAGAAATAATTAATGGAGTCACCCTATTTTATAGTGTTTGTTGACCTGTATATTGGTAAAATAAAATAACATACAAAGTTGACTTGTTTGATCATGTATGCTAATCCATAACTGAATAAGAATACTATGTCAAATTGATTAATATAGTAACATGTATTTGATGAAGACCTACATAAATAGAACAAAGTCATTTTGAAGTGACTGTGTGTTAAATATGTGCATAGAAAGTTATAAAGATATCAAATTATTCAATATAGTGTTTTAAATATATAAAAATATAATATAATGATAAAAATGATGGCATTAAAGAAAACCTTCAAGGGTTAGGTTTACATCAGGTTCAGCAAAATGTATACAATAGAAAATACAATTAGTCTTTAAATCAATCCTAACTCAGAGAAGATAAATCATAGTTACACTTTTGATTGTTGATAAATTAGATATTTAGGGTTATGACCAAGATCGATGTACTAGACCTAGCCAAGGGATCTCTTACCATAATAATATCACTAGGGAGGGTTCTAAAGCCTCAAGTCAAGCAAAACTATGAAATAACCCTAAGTCTTATGTTTTCATATTCACTAATGTATAAATGACAATTAAAGTAAAAGCCTAATCTAGTACTCACCAAATCTTGAGACACAAAGTGGGTGTTATTAAACATAAAATTAAAACATGTATAAGATAATTATTTTTAAATTATGTATAGGTAAGACCCTAATGCATGGAGAAAACAATATACTCAAAAGCCTTTACTTATGTTACTTCTATCTACTAAAAGAGAGGAACAAAGTTATAGATACTTACCTTCAAGATGAACCCATTGAGACTCAATCTCTCCATTAGTCAAAGGTTCTTCGTGATAGGTTGTTATGGTTTGTAAGGATCACTAAGAAAGGCCAAAGCATCGAAGGCTTTTCCATAAGATAATATTATTCTCCAAATAGAAACCCTAAGATAAGACTCTTCAAGTAGAATGGTGGAAGATAAGATTGTAAATAAGTGCAAATGATTAATTAACTCTTGTTGTCTCTCTAAGAATGGAAAAATGAACATGTCTATATAGATGAATCTAACCTTAATCCTTTCCAAAAGTTGCTCTGATTGGGTTAGCCCAACTGACTCTATATTATTATTAACAAAAATAAATAAGGTCCTGGTCTAAGTCAGTCAGGGGCCAACTTAGACCCTAAATGAGTTTTTTCAATTAAAATACAAGGTTGATGGGGCCAACATTGTATCATAAACTATAAAAAAGGATTTTAAGATAGGGAAGGTTAATGAAGGTAAAAAATGACTATAGGAGGGTTTAAAAGAGGATTAAAATCTTAGGTAATGTTTTTAGGGGATGGTTGCATTGATAACAAATTGTATCAAAGGGACAACAATCTTGTGAAGCACTAATGGTCTTCCTACCCCTTTCTTTATGCACCCTTTAAGGCATACACTCATAGAGATTGAAACTAGATAGGTTCCTAAAATATAGGAAGCATTATTAATTGATAAAGTTTGAAAATATTATGTGTATACACATATCACATGAGTAATGATCTCACATGATCACCTAAGGCATGTACCCTAGAATGGTTCCCATCGATTTTACCATGTGGTGGTGGTAAGACAACTCTATCTTACTTATGCACTTGGGTTAGCATGTTTAGTCATAATTACTATAAATATCACTTTATGTTTAGCCATTTGATTCATTCAAATGGTTCACATGCTTCTTATCTCTTACCATAAAAACATATTTAACACCAAAAATACTAATGCATCAATATTTATAGATAAATTAGTGATTCCATTGATTTCATTTGAAAAGATTACAAAGGTATTTCAATAACACTCTATTTTTCTATATCTCTATATCCTTGAAAACCATTCATAAACAAATTTAAGGGGTATTTATACATAAACCAACCCCTCTCAAGTTACATCATTAATACAAATAAAGATTACTATCTAATGATTATTTTTAAAAAATGGTGATCCATTTCAATTAAGTCATTTTTATTTGGGCCTAACAACACCTATATAATCTCTCTATGCTATATATTCATGTTCATGTTCCTCCTCTCTCATGGACTGGAGATATATTCATACTTGATTAATCTTTGATTCTTTCACAAACTAAAATATAATCATCTATGCTTCTTGTGCCCTTGTCCTAATCTTATGCTTTTTTGAGTCCTGTGTCTTATATTTCTCATTATTCATTTCCTTCTATTTTGTAACTTGATATTACATTCCAAGGTATTTGACATTGTTATCCCCTATGTAATTCTCTCCCACACCAAGTCCACCATTCTATTATCATAACCTTGTTTTTCCATGCTATGATTCTAAAATACATAGAATATATCTATACAAAATTTGGGGTCCAATAATGGCTCCCACTCTTTGATCTTCCTTTTGAAATGTGGAAAATTATGAGGACCATCAAGAACATCCTATTGGAACTCAAAATATTTATAAACATGATCAATTTTTTACCACTCCATTGTGAAATTATGTCACTGCATAATATAATAAGGCACATTCATAAACTAGATCACATACCCATTCTCCACCTAGACAAATTATATAGCCATATATGATTGTAATATAAAGTCTCCATCCACCATCTCTCCATCCACCATCTCATTAATAACTCACTAATTATGTGAACTAAATTTAGAAGTGATAGTAAATAAACTAATAATGCAATCTTAATCTAAGATAAATTCAACCTAAGATAGAGAAACAAATAAAGAAAATAGAAAACATAGACTTATGCTTCAAATGTGCAAGCTTTCTTTATTACAATGTAAACTTGATTCTCTTCAAAAAAGTAGTTACTCACTATTCCAATGTAAAGGAGAATGGGTAAAATTTTAGTGCAAAAAATACTTTTTGTATGCTTTGATTAACTTTATTTCTCTTGGATTCCCTTGTGAATTGAATACAACTTCATTCTCATAAGTCAAGATTATTAAAAATAAAAGTTTTCAAGATTATTTATAGTTTTTTAGAGGAATATCTAATGATGGAGGATTATTTGGATTTATTAAGTGATTAAAATAATCAATGGTGGTTAATGAGTCCTCACCCATGAAGATGAATACCATTTCAAATGGCTGAGATAAGTATGGGATTAGTTAGCTGAGTCAACATGAATGAGTTAAACTTCTTGACAACTCAAGGGACAACTCATAAGAGGTTGATAGATTTGTGGGTTTGGTTGGGATGAGCCAACATGTGAGGAATAATAAGGTGGAAGATGTTGGATGAGGTGTAAAATATATATTTTATTTTTAAAATAAGGATTTAAATTGTGCATAATTGACTAATTTCACTTATTCAATTGTTTGAATTTGGAGAGAGATGTGATGAATTATTTTAAGCAAAATTATTAATAGATTTTAGGTTCATTTCAACACTAAATATAATTTATGGTTCTACATTTTACCCTTTTTGAAATAGTGTTGTGAAGTAGTATAGTTTATAAGAATAGTATAAGCAGAGCATCGATAATTAAGAAGGAGAAAGTTAATCCAAACGATTGAAAATGAGTGTGGTGATGCCCCCTTGAGGGTTTATGTGAGAAAATAGATAAATTCTTAGAATGAATTAAATATGAATAAGATATGGAAATGAGGAAACTATCATCAATAATATAGATACTTGTCTCAATACTAACATTTATACTATTATAGAGGGTAATTGTAAAACTATTTACTGCTAGTTATTAAATTCTAGAGAAGGTATTATAAAATGTAAATTTCCCACTTTATAGACTGCATGCTTGGTTTGTACTCAGACCTAGGGGTATCATGAGAAAATTTGGGAATAATATATCCTAATGATGGTAAGCCACATGCCATAAAATGAAAAATATAGATTGTTTGATTTGTGATAAAGATTAACAAAATTGATATTTGTAAACATTGATAAGGAGATATATCACTTTGATTAAATGATAGTAGAAAATGTAGATGAAATGACTTAGATGGATGATGGTGTCCAAACTGACCATAGATACCCTATGTCTCTAGGTTTTTCCTACATAACCTTCCTTAGATATCAGGCCAAATGTAGTTCTCTCAATGTGGGAAGATATGTAATGTAAGATTGACCCATGGATATTGTTAACATATTTAAGTTAATGATTATGCATTATGATTGGATCATGGATTGATTTTACCCCAATAAATGATATATGATAAGGGTGGATTTGTAATTGATATATCCCAAGATACACTACATGCTTTGAGGTGCCCCATGAATTAGGGTTCATAGGAATGGATGTTGGAATGATATATCCCATGTAAAGCTATGAGATTAAATTGGTTGACTTATTGATTGAATGAGAAAGTGATGAGTTGATAGAAAAAGTACTAATATTGTGATTTTTTTGGTCCCAATAGACAAGTATCAGAGAGTAAATGGAAATATTAGGAAATTATTGTGGATGATTGATATACAAGCATGAACAAGAAAATGAAGCGACTAGATGGATTAATGATGATGGATAAATTGACTCAAAAAATGAATGAGATAAGGATGGATGGGAGAGATATTATTATGGGATTAAAAAATTGGTTTTGTGTAGTTAAAATCTTATAAAAGGAGAATAAAATGATTTTTTAATTCTCAAAAAAGTGAAATCAGCATCTATAATGATGAATTCATTGAGCAGCGTGGCAAATTTGTTGAGAAATGATTTTGTAACTAAGTGCCACAAAGTTACTACTAAATGATCCAAAGTGAAATTTAAATGATGTGAATTCACAACTAAGCACTACGAATTTGCAACTAAATGCTTTGAATTTGCAATTAAGTGATATGAATTTTCAATTGCATAATTGTGAATTTGTTTACACCATAAGTGAAAATTTTTTCTAGGGAATAACATTTGACTCTAGATTTTGTTTGAGATCACATTTTCTCTAACATGAAGGTATTGAAAATGAGAATGAAAATATGAACACATATTGTAGTTTTGGTTGGGGCCAATCATTAAAAAGAGTCTAAAACTAATTATAAATGTTAGGTTAGATAAGAAGAATGTTGTTTGATAATTTAAAGAGCGTGTTGATATGATTATGAATTTTAATGAGTGTATTTAAAATAAATAATGAAAATGGAATGATTAACATAGTCTCTATTTTAAATATAAATAGAAGAGACAAGTTTTAATATAGCCTCAGATCATTCTATGGATTAGTATTTTTAGCACATCAAAGTTCCTCCTAGGATTATACCATAATGACTTTGTTTAAGATGAGGCACATATTATTTATCTAAGAATGTGAGATAGTTTGATATCTACATTGTGTTTATTTTATTATTTCATTGGATTTATAACAATAAATCTAACTGATTGAGAGTTAAGGAACCTGAGTTTTTATATTATGCATGACAATACACACTAATGGTAGAGAAAAACCATGATGACTATCATGTGATATGCGTAAGGTCTAATAGATTTACAAGGACAAAAATTAATGAATCATGATATTGAATATCATAATAACACCATTATGAATGCAAATAATGATCTAGACATAAGAAACAACAATAAAGATATGATAAAAAGAGATGTTTGCAATAATGAAAATGATGTAAGTAAAACAAACATGAAAGTAAACAAACACTACGCAAGCAAGTAAGCACCCATGATGTAAAATAATGTAAATAACTATAAAAATAGGTAAGTAAATGAATTTTTTTGTTTTCCTTGGATAGATTATAACCCTTTAACATATGTAATTTGTAACAATGTTAAACTATCTGATGAGTAAACTGTATAAGGGATGACTAGGGTACGTAACTAAGGATAAGGGATTTTTTTATTATTGTTTGGATTTTATTTTTATATTTTCTAATGTTTTTGATTTTGTTGGTTTTTTTATTTTTTTGGATTTTTTGGATTTATAAGTGTATATACAAGGAATACCATCAAAGGAAAAACCATATTATAGCACTGAAGAGTGAGTGATAGGGGATGGAAGGAATATATTATATATGAAGCATGGATGAATATGAATGTATTGGAATTAATATGATAAATATAAGGAACATAAGATGTAAGAACCAATTGTATCATTGTCAAAATATAATTGTAAGGACACACCAAGATGTTTCTAAGAACATATCTCAATATGTTTCCACTTCCTTATCAAGGTCAAAATGGGAAGAAGGATGATTTTATGATGGCAAGGATTGGATGTGTTTTGATGGGTTTGGGGTTAAATGGATAAGGATGGGTGTGGATAGGTGTATGTTAGCATAGCTTCTTTATACAATAGAACATGATAAGGATAGCTAAGTCTTATTCAAGTGCATAAGATAGTTCAGAGAATTCATATATAATAAGGAAGATATAAAGATAGTAGAGATGTTTTTTAGTGTGTTTGATATGAATTAGGATTAACTAGTATTTTGGTAATCATTCATAGAGATTATGAAATAACTTAGATAGGATTAAACCATACATTAAACATGATTTTTCACACATGAAAAATAATAATAAATACAATAGGTAACCATAACCAAAATAGTCTATATTAATCTCAACAAAAGTTCATCATCTTCTTAATACAAGATTACATATTTATAATCATTTATAGTCCCAACTATTCACATTATTCTCATTATTTTTCACCAAAAGATCATACTGTTCATCTTCTATCCTTTTACAAGTCATAGAGGATAGAACAAAATACATATAGTCAAAAACTAAATACATAATACATAAATATTCAAGGAATATCTTATGAAAATTTGCTTATCAAATTTCTTCTAAAAACACTTTCCCAAACCAAAATTTTTGTCTCATCCTAAGATAACATCACATGATCATCGAATTGTGCATTCAGGGTAGAAGCTAAAGAAATGGTTAGACTAGTAAGAGTTGTATTAATTGCTCAAGGCATTATTTATAATTTTTACCTCCTATGTACTACTTAGCTACCCTTTCAGGTTTTTAACTAGGTGTTACTCTTTAAGGATTTTTAACCATGTTGACCCCACTTGTCTTACTAATCATCCCCAATAAAAAATTGCCTACAAAATTTTCAAAATTTTGAGCCTTACACAATACTTAATGATCGAAAGCGTTGTTCATATTATTAGTCTATTTATTTTTAGTTTTTTAGGTTATTTTCTTATTAGTTGGTTTACTAAAAAACTTCTTTTTTTCCAATCTTTTATAGTTTGCATTTGTACAAAAATAATTATGAGATTTTATATATTGCATACATTGAATATATTTATATTTTTTCCTCCAATATCCAAATACTAATAGTGGTATCAGAGCTAGACAATTTGAAATAAAAATAGATGAAAATTACAAAACAAGACTGCTCAAGGAGGAATAATAAAGAGTTGGTTTGAATGAAATGAATTTGTATGATGCTAAGACTAAGTGCTTCATTAATAAAAAATAACTTGTATGGTACCAATCAAACATAGCCATTTGATTTATAGTAAAGTAAAGTACATCTATCCTTAAATCAATAAGATCCTCCATGAGAGTCACATGAGTAATGATAGGTGCATGCAATCATATAAAATGTTAAATTTGGTATCTTGACTGTGGCTTATGACACACAATCCATAGGTCCATCTTATATGCTCTCATAACCCTGCGAGGCATCTTTTTACTAATTCTTAATTATTTGTAGGCTCTTGAGACCTCATTCCAGCTTAGTTAAGACCCCTTTTCCATGATTATTCCATCCCCCCTAGGTCTCTTACCCTTATAACAATAACACCCATGTTGGACTATAGTGTTGGACCCTAGGGTGTCCCCTTTCTAGTGTTCTTGTCTAATCACATTTTAAGCTCAAGTGACCATTTTTCCTTGATTCCTCTTCTTCATTATGTTAGCTTAGTGTGATTGAATTTAACCCATGACAATTAGATCTCTATAAAATCCCATTCAAAGTTAATTTAGAAGGGTTGCAAATTATTTTAAAAAGAAAGAAAGAATACAAGCAAGACCACTAAGGTAATTTTCCCTATTCTCTACATATAGCCAACTAATATAGCCACAAGCCCATTCAAACCCTCACACTAGTTCGTAGCCACCTCAATCATGCCTAATTTAACATTTTTGCATCTTCATTACACTATTGCTTAAAAGCACATTAAGTGGAAGAATTAAATATGGTTTGATCCCTCTTTAGAGTATTGGTATGTAGGTATCATGCCCATACAAGGGGTGTGGATACATGTTCAGTACATCTTACACATACTAACCCCTTTTTTTTCTCCATGTTTTCATTAAAGTTCAAGCATGAGGAAGACCTATGGTTAGATATTAAATCAAATCTACAAAGAGCTTCATTAATAGTCAAGACTTGAAATTTCATAGGTAGACTAATACATGGATAACAGATAAAACCCATAAAACTCAAATCTCTATGACTAATTTGGTCAATAGTGGTAGGACCTAGACTATAGCACCAGACCCTGAAGTGTCTTATTTTTGGCACTCCTTTCATTTTTTTGAATGAAATCTAAATCTTAATTTGTGATAGTGTCTCAGTTTTACACAACATAGCTTTCAGCTTCTATAACAGTCCTCTCAGCCTATTTCCTTCTCCTATATAATTAATTTGATAAAATATATATTTTGCCATATTAAATTTTATTTTTCTACTCATTTTAGACCCTTTATTATTTAGTAAATAGAACTTAGTTTTCCAAAAATAGTAAAATATTTGGTGAACCTGACTTATTTCAGTTACGCATAAAAACCCTAGAAACCCTAGGGTAAATTCCTTGCTAATTTTTCCAATAATTTTTTGATTTCTTACCTACATATTTAAATCAAAAATTCACTTTGATTTTAAAAATTTCATATTAATTATAATAAAATTATTTTCTTTCAAACCCTAGTTACATATACCATATCCCTTTAAATCATGAATTTTCTAATATTTTTATTTTATTTTTTCCCTGCACATTTAAATCAAAAATTCACATTAAATTTTAAAATTCCTTGGTAATTTTAAAAATATCATTTTTCAAAACCCTATTTGCATATACTAGGTCCCTTTTTTTATTGAGGTATTACCTTACATCTAAAATTATGTTTCATATAAAAATAAAAATGGATCTCACTTATTTACACATATTTCTTGCAAATAATAAGGAGATCATAATTGGTCCTATCATGTATATGAATGACGAATTTTACCATATGTTAGTACAAAGCTTCATTCTTTTAATTTCATTCTTAGTTTTCATAACATAGGATGATATTAAGAAATTTATTTTAAGACATAGTAAGATCCATCTCCTTCAAAGCAATGTTTACTTGTCTTTAATATAAAGTTTCATTACTTACTTTCTATCTCTCATATGGAAAATTTTTTAGGTTTATCTTGCTAAACATATTAGAAATATCATATCACATATCAAAGTTCTTTATGAATTCATGCATAATTTCATGCTCTCTAGACCTTACTTTTTATCTCTCATATGGAAAAGAATTTAGGTTTATCTTTCCAAACATATTAGAAATGTCATATCACAAGTCAATTTTTTTTATGAATTAGTGCATAGTTCCATGCTCTCTATCCCTTGTATGCTATCTTTCATGTGGAATATTCTTTATAATCATATTTATATACAACTTATCACTCCAATTACGTTAATATCATCCCACATACATGATTTTTACCTAGATGCATATAACTCTTTTGCTACTTCTATGTTCAAATTACAATACTATAAATGAAATATAATCCAATTTCCAATGCATATTTTAAATGATCAAATTCATGTTTTTAACTCTACTTTTTCATCTCAAAAAATGAAAAAAAATGTCTAAATGATAAATCTCTTACTCTTACTTCTCATATTGAAAATTAAAATAATGCATGCACTCCATTAAAGGATAACATAGATGCACATAATATTCCAATTTCACATGACAATTTATTGCATATTAAGAAAGAATTTTATTCTCTTCCTCTCCCCCAAGAGGGTGATAGTTACTTTATCTCTAACCAAGTCCATGATATCACCCCTCCAAAAGGTGATGTAGCCTATACTATTGTTCCTAATGTATACATTTAACCTATAGCTTATTAAAACCTTCTTCAAAATATGTGCTTACATATTCAATCAGAAGCAAATAGGGTTTACACTTGTGAGACTCTAAGGTATCAAATCATAAGTATGAGCAAGTTAATTTTATGTTTACAAATGTAGAATCAGTTATTACATGGAAAGATCACAACATTGGAAAACTAGATTATAATATAAAAGCCTTAAAGGTACCCGAGTGTCAATCATGTATATGCACCTTCACCTAGTCAATTGGTTGCAAGAAATGTTACATATCAAAATAAGAAATAATAATAAAGTAACTCTACAACTTTGAATTCAAAAAGCATTCAAATATCAAAGAAAATTTCAAGTGAGGTACTAAGGGAAATGATTAAATCTAATTTGATCAAACTACATCCTCTACATCTAGTGTGAATATCCATATATTATTGTGCATATGATATAATGCATGGGCATCACACATATTCATGTTTGGCATTGAAAACACATATACAACAAATAATTTCTAATGAGGACCCTATACAAGGTAAATTAGTCAAACAATTCATAGTGACATAGAAACACATTCACAAAGGGTCAAATTTAGAAATAGTACAAAAGTGGTTACCAAAGCATAACTTAGAATAACAAAAGGATCAAAAATCAAAATCAGAGCAAGAAATAGTATCACAAGCACATGTAAAACACAAAAAAGATGCAAATCCTCCTCTCCAAAATAAGGCTCCACTTTTAAATCATTATGGGTTTGGTCAAAAATATCTACAATAGTTTGATTATCAAGGTCAAGGTTTGGGAAAACATGCTCAAGGCATGACTATGCCTATTCCAGTAGTTGATAATGTTTATCACCAAGGTTTGAGATTTATTAAACATCCTAAGGGAAATCATTCATAGATATAATTTAACAAATGAAATGATGTAGACACAATAAAAGTCAACACTAGCATTCCATTGGTTCAAAATCAAGATGATAATGATGAATGGAATAATATAGGTTATTATGATTTTCAAGATAGCAACAATGAATCTAGATATTTAGAGTCATACTCATAGCCATTCCCTCATGCTTCAAAATAAAGCATGATTTATTTATTTTATATAGGATACCATTATAGGGAGTCTCTCATGAAACTCATCAGTTAGTATCATTTATTCTCAGTATTTCTTCTACATAACTTCTTTTAAAATTACTTGTACATAGTCTCCTCATGATTGATTGTACATAGCTTATTTAAAAACCCCAAAAAAATTCAAATATTTCAAAAAAAAACATTTAAATAACTCAAAATATCAAAAACATTCAAATATTTCAAAAATACCAAAAAAATTTCAATTGTATGCATTATCCATGATTTATATTTCAACTACTATGCTAGACTTACTTTTGATGTTCTATGTTATTGTCTATCAATTTATCTACATTACCATGCTTCACTTGATCTTATTTTAGTGTGTGAATTGACTTCCAAATCCTTTATTTCTTCATTCTAACCATTGAGAGGGCATCCTAATTCTACATTCAAGACATACATCGATATATCTACCCACTGGGGGCATCTTCTAAATGAATACACCATCTAGATTATGTCATTCCTACACCACAAAATTTATTTATCTTGAGGATGTACACTACATAATAGCTTATGTAGATTACTCTATGAACACTCACTAATATATAGCACTTGTGTATTTTTTAGCATCTACCTAGTCTTGTACTACATGTCTTGCATACTTTCACTTCTTGTTTTGATTAGTTAATTGATATTGTATTTATAGTATATTACATGTCTTCCTTTATTGCTTTGCATAGTTAGATATGATTGCATTTCTCATTTCTTGTTGTATCTCTTGTATGTACCTTAGGACATTTTCTAATGTCCTTTTATTGTACTCTTCTATGTGATTATGGCTTTCATGGTAACCTTGCTTGTTTCCAATTATATGTGTATGTGGCATTTGAACATGACTTGTATGTTTGATTGCTAGTTTAAGTGACACATGCCCATGTATCTTATTTACGTGGCCCTTTGGCCACTCATGTATGCTTCTTACTTATTGCCTTGTGTGTTTGTTTCTTGTTTATTTATTATTATTTTCAATGCCATGATCCACATCATGAATTATCTCACTTTATTGGTTGCCATGATGGACATCATGCTCCATTCCTCTTTGAAAACTAAAAAATAACAACTAAAAACTAACATTTTCAATTTTAATTAAATACAATTTACATGTTATTACATTGTTATATCTATCTAGGCATACCCCTATTTGATCTAATAATCTCCAATACAAACCCATGCTATATCTTGAGATATATTATTGATTATCATTGATATATCATGTATTTTAAACATAACACACTTGTAGGGCTATTTCTTCTGAGGGAAATCATTACAAGGTCTTATTTCCTACCCTCAAATGAGGGGGCAACAAATAGGGGTTTTATCATAGAGATCAGAGCTCTTATCAGTTGAAAAAATAGTTTTCAAAACACTTAGAATAATAATTAGAGGTCAAACTAGGTAGAACATACCAAAAAAATAGTGATGATTCTAGAATAGTATTCAAAATTAGAAAAGGACAATAGTGTCAAGCATGGATAATAGTGTTGAACACTAGGGTGTCCTATTTTTAGTGCTCCTATCTAGGTATCAAAAAACCTAGATTTTCTAGAAATATGTAGAAATGTAATATCAGCTATAGTTTTGCACATATAAACCAATTTAGATTCAATAGTTTTAGTAAAATTTTTCTTAGAGAATATAGAGATAGGGGGAATCATGCATGACATGATGACTCTCACTTCTAGTTTTAGATACGGTAATTGGTATAACTTCTAGATCATAATCCATATTATAGACACTAGTGATTGGGGGTAATGTGCACATCACATTGGTCTTATTTTCTTTTTGATTTTAGTATATTACACATGCATTCTCAATAATTGTATTCTTTACTCCATCTGTAGGTGGTTGGCATCATTTTGGAGTGGCTTTCATACAAGTCTAACCTCCACTTTTCTGAGTGGATTCCACATAAGCCTAATAACCAATTTTAGAGTTGTTTTTATACAATCCTAATCTCCAAAAAATTTCCAAGTTGGCCAAGATTGGCCTAGTTTTTAGTACACATTTGACTATCCATACCATATTATTAGATTATTGAGCATTCATGGTGTTTAGGAACCATCTCAAAAAACACATATTCATACCAATATTAGTTTATAGATTCACTTGATTGGGAAATAATGGATCCAAAGTAATATTAAACTTTTATATTCTTGAGCCACCTACTCAAAGGGATTGGACACATAGTCCAAACATCAATTAACACACACATGACTGCCTAGCTTCATGTAGTGGTCAATGATGGATCTAAAGGGATATCCTTTTCATTCTTTATCCATTCTTGAGGAATTGAGCACTTAGCTCCATTCATGATAGTACTTTTGGTACAAAATATACCCAACATATCTAGCACATCTAATATCACACAACATCACAATAAGTTTTATATTGGTTTGTGTACCTAGTGAGGTGTATTTATTCTTTTCTTTTCCTCTCTCTCTTACTCAACTTTGTATGTTATTATTTTATATATAATGTATCTAGTAATAACTAATCTACACTTTATTTTATCTCATAGATTTACACTTCACAATGTGTTCTCTCTATGCACACCTAGCATCACATAGCTTCATGGGCTTCGCCCTTGCAAGTAAGTTTAGGTACACTTTCTATTTTTATCTTATCTTAGTATTTTAATTTGTTACATCACTAGAATAAAGGGGTGTAAATGTAGTCATATAAAGTGTTAAATTTGGTATCTTGAGTGTGGCTTATGACACCCAATCCATAGGTCCATTGTGTATGCTCACATGACCCTTCTAGGCATAATTTTGTTGATTCCCAGTCATTTGTAGGCTTTTAAGACCTCATTATAACTTATCTAGGACCCATTTTCCATGATTATTACACCCCTAGGTCCCATACCTTTAAGATAATACAAACTAAGTTATAATATAATGTTGGACCCTAGGGTATCCCCTTTCCATTACTTCTATCTAATCACATTTTGAACCCATATGACCATTTTCCTGATTCCTCTTCTTCATTATGTCAGCCTAGTATGATTGAATTTAACCTATGAGCAATAGATATCTATAAAATCCCATTCAAATTTTCTTTATAAGTTTTATAAATTATTTTTAAAATCAAGTAAAAATACAAGCAATACCAATAAGGCAATTTTCCCTATTCTCTACATACAGCTAGCCAATACAACCACAAGTTCATTCAAACCTTCACACCAATCCCTAGCCACCTCAAGCACACTCAATTTATTATTTTTGAATCTTCGTTACACTATTATATAAAATCACATCAAGTGGCATAAATACATATGGCTTGATCCCTCTTCAAAGTATTGGTATATAGGCAATGTGCCCACATAAAGGGTGTGAAAACATGTTCAATGCATCTTACACATAATAACCCCCTTCATTCTCCAAGGTTTTATTCAAGGTAAAGCATAAGGAATACCTAGGGTTAGATATTAAATAATATTTACAAATAGATTCAACAAAATTCAAGACTTGAAATTTCATAAGCATATTAATACAGAGATAGTGAACAAAATCTAGAAAACTCATATCTCTGTGACTAGTTTAGACAATAGCGATAGGACCTAGACTATAGAATTAAACACTAAAGTGTCATATTTTCATAACTCCTATCCTTTTATTCAATGAAATATATATCCTAATTTATAATAGTGTCCCATTCTTTCATAGCCAGTACTAGCTTTTATCTCAATTATCTTAGTCTAATCTAAGCTAAGTTATATTTCTCTTTATTTATTACTATTTTTATAAAGGTTAAAATTATAATTAAATTATATAAATTAGTGGATTAATTATTAAAATATTATTTACCAATTTAGTTAAATTAAACCTTTAACTAAATTGAGAATAATATTCCAATATTCCCAAAATAGTTAAATTAGTATAGCAGACCCAAGCAAAAAGATAGAACCGTGGATTTTGTAGGTGATATAGACCCAAGAAAAAGATGGAAGGATGGAGTTTGAAACATTTATAATGGTGAATATTATGTTTTTAAAGAGATAATGTGTGATTTAAAGTCACCAAAGGGAGAGGTGAAAAAGGAAAATGATGCCTAAAAAGACACCAAAATAAGACAAGCACAATATTTTTTTACATACCAAGTGAAAGTCTTTTTACTTGTTTCAAATATTGTTCTTCTTTTTTGGTAAAATTATATAGCATATGGGTACATAAAATATTCTCCAAGAAAAATTTAATACTCATTTTAATTGAGTTGGTGTTATAAGTTTTACAAAAATATAGAACAAAGGGGAAGTATAAGGTTCAATACCTTTTGATATATATTTTTTGGGTCAAAGTTTTAATTTTTTGATCTTATTTAAATTATGATCAAAGAAAAGGATAAATAGGAATATTATTTTGGATATAAGGGTGTAAACAAATATTTTAGTTATCAAGTAATTTTTTACAAATCCTTGAATGTTTTGTAATTAGAATCTATTTGATGCATCAAGGCCAAACCTCAATAGTTTTCCTTGGATCGATAGCATCATGGAAAAAATTGTGAGTTTTATATCTAAAAATGGATGTGTAACACTAAAAAACTATAAATAATGGTCATTGAATATGGAAAATACACTCATTTTTAATGATTTGTGAGAAATAACTAAAAAAATCACACTACCATCTGAAGCCATAAAACTGCTTGAGTTCCAAAGGCATGATAAAGGTGTTATTACTCTGCTAAAATCATCTTGCATAGCATAGGTGGTTATACATATTGAATCTATTAAGTATAGAGAATGAAAAGCATGTAAAAAATTAAAATATCTATATGACAAACAACCTTCCTCAATAAGATTGACCTTCTTATGAAACTATTAAATAATAAACTGGTAGATAATGAAGATATCTTTGAATATATTTCTCACATGAAAGCATTGAAATAAGAATACTACACAACTAGTGGTAAAATTGATGATGATATGTTGATTTTAGTGACATTGAATGGTCTTAATTTTTCACACACTAATTTTGTTGAAATTCTATAGCTTAGTGATAATATTAATGGTACCACATTTGACTCTATTTGTGAGTTATTAACTCAACATGAGAGATAGTTTGTAAGAAAGAAGAGCATGCCTGTTGAAGAGGATCATTATACAAATAACATGTCCCGTCATAGACATCATCATCATATACAATGATAGTCTCAAAAACACTCTTTGAATCATTTTTTGAGGCCCTCTCCACACCATTTTAGATGGTCTCCATAGCATTCAAATTGACACTCTCTAGGTTATTCCAAATATAGGCATCACCACAACCACTCTTCTCATAGTTCTTCTATTTATTTAGGTTCTTCTCTATCTCACATACATAATAAAGAACCCATATGTTTTAAATTTGGTGGTATTAGACATCTTGCAGATGTATGTCCTTCTCAATGACCCCATTCTTCATGTAAAAATAAATTTGAAGAAAATTATGTGGATCATTAGTGGTTGATCTTCTAGTTACTCTAATTATTAAATATATTATGACACATAATTTGATTAGGATATGTCCCTCATGGCTGAGTTCTATGGTCCTGATGGACCTGATAGCATATTTTGAGTGATCAGTGACTGGAGATTGGAGGATCCATTGGGGGATAGAGGACTATTCCATTATCTAGTCAGTTATTCACTCAAATTTTGGGTTCACACTTAAATAGAAATTTTGATTCTTGATTTCAATTTCATTTTTGGCTTTTTATATCTAATATTCATGACATAGAGTAGGTAGTGTTATTTTGATTTTGTTTCTCTTGATGCATATCTTCTCACCTCTTATCTTATAGGGGGAGTATATATTACATTTATTGGTTTTCAATTAGTATTTAGTGATAATACGAGTCAATAGGGGTTGTTATTACCTTTAGTGTTTAGAAAAGGTCATCATCATTTATTGGATATTAGGGAAAAGTACCATATAGAGTACTGGGTTTGTCACTTGGATGGGTTATTATGTGAGAAATAATGTGGATTGATGTATTATATAGGCTTTGATCAGGTTCTACTACAATATAGTACAATGATCATAGGGGATGAACATGCATTGATCATGTCATCAGCCTTTTATACCATAACTCACTAGGTGGGATTTTGTATGGATTGGAATCAATTTTGATTAGTACAAAGGGGTATAGTACACCACATTTATTTTCATTTAGGTTTCATTTGATGAATTTATAATCATTGTTCTAGTTCTTTTGTCACCCCTTTGGATCAAGGGGGAGCTTGTTTGGATTATTTACACATAACTTCTTAGACAATTAAAAGAGTTGGATCTCAATTTATATACCCTATCAGTAAACTAGGTTTAGCCTACTATGTGGTGGTGAAATCGATGGTCAATAGAGCTCCTAAAAAAATAAAATTAAAAGTATCCATTTCTAACTTTTGAGTATCATCACCAATGTGACACCAAGTAAAAAGTGTACACAGACGTACTTGAGTAACATAAAAAATTATAGAAATGTTTTTGACTCCTAAGTATCATCACCAATGTGATGTCAAGGAAAGAGAATATGTAATTTATATAATTAGAAACACAATTTTGAAATGAAATGTGATGTAATTAATAAAAAATTCAAAAATAAGACTGAAAGTGTTAGTAGAAGAAAGTGGTTTTTGTTTAGCCTTTATGATGATTATCTTTGATAAACATTCTACAAAAAAATGGTTAAAATGTTTAATTAGGCTTGAACCAAGGAAGCATATAATAGAACAATTATAAACCACAAAAATAAATCAAAAGCCACTTCTATGTGACAAATTTGTAATTACACAAAAAGACGGGAAAACAACATTATAATAAAGCAAACATAGGAAAAAGATTGAATATGAAAAGCATATAATAAATAATTTCATGCTTACAAAATGATTTGCATACCTTTTAGAATGAATTTTTTTTGTCCATAGAGATAAATTCTCTGGTAAAAAAAGATGAATTCACAACCTGTAAAAATGATTTTACTTCTAGAAAAGATGATTTCACTACACAAAAATCGAAATTCATTGCTAAGAATGATGATTTTTTTAATCATAAAAAAAATCATTATTCAGATTTCAAACAAAAAATATATATATAGGGACAAATATAATAATTTTTTACTCAGTTAAATGATGAAGAATTATGATTATCCTATTAGACATAGTGATTTTGATGAAAAGTATACCAATTATGCATTTTACTTGTAGTAAATAATTAAAAAAGATGAAAACACAAATAAAAGTAGAAGGAAAATAGAAATATAATGATGTAAATAAAATAAGGGAAAAATAATTAAAAATGGGTCAAAAATTATTTTGTTATTACAAGGTATAATTTTTCTATTGATGTTTTTCAATTTGTTGTTACATAGTGGGCATACACAAGCAAATAAAACATGTCTGATAATAACCTGCAACTTATATCATCACTCAAAAATACAATATTAAACACATACTCAAATACAAATAATAAAAATAAAATAAAAAATGATTTCTAAATGCAACTATGATGGATGAAGAATGAAAAAGACAAGGGAAGATCCCATCGAGTATGCTAGAAATGTGTGAACTAAATTTACAAGTGTTAATAAATAAACTAATAATTCAATATTAATCTAAGCTAAATTCAACCTAAGATAGAGAAAATAAAAAATAAAATACAAACTTATGCTTCAAATGTGCAAGCTTTCTCTATTGCAGTGTAAACTTGATTTGCTCTTTGAAATTGTAGTTGCTCAATCTTCCAATGCAAAGGAGAATGGGAAGCATTTTGGTGAAAAAAGAGTTTTTATATGCTTTAATTCACTTTAATTCTCTTGTATTCACTTTAAAATTTAATATAACTTTGTTAGCATAAGTTAATATTCTTGAAAATGAAGGTTTTCGAGATTATTTGTAGTTTTTTTAGAGGAAAATCCAATGGTGGAGGATTATTTGATTTATTAAATGATCAAAATAATCAACGGTGGCTAATGAGTCCTCACCCATGAGGATTAAGACCATTTCAAATGGTTGAGATAAGTATGGGATTGGTTAGTTGATTCAATATGAATGAGTTAAAAAATTTGCCAACTTAGGGGATGGCTCATAAAAGGTTGAGAAATGTGCGGGTTTGGTTGGGATAAATCAACATGTGAGGGTTGATAAGGTGGAAAATATTGGATGAGGTGTAAAATATGGATTTTATATTTAAAATAAGTATTTGAAGTGTGCATAATTAACTAATTTGACTTATTAAATTGTTTGAATTTGGAAGGAGATGTGATGAATTATTTTAAGAAGAATTATTCATAGATTTTAGGTGCATTTTTGACACTAAATATAATCTAGGTATCTAAACCAATAATATTAAAAATATCCTATATGGCCCTGATGACCACCTCTTAACTAGTACCAACCATATGCCAATACAAACTATGGGCCCCACTATAGTCTCTACCTAATTGGCCACTCTATCACAATATGTTCCTAGGGCCAAACTTGAAGCAATATGCTTGGACCAATATGTTTTCCACTCCTATATGTCACCATATGAGTATCCATATATAACTAGGCCAAAACTATGGGTCCCATGCAAAATAGACAATGTGATCGAACATGTCTCTAACTACTCCAGTCATATTTATTTACAAAAAATCACTCTTTAGGCAAAAAGAGGATATTGACAATCACCATCAAAATCACTACCTTTCTGGGTATCTATATTTATACCAATGCCTAGCCTTGTGCCTATATCTAACCCTATACTTATCCTCTAGCTACTACTAGTACTATCACACCTCTTCTTGGGATGGAATTTGGTGGGAATGCTATGTCCTCTAGGGCATCAGTATTTATGGCCCTACCCTCTATGATAATGTTTATTATATTGATCAAGTCCTTTGACACTACTAATTATCCTTATTGCATCTATTGGATTGAGCTTCCATGAATTGAAAACTATATTATATGCCACATATCCTTGAGGGTCATTATTGTCTCACTTGTGAGAAGTTGGAATGCCAAAGTCTCATAGTGATAGTGTTCTTTTACTGCTAATAGCTATGCTCTTTATACTCAAATGATCCATAAACTCAAGCAACATTACACTTGCATAATTTAATTTTGATTTACATTATCAATTTATATAATTAAAAAAAAAGAATTATAAAAACATGAATTTGAAGAGAATAATTCATAAATATTCAACAATAATTTGATAATGGAGTTCAGCACGAAGGCCTAGGGTCCAATATCGACTGATAAATTAGGAAAAAACATTGAAAAATTACTTCTAAATGTTTCCATAATGAAAAATGAACAACTAAAAAGTTGTTCATTGGGAAAAAATAATATAAGTCCCTTTTCAAACTCTTTTCCAATTCTATCTTGAGCACCCTCCACAAGCTCCACAGCTCCCTGGCTCTTAGTATTTACAATGGCTATTAGCTTTTGAATTTCCTTACAAATGTGATTTCATGGCTTTATATAGCTAATTAAGTCCATATCCCAAGTATTTAGGCCTTATCCTTTTTCACGATAGGATATGAGTTTGAATCCTATCTCAACATTTTTGGTGGGCAAGCCATATCATTATATCCCACATTTAGTGGGTTTGACTTTATCTAAGGCTTTTAATAAACCTTTTCCTTCCATTTCTTTGTGGATTAAGCCACATTCTTCCACTATGGAAATTTCAATGGGAATATGTGGTGACTTGGGGAAATTTTGTGGTATGTGGTGGTAAAGTGTGGGAACCACATGGAAACCTTGTGGGGACTATGGGAAATACATGGAAAACATGTGGAATATTTGAAAGAAATGTGGCATGGGTCTTTCACATGTAATGTGAAGTATTTTAGAGGGGCTTGACATGAAATTTAATTAAAATATATAAAATTACAAAATTTGACCATAGTTAATTGTGGAAATCCATGTGGTGGCTTGAGGACCCACCATGTGGATCAATCTCACCAAGCCACTTGTCGACCTCTCATTGCGCCACTTGTCGATGTCTAACTAGATGTTCCTAAATTTTATTTTTTACCAATTATCAAAGATCACCTATCAAAAAAAAATGATAAAAACCACACATTTTTCTCATATCTCATGCCACGTATCATGTTCTTATTGGTCTAGATTTGCCATGTCATCTTATTGACCAAGTTTGACCACTACTTTGACCAACTATATCTTTTGCATATGATCTTGTTTCATGAACCATAAATTATGTCAAAAATATCATGATGATCTCTATGCCATGTAACTTATTTCAAATCTTTCCATAATGGTCATTTTCTATAGTTCGACCAAATTTCACCTAATTTAACTAGTTGACTAAAACTTTGACTAGTTATATAAGGAACATATGGGATTCATTTTCCACATTCTACATACCATTAGAAAGGTTTCAGTGAGCTCTATGTAATCATATAGGTTTCATTTTTATATAATACTTTTTATGATTTAACCTCCATATCAATCCTCCCCACTAAGAAGGCATTTTATCATAAAAAAGCTAGTACTAGACCTATTACTTCATATGAAGATCTTTGCACATCTATGGCTCTTAGCTATAACTCAAATGGTCTCTTGAATGTTAGATACCAACCTAATTGTTAGTTGGTTCTAGAGGTATTTTGATGGATCTTAGATTTGATACTATGAAAATATTACAAGACATCTATTGTTATAATAATCACCATTTACAATTATCCTTTTAGGGTTTTTACATAGCAACATAGTTTACAAACATTTCCCTTCTTGGGTCTTTTACAAACACTGTAATAATTATAAATGTTTCCCATACTAGGTATTATGCATAAACAATGTCTATATTTAGGTCTTACAAATATAAAACAAATATGTATGTATGTTTTCACACTCTAAAACATACAAATTAAAATATACAACCTATCTTTTGAGTTTTTTTTATGATTCACATGATGGCATCTATTTTTACCCTACAATGTTCCTATCTATAACATATATGAGTAACATAACATTGAAGGTACCATTTACTTTTAATGGTTACTACTAATGTACTCACATTAGATATTTTATCCCATCTTTTACAATGTTATACTAATTTTCCTCGGAAAACATTTCCTTTCTTAGAGACAAATATGGTTTACCCAAGATAATGCCACTAAAATGTAGTGGAACCACATCTAATTCAACTTCATCTATAAAGTTTGAGGTAATCACAAAACCCAATTTATAAGTTTTACTTACATGTACATCATTACCCTCATTTATCTCATTTAATGAATATGGTTTGAAATTTGGCCTAGTTTTCAAACTTAGGGTTTCTACAACATCTTTAGATATCAAATTATTTTGATAATTTACATCAAAATTCAACATATATTTTAGAATTATTATTAATTATTATTTTAAATAATTGTTTCTTACCTTTCTAGGGTGAAAAAATCTAAACTATCATCTTCTCATTGACTATCATCTCCTTTCCTGATATTGTCTCAGATTCTAGCTATCTAGATTCTGTCTGAGGAGGCTCTGTATTTTGCTTGACTAAAGATTCAGTTAAAACCTTTGCTTGAGGTTGTGGATGATTATTCTTATCTTACTTCAACATTTTCCCCTTAGAATTGAAGTAAAGTCCTAACTTATTTTATTCTTTAGGCAACTTTATTTCATCATTTTTCTTAAACTTCCTTTTAGGACTCTCTTGTGCATAACCAAAAAATACATTCAAGTATTTCTTCTTTGCATACCTTGAAGAATCATTTAAAGATTATTCATCCAATGTAACTTTCATGTCTTTGGAGAGTAATTATTTTGGCTTTTCATAATGTCTTATATTTGTCCTCCAAATCAACATCTTGGGATATTTGTCCTTCACCTCCATATCCTAATTCTTCATAGAGTTGTCTCTTTGCCACTTGGATAGACTGGACAATTCCTTGACCATTAATACAAAGTCCTTTTCCTTTGAATCCCATTCTCACTAATATCTTATAACCTATTCCCTTAATGTGTTTTTCAAATGACTTTGATAAATGTTTATGGTTAGTATATTTAGTATCCCTAACATTGTCAATATAGCCATAATAATTGATTTCATTGCTTTCTTCCTTAGAATTTACATTATAAGATACATCAATAATCAGAGAATTATTTGCTTTCAAATTTATAGCATTATTTTCATTTATAGGACTAGCAAGAGTATATGAATTATAAGAATGACTGCTATAACTAGAATGTACCTTTGTAGTCTAACTTATCCCAAATTGAATCTCATAAGTATGATTGGTCATCAGTTAGATTCATTCTACTGATGTAGTGTTTCTAGAATATCAAGATATGAGATAATAATTACCCAATATTATCTCCTTAGCTTCTCCTAGAACTATATCAAGAGTTACATGATCAAATAATAGCCCTCTGATGCCAAAATGTAAAATGGCATAATGAGTTGCTTGTCTTTGTACTATGTTATCAGCTCTTTCAATTACCTTAGTATGAGATAATGGAAGAGTCCTTAGCTAAAGATGTCATACAAGGCATTTAATAATATAATTGGCTCCATAAATCTAGTTAAAATAGATTTCCAAAAACTTTCCTTCAATAATGGTAGTACAGTTCTATCATTGACTTTCCTAAGAGCATAGCATAATATCTAGTACTTCCATTAGTAATAATTGTCACATTAGAGACTCTAGAATTGCTTGATAAGGTACTATTAGTCAAATGGATTGACCACCATTGGACATGATTGGTGCCTTGCCTTTTTCCTCCTTTTACCTTCTAAACCATATTAGATCTTGATTGGGGTGTAGGATCTAGCATTGCTTGGCAATATGTACTCATTAGGCGTAGTGTCCA
Organism: Torreya grandis; assembly: GCA_037957365.1. Taxonomy (NCBI): domain Eukaryota; kingdom Viridiplantae; phylum Streptophyta; class Pinopsida; order Cupressales; family Taxaceae; genus Torreya; species Torreya grandis. The sequence goes on from JARHVA010002238.1 coordinate 1,044,914, forward strand.
TAAATCTCTAAATCTCCATGCATCTTCTTCTTCTATCAACGTTCCTATTGTATTTATACTCGTAGTGCATCAATTCTCTATTGAATCTTCTCGATCTACTATTCCTACTATTGCTTTGTTGCTTATCAATTTTGCTCTTGGGCTTGTAGGAATTGCATTATCACAATGATAATGGAATTTAGTAGAAACTGAATCTAGACTAGCATTGGATCCATTATTATATAATAAATAATTTTGGTTAAATAAAAAAATCATAAATTCAACTAAAAATTTAGTTTTGATATCAAACTTAACATTTGAGAATAATGTTTACACAGAGGTTAGTCTAGTATACTAACTGCTCTAATACTAAACTGATTTGTAGACTTAAGTAATATTATACTTATGTAATTTGATTTTGCTTTACATTATCAATTTATATAATTTTTTAAAAATGACTTATAAAAATATGAATTTAAAGATAATAATTCATAAATATTCAACAATAATTTGATGATGGAATTCGACATGAAGGGTTACATCTTTGGGACCAATATCAATTGATAAATTAGGGAAAATGTTTAAAAAGTACTTACAAATGTTTTCATAATGAAAAATGAACAACTAAAAAGTTGTTCATTGGGAAAAAATAATATAAGTCCCTTCTCAAAAAATTTCCCAATTCTATCCTGAGCACCCTCCACAAGCTCCTTGGCTCTTAGTCTTTGTAATGGCTATTGGCTTTTGAATTTCCTTACAAATGTGATTTTGTGGCTTTATATAGCCACTCAAGTCCATAGTCCAAATAGTTGGGCCTTATCATTTTGCATGAGAGGATAGGAGTTTGAATCCTATCTCAATGTTTTTGGTGGGTAAGCCATATCATTATATCTCACATTTAATGGGCTTGAATTTATCTAAGGCTTTTAATAAGCCTTTTCCTTCCATTTACTTCATGGCTTAAGCCACATTCTTCCACCATGGAAAATTTGATGGGAATATATGGTGAATTTTGGAAACTTTGTGGTATGTGGTGGTTAAGTGTGGGAAATATGTATAAAATTGGTGGGGATCATGGGAAATACATGGAAAACATGTGGAATGGTTGAATTAAATGTGGCATGGGTCTTTCACATAGATTGTCAAGGATTTTCAAGGGGCTTAGCATAAAATTTAATTAAAATATATAAAATTGTAAAATTTGACCATAGTGAATGGTGGCAAGCCACATGGTGGCTTGAGGACCCACCATGTGGACCAATCTTGCTAGGCCACTTGTCAACCTCTCATTATGCCACTTGTCAATGTCCAACTGGATGTTCCCAAATTTTGTTTTTTACTAAGTATCTAAGATCACCTATCAAAGATAAATGATAAAAACCACACATTTTTTTCACATCTCATGCCATGTGTCATGTTCTTATTGGTCCATATTTGCCACATCATCTTATTGACCAAGTTTGACCACTACTTTGACTAGCTATATCTTTTGCATATGATCTCTATTTCATGAATCATAAATTATGTAAAAAAATTCCTAATGAGCTCTACACCATGGAAATAATTTCAAATCTTTCCATAATGGTCATTTCCTATAGTTTGACCAACTTTGACTTGATTTGACTAGTTGACTAAAACTTTGACTAGCTACATAAGGAACATATGAGCTTAATTTTTCATGTTCCCAATACCATTAGAAAGTTCTCATCTAGATCTACATAATGGTTTAGGTTTTGTTCTAATTCAATACTTTTTTGAGTTGACCTCTAAATCATCAGATCACTAGCATCCATACCATGCGAAGTAAATTGACTTTCTCTATAAATTCTACCATCTCCTTCATCTAAATGTCTAGCCTACATAGAATGTTTGAGTATAACTCACAATTACTCACAACCTTAACTCATTCCTTCATATGAATAATTTATCAATAATATTTCTTTCACTTCTATCCATCTCTACAATTGATCTTAATATGACATTTTTCTCATTTTTAGACTTAACATTTCACTCATTTCACTTAAGTAGAATCCTCTTCTAATTTTAACCATTTGGATTTAGTAGATTTCACCATTTTAGTGATATTTATATTTAGAAGGGCATTCCCACCATTTTTAGGATGATTTTTCCATTTTTTAGGAGGTTCCTATTATTTATTGACCTTATGCCCCTCAAATAAAAGCATTATTTTTTTTAATCTCACCATTTTTCCTATCGATTTCACCATTTTGTGTGTTTTTCACTCAAAACAATAATCTCACCATTTTTAATCTATTTCTCTATTATAGTATTTTTTTATTATTTTAGGGATTTCACTAAATGGGTCACAGCCTTGCCATTCAACTATTTATACATCATTAATGTATACGGTCTCACCATTTTTCAATAATTTGAAAATAGATATTTCATAATATCACATAATTCTAAGTGGCATTAAATATGTTTAATGTAAAATTTTACAAAAAATAAAGGTACCTACCAATTTTCCACTTTGTTTCAGTCATTGGTACTCTTTCACTTGCTCACCTAGATGCCTCAAGTGTGAAATATGGGACATTTTATTTATAATTCTCTCATCAAAACCCAAATCTCAATTTTTCAAAATGGGAGAATGAAAATGAACCTTTTTCATCCCTAGGGACAAATATAGATCCAAAGTTTAATTTTTACCTATAGCCTACCATTGCATTCTTTTTCTTCCTCAGAGGCCTAGAGATGGCCTTGTGATCTATTTTTCTCCTATTTTTTTCTAATTACTCCATTTATTAGCCTATTTTGCCATGAAGTGTCCCATTTTCTTCTTTTTAGGTCATCTTCCTCAAAGTTATTTTTCAACACACTCCTCAAGGGTGAATCTTAGGTGTCCCAAATAATGTTTAGGGCATCAGTGTAAATATATTTTCAGCAAGTTAAATGTAAATCAACAAAACATAATCACATAATTATTCAATATTTATATAATTAGTTTAACAATTTTTTCACTCTTTGAAAATCCTTTGCTCCTCTTGTGTCTCACAAACACCTTCTCAAATAGGAAATAAATGTATACAATTGATTATAATTACTTTTGTGTCAAAATTATGACCATAATGAATTTATTATAATAGCATATAAATCACCAAATCCACCAAATTTGTTTTCATAGATGACATACACATTATAAAACTTAATGGGGAATCCATGATTGGGGCAATGCACCATAAAAAACTATCATCTTCATCTAATTCACTATGAGTTAAATTTATATTTTGTAAATGACATTTTTGACCAATTAAATGAAACAAGTATTCAACCCGCAATATCCCACAAAAGATAATCAAGATTAATTAATTAATCAAGTCAGATCAAATGGATATATATAAAATTTGTATAAACTAGCTTGCTTTCTAATTTTCTAAATCCAAAATTCAACAAATATTAAGATTTGTGACATTATCATAACCTTATTCATAAAGTTGGATATCACTAGTATAAATGAAATAAATATCAACATAAATTTAGAATTTGAAATCCGTGCCTCATTAATATAATCTCTTTCTAAAATATTTATGGTATTAATCACTCTAAATTGATTTGGATTATATCTACACATCTTATTCTTGATCCAATAGTTGTAATTGATCTAATCTGGTTATAAATAGAGGGTGACCCTTCTAGGCATAATAATATTTTTTATGACAACTTAAAATGAAGAAACATTATAAAATATTCAGCCATTTCTCACATTGATCAAGTAAAACCACTTGTAGACAAGGGGAGGTGATGCCAAGATGCACTTGTGGCATTGTTGAAGATTTATCTCTATAATCTAGGCACAAACAAACTTGAATTAGGATTGGAAGGAACATTTATGAGGAAGGCATAATAATTTTGATTTTATTTTCTATTTTTTATTTACTTCTATGTCTTTCCCAATTTAAGGTATTATGACTAAGGTGTGGTGTACATTCATTATCATTTTGAATAAACTAACAAAGAAATTAACCCCTCTTGTACCTGTAATCTACAAAAGGGTTCCAAAGCCTCTAAGAAATCAACATCATAAAATAACTCTAACTAGGTCTCTATTTTATAATTAATATAATATTATAATCAAGAAATGTAAGTAAATCATGATGGGTTAGAAACATATCAAAATGTGTAATAAGCCATAGTAGGAAAATAGGGGCCTAGGCTACCAAAAGTGGAAAAATGACAAGTTTAAACAATCATATAGCCACACTAGGTATAAGGGTGTATAAATTGTAAACAATGAGATATATATTTATTGACAAAATAATTATGAAACTATAAAATTATATTTATGGATTATATAACACTTCAATCTTGTACAGTTGACAAACCCAAAATCATCTAGGTGGTCACATCTTTTTCCAATAGGTATTTCATTTGGGACACCTACATCAAATCCATAAAATAAGATTAGTGTAATTATCCTAGGCTAATGCAAATTTTTGGAGCTCTAGACATCCACATAATAATTTTGTGACTATTCCATAATCATCTCACAATCTACTTTATGTTTGTTCTATATCTAGAACCACATTAACATCATAACTAGCTAAGTACATTACTTTTTTGTCATTTACATATATATCCCAGTTGTACTTTATATATTCATCTTATTCTTAGTTTTATAAATTCAACATATGTTATACCTAAATTTAGCACTTAATTGGCCTACAATATATCTTATTATCATCCTTGTGTATTTTCATTTATATATACCCCTTTAAATCTAGTCTAGGTTAACTCCAAATACTTAGATCACCATTTTAGGTTAAAATTTTAGTGAACCTAATTTTTAAACTTCAAACCCTGAGGAAATTAGGGTTTTCTAATTTTTCTTTTTTCTTGATTGTTGTACTTTCTTATAAATTCAAAAAAAATCATTTGTAAATATATAGCAAATGTAAATACAAAAACTCATTTTCAAATGGAAGATAAATAGGCATTGATTACCCATATCAATAATAAAAAGGGAGTAATGGATGCATTTGTATACATGATAAGAGATGAAATAAGTAAACATGATAAAACTATGGTTACTTCACCTAGTGATGGTGAGTCTTTAAAAGGTAATACGACTAATTACATACCAATAAATTAACCTACATATATTGGAAGCATAGATTATGTCTTCCAACCTTTATTTCTTAAAACTCCTATTGCTACATCTACCATGGAATTACACATTATTTTAACACAAATACTAGTTTCAATGCCTATTACTACTCAAACCATGTTTACATCCCCTTTGGTGACTATTCAACTTGATAATTTAAATCCAAATGGGTCCACAATAAAAATACTCCTTCAAGTTATAAAGGCATCTGAGGATAAGGTTACAAACATTAAATAATTTTTTAAAAAATATCCTCATGCTATTTATTTGCAAGATTTGTTTCATAACCCTCTTGTACTTGAAATATATTTTCACCCTTTTGCCATTAATTTTATTACACCTAACTTTCCATTTTATGATGGCAAAGGTTATCCTAAACAACATCTTCAATACTTTTATATGCTTTCAATGAGAAAATTTTGACCAAATTATTTATAAGAATCCTCAAGGACTATGATTTGAGTTGGCTTTATGATTTACCTCTCAGTTCTATAAAAGCATTGAAACCTCTTGTAGATAATGTTTCCACACATTTTTCCATCAATATTTCCAAAAATGTTTTTTATGCTCAAATTTCCCAAACAAAACAAGGAACAAATGAATATATCTTGTGATATATTACAATGATAGCTAAAATGACCAATCATATGGCAAATAAGGAGTTACAAGACATATTCAATCAAAGTTCAATTTATACTTTACATGAGTTCATCAATTTTAAGAAGTTTAAATCTTTCAATGACTTGTACCATTTTGTATGGGACCATGAAATGAAGCTTATTTCATTAAATAAGATCAATTATGTACCAAACACACCAGTTGCATCTACATCTAGTACCAAATTTATAATAAAAATAAGTTATAAGGTAAAACCTCCTAAGCCTAAAAAGGAAACAACCACCATAGTTAACATAGTTTCATAGTAGCCTAGTCAACTTATTTTATTCAATGCACCAAGGAGATAATTCTCTCATTTACTTGATCCCCTAGCTTCATTACTTACATTATTAATAGAGTGTCAACTTATATCTCTCCCTCATCCTATAGAGATTGATATAAATATATCTCTAACCAAATTATATGATTCAAATAATTATTGTGTTTATCATTAGGGACTAGGTCATTCTAAAAATAGATGATTTATTATGAAGCACAAGATCCAAGATCTTATTTATGATTAAAATCTTGAATTTTATGATCCTCCAAAGGAATCATGTTTACAATCTGGTGATCACTAGAAACAAACAATATTTAACAATATTTTATAATACAATTATATAAAGGCACTAAAAGTTCAAATGGAATATAATGCACATTCTCCTCCATCACATTATGAGCACCCACTAGATGGTATTATTGGTGCTTACACATGGCATATACCTCCTATGGTTTAGAGGCCTTCTATTGTATTTGATGACAATGAGATTAAATAAGATGAATATGATCTTAGTTTTTAATTCATTTGAGCATACCTTTATAAACACCATATATACAACATTATGATTGATAATGGTGTGAACGTGATAAAGTTTGTACCATGACATTACTTATTTACCTAGGTTATACTCATCATGATTTGCATCCTTCTACTAGATCAGTTAGAAAATGCAATGGGACCTCCTAGAATGTTCTTGGTGATATTGACCTACCTTTACAAGTCATTCCCACACATGTGGTTACTAATTTTCTAGTTATACCTTCCACAAGCATATTTGAGATGTTATTTGGAAGGCCTTGGATCCATACACTTAGAATACTACCTAATACATTACATGGGTGTGTTAAATACATTCATACCAATCAAGTAATCATAGTTTCAAAATTTTCATATGAGCATTATCTTAAACAAGAGAAATTTATAATTGGATAGTTAATTATCAAGCCTACTAAGGCTAATTCATCATAAAATGGTAAGAAATAGCTAATTTACTCTACTAGGTAGCTATTACTTAAGAGACCATTACATTAAAGACATATAGTGGATTTTATAGAATCCCCATCTACTATAAACCATGTTTAGATATATAGAGTACCTACACATGTTCCTATTATAGTTATTCAAAATAAAATAAAAATCATGCAATGATGGGTTTAAAAAATCCATACTCTTAGTAGTCATACTATTGCTTCACTACCACATAGTCCTATTTTACATATGCTAAGCATCATAGATACCATAATGATAGATATTGAACCTATATGTGCTCTTCAATAGAATTATAATAGGAGATATATATGACCATCCAATGGATGGAATCATAAGATGATCTTTCCTATTCAAATATTGCATAAATACAAAAAAGTTAAATTTAAAAAAAAAACATTCCAAAACTCCAAAAACTTTTCTATCACCTACATACTCTATTGGCTCCTTGAAATCTATGTGTTAGTTTCATATTAATGGATGGAATATCAATCACGTATACACACACATTATATGTCACACTTCTAATTTAATATGATATATGCATATGTATATATATAATCTTTTCCTATTTTGGATGTTGGGACTTCCCTCTACTCATGTTAGTAGACATTGAGGTCATTTGCTTCTTTGATTTTGATACAAATAGGTTATATGGTTTGATGATCACACTCCATTATCATGTATTAGTTTACATATGTACTTACACATGCATTCATCCATGATTATATATTACACAATGTAATTGATATGATATACACTTGACATTCTTTTCCTAACACATTTGATATATGGGATACTATGAAATGTTTATGCTAGTTGTTTATGATTTCTTGTATGTACTTACTTGAGTGGCTTGCCTTGTTATTATCTTTCTTATGTGTGCATTTGAATATTCTCATTTTCTTGTGGACCCTATGCCTAAGTATGATTTATTTGACATTTAGATATGTCATTATTGCCTTCATGAACATTTGACTAAGTTATGTCCCTTAGATTATGTAGTATTTGAACATGCCCCTGGTTTGTGGTCTCCTTGTACCATTATCTTTTAACTTGATTTTGAGTGCTCTTGTTGATTTTATTATTAATCTTTTAATATCGATATCTAGATGTTTACATGATATTTATCATGCATCTTAGGCCTTAATGTGACCACCTTGGTTTTGTATGCTTCAATGCCGTATCTACCTAGACATGTTCCTTCTATATTCTACATGGTTCCATTCATAGATTATACAGCTATCTTATCCTTTTGAGGTGAGGTAACTACCCATTCCTATCTTTCCCTCACCTAAAAATGGGAATATTAGTGGGTGCATGTCATAGAGGCATGTTCTCCACATTTGGTACAATTTTTAGATTTAATGGGGGGATTCTTTAGAAGTATGTTCTCCATACTCATTCATTATTAAACATCTTCAAATTACAGTGGGGGCATGTTTTTATAAACATGTTCTCCACATTGGTACTTATATTAGTTTTTAGATTTCTCCATATATAGTTTGAGTATGTTCTAGAAACATGTTATCCACACTTACGTACTACAATATCCAAATTAGTTTGACTTCAAAAATCTTTTATGGACTATTCCACATCATGGAATTTTATATATTGATACCTTGGTTGGACTTTTATGGACTTTGTTAAACCAATATAGTGTAGTATTTAGTTCAATTTTTGGTATGGTTGAGGGGACTAAATCACTCATTTTTGTAAATTTTTTAGGTTAGACTTGATTGTATCATACAACCTCATTAATTTATAAGTATAATTAGGTTACATAGTTTTATCTTATCTCAACTACTAGGTGGTAACTCACCTTTGATCTAATGTTGGAGGCATGTTCCTTCTAATCTCTCTCTATCTCCTTGGACACACACACACACACACACACACACACACACACACACACACACACACACACACACACACACACACACACACACACACACACACACACACACACACACACACACACACACACACACACACACACACACACACACACACACACACACACACACACACACACACACACACACACACACACACAAACATACACACCCACCCACCCACACACACACACTTAATCTCAATTTTAGAGCCTTACAATTGTATATATTTTTTAAATCTACTTGAAAATAGGCAAGGTTTTTACATCAAAAACATAAGTATAATCCTAAACCCTACTCTTTTAATTTCAACTAATTTCAATCCTAGATTATATGCACTGATTATACACTATAACATATTCTTGATTGTAGTCAAACCAATATAAAATCACTCAAGTTGGGCACATATAAATATAAGGTATGTTATACATACCCAAGTACACATTCCTTTCCTTTAAACTAAAAATTTCATTAATAGATTAAATGGGGGAAATGCAGATGATATTTATAGATTATATAGCACCTCAGTCTTATGCACTTGATAAACCTCAAAGCATCTAGGTGGTCACATCATTTTATAATAGTTATTCCATATAGGATACTTGCATTGAACCTAGACAATAACATCAACATAACCATCACAGACTGATGCAAGTGTCTAGATATTAGAGGCACCCAAATCATAATTTGGTGACTATTTCAAGATCATCTTCTAGTCTACTTTCTAACTATTTTAGATCTAAAACTGTATTAGCATTAGAACCAACTAAGTAGATTACTTATTTTTCATTTCCATATATATCTTAGTTTTACTTTCTATATTTATCTTATTATTAGTTTTATAAACTTAACATATGTTATATCTAAGTTTAGCACCCAATTGGTCTTCTATAGATATGATTATCACCTTTGTGTATTGTCATTTCTATATACCCATTTAAAGGCATTCTAGGTGAACTCTAAATAATTAGATCACCATTTTAGGTTTAAATAGAAACTTATATCTATCAAATTAAATATTTAAGGTTATAATATACTTATCTTGAAAAATACTCATTGAGCCTAAATATACCCCTTGGCTAATAGTTCTTTTCAAAAGATTATTGTGGTTGTAAGAATCTCAAAGGTTAAGTCAATCTATAGGATAACACGAATCATCTTATTACATCCAAGACTCCAAAATACACTCTTTATTTTAAGATAAGATATATGTAATAACTCCTTCAAATGTAGACTTAGAGAAAAATTACAAGTAATAATAATACAAAAATTAATGTTCCTCTTTCTCTATTGGAATGAAATGGTAACTTGTATTTATATTAGTGAATGATCCTAATCCATCTTGAATATTAAACTAAAAATATTGGATAGATCAATTTATTTATAAATAGGTTGACTAACCTTGAACTATAGTATCCAAGCTAACTTATTTGTGAAGATTATGTCAAAACATTCAAAACTACATCTATCTAATTGACGTAGTTCAAAAGGGATGGATAATGGATAAAAATGCAATAAAAAGTATGATATAATAATAAATTATCAATCATGGTATATCTAGAGGATGTAATATATAATGAAATAACTTAGGGGATCAAATATGAGGAAGCTAGAATGGATGTAATATTGATAAATAGGCAACAATATCTCTTGTAAAACACTAATGAGATACCTACCCCTTTCTTAGTGTAACCATTAAGATGTGTACTTATGGATATTTAAACTCAATATGTTATTATAAGAGAGAAATCATCCATTAATGATAAATTTTTTAAATATTATGTGTATACATATGCCCCACCTAAAGCTCATCACATGTCACCAAAGTGTAACATGGGATGGTGCTTTAGGAAAGAATATAGAAAAATAATAAAATATATATTTAAATTTATTAAAATGCATAAATTAAGTGAATGTAAATATTAAAATTACTTATTTAGTGTGTAGATCAAGAGGCAAACCTAAAAAATAAGATTAAATTCAATTTTTTTCACAAACATTCTATTAGCATTGAAAAATTCTCTCTCGCTAGGATTATAAATATTATTTTGGTTCATGGAAGGGACTTATGGAAACAAATACATGACCAAAATATATAATTTGTTAGTGAATAACTAAAGGTTGAAAATTTTGAAAATGTTACTATAAAAGGGTAAATAAATATTCATTTTCACATTTGTTATTTTTGAAAACTATAGTGTTGTGTGTATAAATTTATAAACTTGAGAGAAAAGGACCAACACAAAAGGAGGTGAATGTATCACTACTAAAACCAACATAGTATAGGTCCTAGGCGTATTGATTGGTAATTTTATCATTTTGGTTAAAAAAGAATTAGATTAGGAAAGGTAAGTACCAGGGAAAATATGTGTAGTGTAATTTTACCCAAAAAAACATAGGATTAGAGTTAAAAATTACATGGGTAATGGGTAGGTGAAAAAAATTAAAAATTTAGATCAAGGGATTTATTATGGCCTATTTAAAAATCATTGTGTATTTTTAATGGTATCATCCAAGTCAATATAGTATACAAATAATGATAATGTATACTTGTCAATACCATTTAAAGTGGTTGATGAAGTTGAATCATTTTTAGTTGACATCGTTGAGCATGTCCAATGTAGTAGTTAATTATAAGGTAATAAATGTCATATATCATGGCCAATGAAATTAAAAGATAACATGGATGATGTATTTGAACAAGTGGATGATGGCATATAAAAGTTTTTATGTATAACTAATGACATATAGATAGGCTAATACAATAGAGTCAAAAGGTTGATCTCATAGATCAGGGATGATATAGTGTTGAGTGATAGATAAATAATGTAGTAATGCACATGGTATATGTAGTATATAAAATGGGATGGCCAACATTTTAATGTACATGGTCAATAAAGTAGTTAATTTGAAATAAATGTTATTATTACTATTTTTAAGGCTGATTTATTCTAGTTTTTTGGATAGAGACTATTATGGCATTAGTTTGCACCCTTGGAGAGGGTTATTTAGGCTCCCTCCAACTAAGTCACATAATGTTAACAACCCTAGGATATGGTTATCCTTTATTTGAGTTGAACCTCCATATAAGGTTAGCTTCCTCTTGATGGATCACCTAGAATAATATTTTTTCTTGAAAAAGGGTTAGAAAAGGGGAATAGGGAACTAAGAGAGCTAAAAGGTGATGAACCAAGTTTCAATGAGACACTCACATAAGCTTAAAACAAGCACTAAATCATTATAATACAATGTTTTCTCACATAATTTCACAAACTAGCTAATTACATGGGTATTTGATGAACTAGGCACACCAAACATCAAGAAAGCAAAGAAGAATCCTATGACTCACACCAAGCATCAATAAATGGTAGAAATATCATAAGTTAAAACCTACAAATAGCTTAAAAAGACCTTAAAATAGGTAAATAATGATTATAATGGACATGGAAGAATTTCCTTCACAATGCCATCATGCACAAGCTTACTAAACACTAGTTAAAGGCAAGAGATAGGTAAAAATTATCTTATTGACTCAAGAGGTTGTTCTTAAAATTTTTTGATAGGATTTAGCCTTATCAAATCAGTCTCTTTCTCTTCAAAAATTAGATATCCCTTGAGATAATCCCAAAAATTAGATAGATTCTATCTAAAATCTAAGAGAGAGAGTTGCAAGGAGGGAGAAAATAAGAGATATAGGAGAAAAGGGGAAGAGAAAGGAGAAACATGCAATCTAAGTCAATAAATGAGTTACCACCACCCTTGAATGAATTATCAAATACATTTTAATAAAATAAGGACTATCCCTTTATAAAAAAATTAACCTTTATTTATCATAATATCCTTTTAACCCTCTCATTAGATGAGAGATACACTAGAATACAAGTATATATTTTGAAGGTGAGGAGTCATGATCCACTAAGAAGGAAAATATTCAAAGCCTTCTGAAAATGTATTGAATGCTCTAAATACATTTTCTAATCCCTAAATCTATTCCTTAAAAATTTGTGCCATCTTCTAATTGACTTTATTATAAGATAGAAATCCTCATTTATATGGACCTGACAGAGCCATGACTATATCTACTTTAAGTAATTGTATGTACCTATTTATCAAGGATATGACCATGTTGAAATGTAAAAGACATATTTTCATAATCACAAACCTACCCCTATTCCAAACCTAAACATAGGTTTACTATAGATGAAAACCAATCCCATTTATTGGTTTTCATATAATCATCATATCAATAAAAAGCCCTTCAGTCCACTTGATATTTTTTCTATAAATAGTAGCCCACATTTGATCTTTATTAGGCCTAAAAATACCTAATCTATTCCTAAACATTGTGGTAGCTAATAAATCATTGCACACATGGATTCCCTTTAAATAATAATGAACATAGTCATGAAATGTCATTGCAACCTTAGACAATAGGTTCTATAGTTTCCAAATATTAAAACTAGAGGTTGAAATTGAGCTGTAATTATATCCATTGAATTTGAAGTATCTACTCTAGCTTGACTTTTATTTTTGGCTATCAATCCTTGATTTAGGATTCCAAGATCATGAAACTTGTTGATTCTACATATTCTTTATATACCTTATAGCTAAATCTCCATCCAGCTAATGCTTTTATGCCACATGATGGCCTCACATGCAATCTGAGCTCATTGACTTCTTGACTTCATTCATGCCATTGATCTTCTCCTATAGTTGTACACATTTCATTGATCTTTGATATGCTTAATCAAACATGCACCACTGATATTTTAATTTTTAATGATCATGCCACCTATCATCTCTACATTCAACCTTAGGATCCTCTAACTCATTAACCTTGTGCTCACCATCGATCTTTGATTGCATGATTGAACATGTGTCATATATATATTTGGGCCCACTGACTTGATATATTATCCATGTGCTATTGATAATTGATTAGATTAAATGAGATTTTGATACTTATTAGCTCTATGTTTAAACTTAGGATCCTTTAAAATATTTTAATTCAAATAGATACTTCTTAGGGTTTTAATTTGATGTCCTTGCACACATCCCACTCTACTAGTTCAAATTTAAAGGCTTATATCTTAAAATAGGAAATACATCAGGACACCAATTTTTTATGGGATATTATTAGTAAACAATACATCATCTCTATCTGATATTTTGTATTTGAGAGGCCTCCTAAGTATACTTATTAAATGTACAACTAAACTAACTTGTTCATTCTTACATGATGTGCCATGACAATCTCATTCTTTTAGGCTTGTGTTAATCATCTTTTTCTTATCAAGGCTCTAATAAAACTTTGAGACTTTGTGAAAACCTACTCATTCCCCATAGATGCCATGGACACCATGGAAACTACATAGATCCTTTACTTGAAATTCTAGACCTACTTCCAAGCTTGCTTCCAAAAAATCATCAAATTACACTTTAAGCTTACTTAAAGTGTTTCAGAAGTTTACAAGTTATATGCGGTCTTCATCTTCCACCATTGGATGACTTCAATAAAAAATAACTCTACTCAAACTCTCACTTTTCTCTAGGACCTCTCCAAGATACCATATTGCATCTGTCCATGCTAAAGCTTCATTTGTAGACCAATTTTAGCCAACATTTTTGATGACTTCTTGAGATTGCATGCCTACTATTCAATACATTAATTGCCTCAGTCTAATCCATTGGGCATATAGGGTCACAAATATTTTCTCTTAGATGATCATGAAAATGATATAAGGTTGTATCTTTTCATAAAACCTCCTCTTGGAGTAACAAGGACCACAATAAACAAAATAACATTGTGCCCAAAGCACTTACGGAAGGGAAATGTACAACTAAATATAAATGTACATAAAACACTTAGAGGATAATATGAAAAACTACTCTAATATATAAAATGGTTGTAAAATCTTTAAATATCAAGGCTTTAAATAAATCCCATTAACTATGATTGGTAATACCTCTCCATCTAGATGGGAAAGCTGAAAAACATTATGTTGTTTATATCCATGAATCAAATAAGGGCCACTCTATAAGCTATCAAACTTGGTATGGATACCTAGTTTATCCTTATTTGAATCCAACTTGAGGAATATATCCCATTGTTTTAATTCATTTTATATGTCTCTCTTGTCAAAAAAATTCTTGACTTGAGCTTGATGTGACTCTAGTGTCTTCATTACAAGGGCCCTAGGTTCTTAAAGCTCCATAAGCTCTATCATCCTCATGCTCATAGATTCACTTTCCATCAAATAAAGATGATGGGATAGCTCCAAAGAAGGTAAATAAAGAGAGATAGGTAACTTGGCTTCCATCCCATATACAAGGACATATGGTGAATTGCTAATGGAATCTTTTAGAGCCACTGTATCAACCCATAAGGCTATCCTTAACTTTTTGTGACACACTCTCTAGTTTTCCTCTATAGTCCTCTTGATAATCCTTCTCAAGTTCTTGTTTATTGAATCTAAAAGTCAATTTCGTTGGGGGTAGTAATTTGAGGATTTACTAAGGTATATGCCTATCTAAAGTGCCCATTCACTCATTCTCATGCTAACAAACACTAAAGAATTATTAAAAATTATAGTGGCTGATACACCAAACCTTGTTACTATGATATCATACAAGTCCAACACTACTTTTCATTTTCTTATTTAAGGGAAATTGATTCCACCCACTTATTGAAGTAGTTAATAGTGGTTAGTACCCATTTGTGTCATCCACTATAAGGTGGGTTGATCCTTCCTATAAAGTTTAAACCCCACTACATGAAGGATTGTTCCAATTAAATTAATTTGAGAGGAAGGGTTGTAAATCTTTGTTTTCCTATAAAGAACACACACTTTTGACATTTTCCTACCCATGAATAGTCATATTTGAAAATGTTGGGCTAGTAATACCTATCTCTCATCACTTTTGTTGTTGTAGTCCTTGGTGCAAAGTGGCCTCCTCCACGACCATCATAGAATCGCTCTAAGAGTCTAGTCACTTGGTTATCATCTATGCACCTTAGAATCACTCCATTAAGGTCCTTCCTAAATAAAACTCCATTAACCAATACATAAGGTATGAAGTTAAGTATAAAATACTTTCTCTTTTCCCTATCCATACCTTATGGACACTTACCTATCATCAAGAAATGTGTGATATCTTAGAGCCAACTGGACTGAGGTGAAGGTGAATCTATTTGTGAGTTTTCTTGTGTCACCAAAATAAATTCTTTATATTTATGAAGGTCATCAACCATATACTCACATAAGCCTTTGCCTATCACTATCTTAGTGACCTTAATCTCCATGTTATACTCCATGACCTTGGTAATCCAACCAACCCTCTTCTCATTCAAGTCCTTATTAAGAAGGAAGTCCCTCACTCCGAGATGAGACACCATCAAATAAATAAAATATATATATATGCACACACAAATATATTAAATAAATATATGAGAAACCCTTGTTCATCATATCTATCTAAGCCTAAAGCCCAAACAATATAAGGCCCTCCTTTTATCTACAAAATTTGGTATAATTCACACCACTAGTTTGCTTGTAATTAAAAATCCCAAGATAAAATGGACATCCTACAAGGTGATATCCACCTTGATAATATCCCCATCCACTACCCATCAGAAGGTGTTAGTCAATATCTCCCATGCTCCTAAGAACATGGAAAATAAATCTACACTAAGTAAAATTTGATGCATCTCCATAATGCCAATGAATCTAAGGACAATCAGTTTAGCCTAATCTATTGTAGACATTATCTCTAGTAGATATGGTAGTCATATCACATCTAGTAATCTCCAAAGTCTCTATAATCTCAGAAAAATTCCAAAAAATAAAAAATAAATTAGGTCTCTATTGGCCAAAATTGGCCTACATATGAAGCTTTAGCTTGGATAAATGTAATGTAGTATTATGGAGAGGTCTTAGAGCAAAGTGAGATCCTGACTAGAGTTATTATTAATTGAATCAATCCAATGGTAGAAGATGAATACCACATGTCACTTTCAAGCTTTTGAAACACTTTAAGTAAGCTTAAAGTGTAGTTTGATGATTTTTTGGGAAGCAGGTCTAGAATTACATGTAAAGGATCCAAGTCATTTCCATGGTGTTAATGGCATCTAGGGGGAATGAAGCAGCTTTGCATAAATTATCAAAGGTTTATAAAATCCTTGATAGGAAAAATATGATTAGCAAAAGCCTAGAAGAACTAGATCACCATGGTATGTCATGTAGGAATGAACATATCAATTTGTTATACATTTAATAAATTTACTTATGAGGAATCTAAAAGCCCAAATATCACATATAGATGATGTATTTTATGCCAAGAATGTCCCCTAAAAAATTGGTATCTTGATTTATTTTCTGTCTTAAGATATAAGCCTTCAAAGTTAAACTAGCAGAGTGGGATGTGTGGAAGGACATCAAATTAAAACCATGGGAAGTATCCATTTGAATTCAAATATTTCAAAGGATATTGAGGTTGAACATGGAGTCAAAATTTGTCAAAATATCACTTGATCAAATCAAAGATCAATGGCACACAAATAATAAATCAAGTCAGTGGGCCCAAACAAATCTACGGCATACATTCAATCATGAAATCAAAGATCAATGGTGAACATAAGGTTAATGAGTTAGAGGATCCTTAGGTTGAATGTAGAGATGATAGGTGGCATGATAATGTTGAATTAAAATATGAATGGTTCACATTTAATCAAGCATATCAAATATCAATGGCATGAATTTGACCATAGATGAAAATCAATGATGTGAATGAAGTCAAGAAGTCAATGATCTTATATTGCATGTGAGGACACCACATGGAATAAAATCATTAGTTAGATGGATATCTAGATATAAAGTCAATAGAGAGCATGTAGAACTAACAAGTGTCATGATCAAGGAATCCCAAATCAAGGATCAATAGCCAATGATAAAAGTCAAGCTAGATCAGATACTTCAAGTTCAAAGGCCACCATTAGAGCTAAATTTTGACTTCTAGTTTGAATATTTTGAGCTTACAAGACCTATTATTTGAGGTTACAATGACATTTCATGACTATATTCATTATTATTTGAAGGGAATATATGTGTGCAATGTACTTTTTGATTCCATAATGTTTAGGAATAGATTAGGTATTTTTAGGCCTAATAATGATCAAAGGTGGGCTATTGGCTGTAGAAAAAGATCAAGTGACCTGATGGGATTTTTATTGATATGATAACTATATGAAAACCAAACAATGAGATTGGTTATCATCTATATTAAATCTATGTTTAGGTTTGGAATAGTGGTAGGTTTTTGATTATGAAAAGAGGTGTTTTACCTTTTGACATGATCATATCCATGACAAATAGGTATTTGTAGCCTCTTAAATTAGACATAGTCATGGATTTGTCATGTCTGGAGAAATGAGGATTCTGTCTTTATAATAAATTCAAGTAGAAGATGGTGTAAAGTTCTAAAGGACATATTTGGGGATTATAAAATGTAATTATAGAATTCAATGCATTTTTAGAATGCTTTAAATATTTTCCTTCCTAATGGATCATGACTCATAACCTTTAAAACATATTCTTGTCTTCTAGTGTATCTCTCAGTGAATGAGAGGGTTTAGAGGATATTAGGATAAATTAAGGTTAATTTATTGATAAAGGACTATTCCTAATTTGATAAAAAAGTGGTTGAGAATTCATTGAAGGGTGGTGACATCTCATTTATTGATTTGGATTGTGCTCTTTTCCTCTCTCTTGCCCTTTTCTCCTATATCTCTTATTTTCTCTACCATTGCAACTCTCTCTCTCTCTCTCTCTCTCTCTCTCTCTCTCTCTCTCTCTCTCTCTCTCTCTCTCTCTCTCTCTCTCTCTCTCTCTCTCTCTCTCTCTCTCTCTCTCTGATTTTAGATAGAATCTCTTTGATTTTTGGGACTCTCTCAAGGGATATCTAATTTCTAAAGAACAAGAGACTATAATTTGACAAGACTAAACTCTATCAAATTTTTTTAAGAACTACCTCTTGAAGAAATAAGATAATTTTTACCTGTCTCTTGCCTTTAACTAGTGTTTAGTAAGCTTGTGCATGATGGCCTTGTGAGGAAGATTCTTCCATGTCCATTGTCCTTCTTCCTTACCTCTTTTAAGGTTATTTCAATATATTTTTAGGTATAAACTTATTCTCTTTCTACCATTGATGGATGTTTTATGTGATCCTTAGAATTCCTCTTTGCTTCCTTGATTACTTGGTGAGCCTAGTTCATGAAATACTTAAGCAATTATCTAGTTTGTGACATTTTGTGAGAAAAAATTGTCTTATGTTGATCTAGTGTTGGTTTTAATATTATGTGAGAATCTCATTTAAATTTCATGCGTCACATTTTATCTCTCTTAGTTCCCTATTCCCATTTTCTAACCCTTTTCCAAGCATAATTATTAGTCTAGGTGATCCATCAAGAGGAAGATGGCCTTCTTCAGAGGTTTAACCCCAATATAGGGTACCCACAACCTAGAGTTGTTCCAATTATGTGACTTAATTGGAGGGAGCCTGAATAACCCTCTCCAATAGTGTAAACTAATTCCTTAATAGTTTTTGGCATGCTTGGTGGGACACATTTCAAAGAAGATTGGTCAATTTTAATGCCAATTTGATCAATTTACAATAGGTATAGCTTTCATGTAATAGTATCTAATAACTCCAAAGAACAATCAACATTATAGTGCAAAGAAGTGGTTATTTTTATGCCAAAGTGACTATAATATAAACTTCTAGAGGTATTACTTTTGAATTTATTTAATTACTTTTAAACTCAATAAAAAGGTAAAGGTTTGATAATACACATCCATATAAAGGAATCTTTCCTCCTAAACCAATTTCAAGGTCTACTTATGCTAGAAGATCTTTCTTAACTCCTTTCATTGCCATGGTATCCCCTAGATCATTTATTTTTGTGGCTTTCAAGGGTCAGATTCCTCTAGAAATCCAATAGTATGATCCTATTCTAGTAACAAATCTTAAAAGTGTTCCTTATTTTAATGGATACCAATCTAAAATCCCTTTAAACACCTTAAAAACATAGCTAACTTCTATAATATTCATGACATAACTTATGAAAATGTGGCTATTAGGCTATTGGCCATCTCTTTCAAGGGTAAATATTTGGACTAGTATAGAAACCTTACTGTTAAATCCATCACATCATGGGATCATTTAGGTGATACATTGTGTAAAATATTTGAAGACAAAAGTGACCATTTGTCACTTTATACACACACATATGTGTGTGTGTGTGTAGGTCATATATATACACACACACACACACACACACATACATGTATATATATATATACATGTATGTATATATATACATGTATGTGTGTATATATATATATACATGTATATATATATATATATATATTTGTGTGTGTGTGTATATATATATACATGTATATATATATATGTATATGTATGTATGTATGTATGTATATATATATATATATATATATATATATATATATATATATATCTATATATATATGTATATGTGTTTATATATATATATATATATATGTATGTGTGTGTGTGTGTGTGTGTGTCATTGTAGTTATTTGAAAGTCCATTATTAGACTTGTGAAAGGTTAGATGAGATAGTTACCCTTTATAATATAGTCTTGATTTTATCTATTCTAAAGCATGTCACATTGTATAATTTAGGTTATGTTATTTGGGTACAATTATCACATGATTTTAATAATATTTTATCTAGAGACCAACAGACTATGGGGCATATTATTATTTTGGGGAGCTAGATTTATTTTTAGTTCTTGATGTAAACTCTAATAGGCTTTCCCCCATGGTGTGTATGATGCCCTCATGTAAGGGTAGATGTGGACACATGACTATATGGTGTAGTCCATTGCACATGTACTAAATTTTTAGACAATGTATCATGACCAGATAATCTAGGAACCATGTTAGAGTATTATTAATGCCTGTATACCATGGCCATCCACTATGAAAGCATAAGAACATGTGAGTATTATAAGGAACTACCCATGGTGGTTACATCCGCATATGTACTATTGTGTACAAGGTCATCCTATGTTACCACACCCATCTACTCTTTTAGTGGTCCAAACATTTTGGGCTCGCCATGTAAGAGAGCAACATGGTGTGATAGTTGGTGGGTCATTTTTTGAGGTACATTTTATAATAACTCATCATCCTAGGGTAGTGAGATGATGAAAATGGTAAAATTATAAATCATGATGCATGAAGGAAAAATAGTATCTGATTAGTAGAAAAAACAACCATAACTATGGTTATGACCACACAAACAATGATAAGGGAAACTATAATACAAAGATCCTATGGCTCAACCAACACCTAACTATATGTAATGTAAAGGGTACATTATGAGGAATGACATGATCATGTAATCCATCCAAGACAATATAGAGTCTTCAAACCTCCTTAGATCCATAACACCTAGGAGTGATAGGTGGTTGATAAAATGGTACTATTGTGGGTGAGTGAAATGTGTTATGTTGATTACTTGATTAATAATAGGGTATATCCATATATATTCTAGATATTTGTATACAGTTTGGATTGTATATGAGATTTAGTGTTATTTAGTTTGTGTTTGAAGATGTTATGGTAGAAGAGGCTTTATAGAGGACCATGGTGGATATTTCACATAATGATATCCTAGATGATGTGCTACCATAACACAAGACTATACGGTTGATAAATCCTTTGGTGACTTCAACCCAGGCTTATGTTAGTTGGTTTAGGATTATTGGGAATGATTTAGAATAGATTTAGAGACTATTAAATAAAGCCTAGGTTTTAGTACCATCATGAGTTAGTCAAGGAGAATTGTAGATATGGTAGGGCCATATTTGACCCACATACCAAGCATGTGCCCAGTTACTAAAGGTCTTGAGGTAGAGTTCCTAATTGATTTATTGATCAAATGGTTGGATGATCTTTGGATGGAATGAGTGGACTAGAGAGGTCATGAATCTCACAATATTTTGATACTCTTTGGGTTCACTTGAATATAATTTAGCAATTATAAATACTAGTCCAAAGTTGTAGAGACCATATGGAGTGCTTTGGATAAGCATGGAAGCTTATGATATCCATATGATCCACTCACTATCTAGAGTTTATCCAAAAATTTGGCTATAATGGTAGAAACGTTGAGTAGGAATTTTCATGGCACTAGATCTCACACATGTGAATGATTCAAGGAGAGTTGGTCACATGGGTTTCTTCACATTATCCCTAAGTTCATATGTACCAAGATTTAGCTCATGTGTTGTAAGGAAATGAGAGATATGCATGGGAAAATTTGGCTCTTAATGCAATATTTTCTAAGTTTCCATAGCCATTTTAAGACCAAACCATTATCAAGACATCATGCAAGATCACATGAACTAGTCAACTTCAACATTTTATAGAAGCATGTAGAAAAATTGATCAGCCAATGGATTGAAAAGAGTTTTTTTAGTGTTAATTGCATTCTATACAAATTTGGTGCCCCATTTAACCCTATGCTTTAAGTTATAAAATTTCAAAGTTGGTCAAGAAATGATAGATGTCTGCATGAACATCATTTTTAAGACCCACAAAGTGACCATTTGGATCCAAATCCTTGGTGATAACCTAAGAAGGAACATGTGGTTGTCAAGTTCCAAGTGCATGGGATATCGAAGCAAGTCAAATAGTTAGTGAATCCTAGGGACTAATGAGAAATTAAGCTCAAAGTGGTGGGTCCCAAAGATCTATGATCCATATTTAATCAGATCTCAAAATTTGATAGAGAAAAATAAATTCAAAAAGGTCAATAATCTAATGTGGTTTCAACAACCAATAGTAAATAAGATGAGTCAGGATGTTTGATGAAAGTCAATAAAACAAAATGGACCTGACCCGACAAGTAGAGCTAAAAGAACCCAAACTCGAGTCTAACCTAAGTTGGTGGAAGAAGTAAAGGAAGGGAGATCTATATGGGCTCAAATGAGACCAACCATTGAATAGAGTGATATGGATCTATAGGAAAACCAATATACTTAGATTGGTTTTCACCCATAGTCATCTTGGTTCAAGATCCAAGGCACATAGTAGATATATGATTAATGAGTAGATCATCCCAAGTTAGGCCCTCGATAAACCATCATTAAAATTAGACATAATGTGTCATTGGTAGTTGAAGATATGGGTATTATGTATTCATAAGGGAAATATAATAGAGGATCCAAATCAGCAAGACATGGGGATTTGGAAAGTAGTTACAACATTTTATTCCAGTCAAATCATGACTTGCCACTTTTGGTAGACTCTTGTCTTCTAGTGTAACCTACTAAAAATATAATGATTTAGAGGCTTTTGAGAAAATAAAAAATATATTTATCATAATGACCAATTCTAATTGGACCAAAATCTTGGTAAAATATCTCTTGGAGCTGATGGATCATTAATTATCATTAATAATATGCTCATCCTTCTCTCTCTCCTCTCCCCCTTCTCTTATATTTAACCCTTTCTTTCCATATGGTAAAGGGACCTCAAATTTTAGACTTTCTTTTATCTTTTTGAGAGATGGGACATTCCTTGAGATGCTGTAAATTATACTTAGCTTGGTTAGGATCGACCCTATTAAACATTTGTAATAACTACCTCTTAATGCAATAGGACTTTCTTTGCCTATATTTTGCCTTAAATTTGTGTTTGAAATTTTTTTCACTATGTAATTATATGAAGGAGAATATTCCTCATCTCTAGTCCTTTCTAACTTTTTTTAAGGAGTTATCAATGTTATTTTTAGCTCTAGAATAGTGTCCTATTCAAAACCTCTTCTATGAAATACTTATGCAAACTATCTTGATCTTAAGATTGTGTAAGCTAGTACTATCCTTTGTTGATCTAGTGTGGGTTTGAGCTTGTAGGAGTTTTAAATTTAAGTTTGGTGTATCACCTAGTTAAATTTCTTAAGATCCCTTACTCTCTTTCTAACCCTTTTCCAATGAAGCATTAGGTTTAGTTTTAATTTTAGGTGAGCCAACCTACTCTGAAGGTTCATCCCTAATATAGGTGACCCACAGCCTAGGGTTGTTCCCATGTTTGACCAGGGTTTGATCAAGGAAGCTTGAACAACCTCCTTGCTTAGTTTATAATGCAATTTTAGCTAATAATAGACACTAAATCATGAGAGAACCACACATATAGCTATAATAGGTTAGGTGTAAATATTATAGGCCAATATGGTAAATTCATAGGGGTATGTCATGAACCTGTAGTCATGGATAAAGTCCTTATAACATATTAAATAGAGATGAAAAAAATTATATGGGCCTCTATGGATAGTGTAACACACACACACACACACACACACACACAGAGAGAGAGAGAGAGAGAGAGAGAGAGAGAGAGAGAGAGAGAGAGAGAGAGAGAGAGAGAGAGAGAGAGATCTATTTCTATGTGACTCTTGGATGTATTTTATTTATAGAATATGTGTTTATGATTTATTATGGTATGGTAAAATATATGATATATGTTTTATTATTTTCTAAAAAAATTGAGAAAATTCATGATAAAAAATAATGATAATAGTAAGGTAAAATGACAAAATGAAAAAGTCATAACTAGATATAAAATTAGCAAAAAGATAAAGTAAATGGTAAAAAATGAATGTAGAAAAAAACACAAAAAATGAGATATGTAAAACACTATAAGTAAATGAAAACAACAAATGAAAAACTAAAAAAAAAGATGCAAGTAAGTAAAATATCAATGAATGAAAAAAACCATAGTCAAAGATATGTAAAATAATAAATACCCAAATATATGGATTAATGAACACATGAAGAATTTCTAAAAGAGTGCTAACTCAAACTTAGTGCTTGTTCTAAAATGTAATGCAATAAGGTATGACCACATATTAAAAGATTAATAATGGAAATAATATGGTAGGAACATGGGTATTTTTAAAGTAAAATCTAGTCCTATGTGAGGTCTTACATTAAAAATCACAAAAGGAAAACCAAAAGGTGAAAGTAGGAAATGTGATCAAGGATGTGATAAAATAAAATATACATCCATCAAGAGGAATATTCAGGAAAACATGATATAAATAATGGGTGTGAGGCATAACATGGATGATGTGGATATATCTATCAATAATGATACATACTAAGAAATTATTAAGTGATAGAAATTATTTTGACTAGTAAACACAAAGCTTGGGATTAAAAAAGTTAATTACATATGTCATTCTAGGAAAGCTATATTCATGAAAATTAAAATGGTCTTAAATTACCAAAACATTTTATCCATTCCTTATGACTCCTTATAGAGTCATTAGTCTACTATGAAGATTGGGTAATTGTGTGATAAAGTAGGTGGCACTAGATAGTATATGATATAATGAGACATCCTATCTTAGTCTCCTGTCCTATTGCACCCCAATGGACCTTAGATATATCATGAGGAAAATATTAGATTTTTATATTCAAATAGGATAAGATATATGTCAAATGAATATAATATATTTTATTGTGATCTAACTTTTAATATTTTAATTGTTTGTTGTTTATTTTATGATATTGATTTTATTTTTTAAGATTTTTTTCTATTCCTCTTCCATATGGGTTTTGTTAGTGTAGGTTTTTATATTTACCTATTATTTAATTAGGGAAATTATATATTTGTGCATACATGGAGTTTTCCTACATTCGTGGGATAGGCTAGCTTATGTGGAGATGTGTGTCATAGATGTGTCATAGGTGTCATAAGAATGTCATAAGTAACTCCTTTGACCGGCTATTCCGGGTATGGGAGTTACTTCTCTATTCTTAACACCCTATCACCACCTTTCATTGAGGAGATACAGTCTATTCTTAGGGTGCTTTGACAACCTTTTTGTGGAGGAGTTACTTACGTGCTCTCCTATATGTATTCTTCACTTTGGCCATCTTATGTTAATGGAATATTGGCTTTTCTCCAAATTGTCTTTTATTTGATTTCATTCACTTTAGCATTTTGTGGTATTCAATTTCTTCATCCTGTGCAACCACAACTCATGCATCCTCATTATTCAGACCTTGGTGAATCCTTTGATATGGTATTAGAGCCACCCCAATAACTGGTTGTCTATTTTGCTATTACTTTCATTGAAATCTAGAGCTTTGTTAAGGCATTTTTTTTGTGAAATTTGAAAATTTCTAGGAGATATTGCTAGTTATCTATGCTATTGTTCCTTCCATGGCTTGTTTGGTCTCTCCATATACATGCAGGTCTGTGATGGCATCATTTCCCAGATCTGTGTGATCTAGATCTACTCCAAGGCTATTTTCCACCACACTTGGCATTGGAAGTGGTTGTTGAAGGATCTACGTTGGAGGAGGTAAACCTATGTTGGACTATTTTTTTCTCCATTTCAAATCTAAAGGCATTGACTTTTACATTGAATTTGTACTTTGGAATCATTTATTTGATAGAGGCATTGCAATTTTGCAAGCTTGACACTCTCAAAATAAGATCTGCCTATTCCCTATCATTATTTCCATCAGCGTGTGGAGATCTAATAAAGGCATTATATGATCTTGGCATTGGAAAGAGAATCTAAGCCTGCAAAACCCTATGTTCCATTTGCACAACTTGCTCGTTTGATTTTTTGCAAAAATTTCTACCAGAACTGCTATTTTTTTTAAAATGGTGCACTTTTTCACTTTGGTGCCCCTCTCCTTATTTGGCATCCCATGTGGGCCTTTAAATACTTGAGAATCCATTAAATTCTATCTTTTACTTTAATTTTTCAGTTAAAATTGACTTGTCCAAAAAAAATCAATCAATTTGACTGAATATTGAGTATTTTAGACAATTTTTAAGTTTTGATAATTTAGGGGTTTAAATTTAAACTTGTATCTTCACCTATCGAAGACGAAGGGTGAGGCCCAAGTTGGAAAGAGGCCAATTCCCCCTCATAAAGACCTCCTTTGGATTCCTTGCTCCATGCTGAGTCTAACGAGTGGTTGGAAGCCACTTTCTCTCTCAAAATAGGCATTTTTTTAATGTTTTAGTGCTATTTTTTTTTGTAAAAACACTAGTTTATGGGAAATTGAATCTTTAATATCTTGCAAATGGTAGCTTGGATTTAGGTTCCATATTTTAAAAAAGTGTTTGTATTTCAATTCTCCACATTTTAAGCTTGTTATTTTTTAAAAATTCACAAGTTTATAAAGTGCCTAAAATTTGGGTCTCCCAAGACGCATTTTCAGTTGAGTCTGACGTCTTATTTGCTTAAAGTCTTGCACTGATTTCTCTAAGACACATTCTCAGATGATCCTGACATCTTTTGAGTGTGAAATTTAATATTTATGGGGGGATCAACATTTTGGTGGGTGTGATTGCTTTTTAGCACTTGCAATCTTTGCTTTCATTTTTCTTTCTGCATAATTTCACAACTTGCAATCAACACAACTTCACCTAAATTCAGCTTAAAATGGATTATTTTCAACTTAAACTCCTAACACCCTTTAAATATCATGAATGGAAGGTTAAAATGTCAATCATTCTTAGAAGTAAAGGGTTGTATAGGATCACCATGGGTACTGAAGTAGAACCCAACACTGATGCTAAAAAGGTCAAGTGGTACAACTGTAGTGATGAAGCCTATGGATTACTGAGCTTGTCTATGTATCTAGAAATTGTCTTCCATTTAGAAACCTCCAAGACTCCCAAAGACATATGGGACACCCTATAAACCTTATTTGGGAAGCTTGATGAGATGAGAGGTCATGAGCTCGAAAATGAACTCATAAGTCTAAGTCCTAGCAACTTTGACACCCTACAAGACTTCTTCACTAAGTTTAAGGCCCTTAGATTTTAATTGAAAGAATGCAGGATAGAGAAGAAAGATGACCAACTCATCCTTTCTATTCTCACAAAGTTAGGTCCAAGCTATTCAGTCTTTGTCTCCACTTTCCATGCCACAAAAAGTGCCCTTGGCGCTACATGGAAAATGCCTTCTTTGGATTCATTCATTGTTGACTTGACTAGGGAGAAACATAAATGAATCAAAATGGGCACAATGAAGTCTACTCAACCCCAAGCTTTGATAGCTGAAAATGGTAAGGATAAGACTTCAATAAAGGAAAAGAAGAAAAAGAATAAGGACCAGGAGAAGAAGAAAGAAAACAACAATCCTGCCAAAAACAACACTGAGTCTTTCTCCTCCAATGTTAAACCTAAGAAGAAGAAGGTTAAGTGTGCCTATTGTAAGAAGATAGGGCATGATGAACACAAATGCATGAAGAAATAAATAGATCACCTAACTCATCTTCTAGGGAAGCACAACATAGGTGTTCATGAGTCCATCAAGCAAAATTCATCTACCCAAGATTCTACCAAGGCAAAAGGCAAGAGTAAGGAGAAAGAAAAGGGCAAGGCTTTTGTAGCAACTATAGCTTCTAGAACATCATGGGTCATTGATTTGGGTGCTTCTCACCACATGGGCTCTTCACTAGTTGAGTTTTCATCTTTAAAGCCTTGTAGCATGACTTCAATTAGTTTGGGTGATGACACATCAATTTTTGTTGTAGGGAGAGGGTCATTTGAAATAAAAGGAGGAACATTAAATAATGTTCTAAGTGTTCCTTCTCTTTCAACCAATCTCTTATCAGTTTACCAAATCACTCACATTGGTCGGGGCATAAGAGTTGAGTTTTTTTCAAATTTAGTGGCTATCAGGGAGTTGCATAGTGATACTACAGTGGTAGTGGGTAGGGCAGATCACCAAGCAAGCTTATACACCTCACATTTTGCACCTGATTCTTCTCCAACAACATTGTTGACTCATTTAGATAGAGCTAGCAAATTATGGCATGAGCGGTTTGGCCACCTTAACTACCACTACCTTGAGAAACTTTTCAAACATGACATGGTCATTGGCTTGCCTCATGTCCAATTATCAAAAGGACTTTGCGAGGGGTGCTCCCTTAGGAAGCATCTCAAAGCAAAATTCGACAAAGGAAAAGCTTGGAGGGCTTTAAAACCTTTGGAGTTAATCCACAGTGATGTATTGGGACCCTTTCCCAAACCATCTTTCACAAGGGCCAAGTACATCCTCACTTTCATTGATGATTTCTCTAGGTACACTTGGATATATTTTCTCAAACAAAAGTTTGAACAGTTTGAAAAATTTATAGACTTAAAGGCTCTTGTTGAGAAATAGAGTGATAAATCCATCAATGTTTTTTAAATTGATAATGGAGGGGAGTATGTCAACAACAAATTTGAGTAGTTTTGCACCACAGAGGGGATTGATTTGTAGTGCATAGTCACTTATAGTCCTTCACAGAATGGGGTTATAGAATGTAAAAATAAGTTCTTGAAAGAGATGGGTAGCTATATGATTCACTCCAAATCCTTAACACCACAATACTAGGCTGAAGCCATCAATTGTGCTTGATGATTCAAAATAGGGTTCCTCACAAAGCTTTGAAAGGGATAACACCCTTTAAAGCTTGGCATAAAAGGAAACCTGATGTTGAGCACCTTAGGGTTTTTAGATCCCTAGCCATGGCCCGCATATCGAAGAAGAAATGCAAAGCTATGGAATGTCAGTCCAAGCCTTGCATCTTTGTAAGATATCTAGAAGGTGTTAAGGGGTATCACCTTCTAGATCCAGTCACTCATGAGTTGTTCATCGAGAGAAGTGTCCATTTTCAAGAGAGTCCTAGGACTCAACGCTTGGCACTTCTTCTCCCTCATCAAATCTACTTCTTCATGATGATTCTTCATCAGATTTAGATCAGCCATAGTAGGTTCTTGAGCCAGAGATATCTTCTTCTTCTTCAAGTTCAGATAGTGAGGACAATGATGTAGAGTCATCCACCTCTAGTCAGTCAGAAGATGAAGAGTTAACACCTAAATCACCCACTTTTGGGCCACTTTAGGCTAGACAGACACTTGAGAGTGTTGGCACTTGGGCAAGAGATCTCCTAGATGATAGACATACTAGGGGGGATTTTCACAGAGATTCACATGCCTTCTTTGCTTTAGTTTCAAATCCATAGACTTTTTGAGAGGCATTAGGAGTACTAGAGTGGGATAGTGCTATGGAGGATTAATATTCTTCCTTAATCAAAAATCACACTTGGGACTTGACTTCACTTCCTAAGGGAAGGAAGATGATTCGATGTATGTGGATATATCATACCAAGTTTACAGTAGATGGGTTGGTTGATAAGTACAAGGTGTGACTAGTTGCTAAGGGTTTCTCACAAGTGGCAGGCATTGACTACTCATAGACCTTTACACCCATTTCAAAGATGACTTCTATTCGACTCACCTTGGCTATTGCCATAGCACATGGTTGGGATGTGCACCAAATGGATGTGAAGAGTGCCTCTCTTCACAGAGACCTAGAGGAGGAGATCTACATAGAGCAACCACCAAGATTTGTTCGAGATTCTTCCTTAGTATGCAAACTTAAGAAATATATTTATGGCCTCAAATAGGCCCCTCAGGCTTAGTATGTCAAGATGGATTCCTTCTTTCTCATAGTGGGTTTCACTAGGTGCCACTCTGACCCCAATGTATACTTCTTGTGGCAGGATGATTCGCTCCTGATTTTGGTTCTATATGTTGATGACCTTTTGATGATCAAGATTTCTTCATCAACTATTGTAGTGGTGAAGGCATCTCTCTAGGATAGATTTGACATGACAGACTTGGGTTTATTGCACTACTTCCTTGGCATCAAGATCTCATAGTCAGTTTCAGTGATTTCTCTTACATAGCCTAAGTATGCTCTTGACTTATTGGCTCAGTTTCACATGGCTGATTACAAGCCATCTTCGACTCCCTTTCTATCAGGAGTCAAGCTTGAGGATAACTATTCTTCACCATTGGTTGATGCCACTCAGTATTAAAAACTTGTTGGTAGTCTCATCTACTTGACTCACACTAGGTCTGACATATCATATGCAGTGGGACTTATTTCCATATTTATGCAAGAAATTCATGAGTTGCATTGGAAAGAAACTAAGAGGATCTTGCATTACATATAGGTTTCACATAGATACAAGATTCATTACAGATTTGGCATAGAGGTTGACTTGGTTGGATATACAGATTCAAACTTGGCTAGCAATTCACAGACTCATAATTCCACTTCTGGTTACACTTTTTCTCTAGGTTTTGGTCCTATTAGTTGGTCTAGAAAGAAGCAAAATGTTGTTGCTATATCATCCATAGAGGTAGAGTACAAGGGAGCTATTAATGCAGCTACTGAGGCTATTTGGCTTTAGGGGATTCCTTTTGAGTTTGGCATTCCTAACAGGTAGCCCACCATCATTTATTGTGATAACCAAAGTACCATTTAGATTTTCAAGAATCTGGTTTAGCACCAGCAGACCAAGCACATAAAGATTCACATGCATTTCATTCGGGAGCTTATTCATAGTCAGGTCATTGACTTAATCTTTTGCCAATCTTCAGAGTAGGTTGAAGACATCTTCACCAAACCTTTCATCAAGAGCAAGTTCATTTATCTATGAGCTCTTCTTGGGGTGAAATCTATATCTATAGCAGCATCATCTTCAAGGGGGCCTTCTAGCCTTCTCATTTATTTATGTCTCTCTTTTGGGGGGGGGAGTTTTTTCCTAGGGGTTTTCTCCTTTTCTCTATCTTATGGGAGATTTCTTTTATACATGGGTACCTCACCAGGCCTAGTTGTTGGGACCCATTTTATATTTCCACACTACCCACCTAAGATGTGCTTATGGGGGGGGTGTTAGTGTAGGTTTTTATTTTTCCCTATTATTTAATTAGGAAAATTATATATTTGTGCATACATGGAGTTTTCCTACATTTGTGGGATAGGCTAGCTTATGTGGAGATGTGTGTCATAGATGTGTCATAGGTGTCATAAGTAACTCCTTTGACTGGCTAGTCTAGGTATGGGTGTTACTTCTCTATTCTCAGCACCCTGTCACCACCTTTCATGGAGGAGTTATAGTGTATTCTTGGGGTGCTTTAACCACCTTTTATGGAGGAGTTGCTTACATGCTCTCCTATATGTATTCTTCACTTTGGCCATATTATGTTAATGAAATATTGGCTTTTCTCCAAATTTATATGCAATTGTCTCTTGTTTGATTTCATTTACTTTAGCATTTTGTGGTATTCACTTGCTTCATCCTGTGTAACCATGACTTGTGCATCCTCATTATTTAGACCTTGGAGAACCCTCTAATAGATTATAAAAACCAATTATGAGTGAAATAAGTGATGGGCATATGATATTTTACACTTGGTCACTATAGATAAGAACTGAAATACCACAGTGTCAAAAAATTCCTAGGTTTGCCCACAAGTATGCAATCTCAAAATTAACCTATGTGTGCCTCAAATGAATAGAAATAAATAGAATATGAGGATCATACAAGATCCATACATTTAATAAAGTGTAATATTTTGGCATGATACTTCACCCTTTTGAAGGATTTATTTAGGCTCCCCCACTGCCAATCACAATATGGGAACAACCCCAGGTTGCGGGTAACCTATGATGGGGTTGAACCTATAGAGAAGGCCAACTTCCTTATAATGAATCACCTAAACTAATGTTTTAATAGGTAAAAGGGTTAGATAATGGGAAATAGGGATCCTAAGAAGTCTAACAAGGTGATGTACAAAATAAAAATGGAAGACTCCCATAAGCTTGAACCCACAGTAGATCTACAAAAGATAATGCTAATCCACACAACCTCACAGATCAACTAAATACATAAGTATTTCATGGACTAAGTTTAGGTATCATAATAATATATACCTTTAATATCTTGAAAACACCCTAAATGAGGTTAGAAAGGATGACAATGGATGATAAAGATTCTCCTTCATAATACCATCATGCACAACTCACTTAACATAGATTTGAAGAAAAAGGTAGGTAAAAAAAGTCCTTTATTATACCAATAGGTAGTTTTTACAAATTTTTGATAAGGTTTATCCTAATCAAGATGAGAATATTTTTTAACATCTCAAATAGTTCCCTACTCTTCAAGATCAAAGAGTTCTTGTGACAATCTAGAATCTGAGAGAGTGAGAGCGTTAAAATGTGGAAGAAGATAGAAGATAAAGAGAAAGGGTGAAGAGGGAGGGAACACATTATCTGAGATCATGAAATGAGATACCACCTTTTATGAGTGCTCTACCATCCTTTGATTAAATAAGCACTAGTTCTCCATCTATAAGTTAACTTTCATTTATCCTAATAACCCCCCCGAATCTTCTCATTGGTTAAGCAATGTGTTAGAGGATAATAGTTATCCGAATGATGATGAATCATGAATTTAGTATGGAGGAAAACCCTTAAACATCCTAAAAATCTATTATTTCTCTAGCTAATTTATCTAACTACTAGATCTTTAACTTGTGATTTGATGCCATCTTCTACTTGACTTGTTTATGAAGTCAAAATATTCATAGCTTTAAAGCTAATAGAGCCATGACTATATCTTCTCTGAGTGATAATAAGTACCTATTTATCAAAGATAAGACCATGTATAAATATGAGACACTTATCCATAATTACATATCTACCCCCTATTACAATATTTGAGTAGAAGTCTTTATGATAGATTAAAAACTAATCTAATTTATTGGTTTTCTTATAACTATCATGTCAATGAGAAGACTACATGCTACATAATTTTATTTTAACAACTATCTACCTATCTTGGATCTATATTAGGCCTAAAAATATTTATTTATGCCTTTGAGCATTTATGATAGCTAAAACTCATTGCATACAAGGATTTCCTCTCATGAAATGATGTTGAAATTATAAGAAAACTAAGTCTACATGTATCGGATCCTCCAATAGAGGTCTCAACTAAGCTTCAATGTTGTCCTTCAAAATATTTTCCCTAGTTTGACCTTGTGTATCATTTTTTATCTATTTAAGTCTCTTGGATTTTAATTTTAGTCTTGGCCATTAATCTTGATCTGGGCTCTCAAAATCATGCCATCAATCAGTTCCACATTCATTCTAAAGGCATATAACAAGTATTTATCAATTCATGTGCTTACACCACATGGCATTTTAACATTCATCATATCTATTTGACTCCTTGACCTCACATGCTCTGATGATCTTCCTTTTCATGACTTGAATGTGTACTACTAATTTTACTAAGACTTGTCATGGTCATGACACTTGATAGCTTGTTGTTTATTTTTAGGATTCATTGACTAGTTGACTATGAGATCATCACTAGATGTTAGGTGCATGATCAAATGCACTCTATTAGATATTTGGGACCCACTGACATCATCAAGTTTTTACTAATTTTTGGATCTTTGATCTGATTAAACATTGATCATTGATCTTATTCTAGGCACTTTTTAACTTATTGACTGCTTATGTGTCATTGATTTATGATCCAATAAAGCAATAATTTGACACTTAATAGATCTATGTTCAAATTTAGAATGATTTTAACGAAAATGGTTACTTGTTTTATCTTTATATTGATGTCTCTATGCACATCTTAGACCATCGGTTTAACTTTGAAGATTTATATCTTGAGACAGATAATTCATCCAGTCACAAAATTTGTAGATAATGTTCAAGGCATGAAGAACCTCATGTTCATGCAATATTTTAGATCTAAGAGGCCTCCTAAGTGTACCTATGAAGTTTTAAACTAGAATAACTTATTTATTTTTACATGACATTTAATGATGGACTGATCCATCTTCTTCACTTTCTCAAGTCATTTGATAATTTGGTCAATCAAGAACTCTGCTCAGCTAATCTATCTAGGTAGAAACTTTGTATGTGGGCCAAATTTGGCCAACATCTTTGATGACTCATAGGAAAGCATTCCTACTATGCTTGAGAAACCAAACTAGTTACTTTATTTGATCTATTGGGAATATAGTCTCTACCTTTGCTCTTAGCTGACATGAAATGATGCAACGATACCCCTCTCTTTAAAACCATCTCTTGAAGCAATAAATACCAAAAAGAAATAAAACAAAACAAAGTAACTAAGGCACTTTGGAAAATTAAACACATAATAGGAAAGGAAACTAACCTAAAAAAATCAATGGAAACTGACCTACTAAATAAATGTGCACATAGACACTTAGAAAAAATACTGAAATATACTCTAATATATATAATATTATATAGCAATTTACAAGCACCTCCCTCTTAGGTCAAATGGAAAAATTTGATTATCATTCACTTGTAATGAAATGAGATGAAAAATACACTTCTTTAGAGGTACCATAATTGGTGAAATAGGTAGCTTGATGGCTAATCCTTTTGATATGCTCTCTAATAGATGAAATAGAACAAACATGTCTCTAATGTAGACATACTAGTCCAAGTCTTCCAAGATTGGTTCATGTTGGACTGTAGGAGTACTTTCTTGATGTTGTTCATCACCCTTGAGAAAGCATTGCACAAAGACTTAATTTAGGCTCTTGGGAACAACTAGACTTGGTTCAATTGGTGGTTAAAAAAGACCATGTTCTTCCACCTTGTATTTTTTCAAATTAGGATTAATCATGTTCATACTAACATGCTCATAATGTATTGGAGGAAGGACATGTATCTTATCCTCTTCAAACTCTTTTGTTGTGTCATTAAATAGCTTCCATAACTCTTTAGGCTTTTCACTAGTATGTCCATTAAATTGTATCACTTGAGTACTTGAGATGTCTCCTTCATTAACCTCACTCAATATTTATTCTTGTCCTTTAACTATAAATGATGGTTGATTTGACCATCTAAGTTCTAAAACATCACAATAATCTTGCTCAAGGTTTGATTTACTTTCTTCTAGATCTAACATCTTAGGGATATCCTCAACTAACACCTCATCTTGAAATGGACTAACCTCAGGCAACTTCCCTACAACGTGAAAGTTGAAACATGCTCTTCCCTTTGAAGTGGGATGCCTATCATGATTTCCTCATCATAAACACTTGAATTGTCCTCTTAAAGATCACCTATGACTACAAGATCCTCCTCTATCCTTTTTTAAATAAGATCTTCATCCAAGATGGAGATGGTGGGAGGATGAAGAAGTTCACCTTTCTTATAGCTTAGGAGAGTGTTCTTCCATCAAGTGATCTGAGAGGATCCCCAACTAAAATAATACTGATCTAATATCCTTCTAAGTACCAACATTATTTGGTCTCTAGGCATGAATTTTGAAGTAAAAGGGGTAAAAAATAAAAGGTCTCAATTCTTATTTAGAACATTCACACAACATAGATATCATTAAGAGCTTTCCAATGAATTTTTTAGTTTGAAAAAATGGAGTCCATATGTATAAGTTATGATCGGTCAAAATTAATCAACTATCAACAAGATGGGTCAACATTGGTTAATGATAGTCAAGCCTAGTTAAAAATCATTAAAGGTCATGATAAATGTAAATTGGGTTATTTAAATATTAACATGGCACCATCAAATTAACTTTTTAATTTATTAATACACCACCCACTTTTCATAACCCCCACATGGTATAAGGTTAACATGGCCTTTGATGACCAAACATTCTTTAATTTATTTAAACCTTTTGATAAATCCACCCAACACCAATGTGGGATAAAATAAAACAATCTAAGCTATAGGCTTTGATAAAAGGGCTCAATCTTTGACCCATTTTGGTAAAATGATAAGCCATGGATGTTAAACCATAGAGGCAAACAAGTATAAAAGGGTATGAGGTGTCAGTTGTAATACATCTAGGAGATTATAAATTGTGTTTAGCTTCATATGATATGAATTAAATATGGAAGAGCCAAAGTACATATATTTATGTGATCTTGTCTAAGTAGAGGACATTGATAGATAGAGTTTTGAGGATTCATTTGATGTTCTTCAACATTGTAAGTTTTGTATCAAGATATCAATAGATCAATCATGCTAGAGCAAACTCAGGGATGTAGATAATTGTCAAAACCTACTTAAAAAAATTATGTTATCATTATCTATTATTCTTGTTTATTCTTTCCTATTTATAATAAAAAATCCATTTAGTTATAAATAGTTTTTTAAATTTATGAGAAATCAAAAAACTATTAAAAACCCATTTTTAAAGAACCTTATTTATCAAATTGTTTAAGATCATTATTTAATAATATTAATGGATCAGTTTGGTATCAAAGTTGGTGTTCTATGCCAAATAATAGTATTTTTGGATTACAAGTGGTTATGTTAACTAGGTCAAGATCTAGATGTGGTGAAGGTAAACTGGAAGATTGCAATCCTAATATATGTATATAGTGTACAAGTCAAATGACACCAATAGAAGGGAAATCAGATTAGGAACAATACTTTCATCAATCTTTTGAACAAATTAAAATCATGATAGAAGAGTTTGATCATGAAAGGTAAAGTGGTGCATTGTCATCAGACAAGAAAAAAATTGGCTTAGAAAATTTAGAAACTCAATTAACTTTTGACATGTCTGTACACCAAACTTTGTAGTATTGAACACAACATTTATACAATTAGGGATAATGCTGACTGACCAATTAGGTAGGATATTGTGTCAATTGTTAAATATGACTGTTGCATCAGATTTATAATCAAAGTTCCCAAGGAATGCAACACATTTTCTAGCCCCTGTGGAATACACATAAGATTTTTAGTTATTTCCTAGAGAATTTAAAATAGGATCTCTAGCAACTAAAGTAGGCTCACAAAGCTTAATAGCATTATGCAATTCCTTAAGGTGCCCCCATTTTAGCTGCCTAATGAGCCCATATTCATCTATAGGTGCATCATAATCATAGCTTGTTGTAATAAAAGGTCCTCTTACTGTGTGGTCAACTACAAAGGCCAAATCTTCTACTGGTATGTGAGCACTGGCACCTCCATATTCAGTAAACCATCCAGTCCATGCCTCTATCCTCTTTAATGAATTCTCCAATAGTTTCTTGCCTTTATGCAAGGCTGTGAATTCACACCTCCTCCATACAGGACTGTGGAATTAAAAACAAAAATAAATGAATTCTTGTCACTCCCTCAAGGCTCGACTTTGACTCGGCGAGGTCTCAACTAGGATTTGGCCTACTAAATGAACACATACTTCCATGCCACTCGAGACTATGGATTTACCATATCCATCAACTTGCACAACTCCACTTCATAAAACTGATGAATAATCACACCAAACATGAGAATGGATAAATGCCCTCTGAATGTTTCTTGAGAGAAAATTCATTGTGAAAGAAGGAGATTCAACTTACCAATCTTAGAAACATTTTCTTCATATCAAGCTCAACTCAAATCAACGCATATAGAATGATATCAACACAAAAGAAATACACTTCTCTTTAGCATCATGGCCTGTGTAAAGGCTTTTCCTTTCAAAAACCCTTCGCTCCTTCCCATTATAGCCATTATCAGTTGTCTTCTAATACAAACAGACTCGGTTCTCTTATATCCAGAATAATATAGGCATTATCAATTCACCCATTCCAAATTCCCTTTCTTCACCATGGTTTGTCACAACATATTCATTTTCTCATGCCTATATAATGGCATTTATCTTTAAAGTCCCTTCTCCATAAAACTTTTGCTAGGTATTTGTTTTCCATCCTTGGTCAAAATGGCTTGCTCTGCGTCCATGCTCATGCTAGCTACGAGCTTCAAGCTCTCCAATGGTGAACTCCCATTCCACAGGCTCGGTTTTCCAAATAAAATAATGTTATGGCCATGTCCTTACTATGTC
Source organism: Torreya grandis (assembly GCA_037957365.1). Lineage (NCBI taxonomy): Eukaryota > Viridiplantae > Streptophyta > Pinopsida > Cupressales > Taxaceae > Torreya > Torreya grandis. Next base: position 1,083,623 of record JARHVA010002238.1, read on the forward strand.
CATGGCCCATAAGGCCATACACTTCAATGCCTATTATCTAGCCTAATTTCTCCCAAGGCTATCCTTTCTTACCTAAATTATCCCTTTTTTTGGAATTCTCTATTTTTAAGAGCCTCCTTTCTAACCTCTATGCCCAACATGGCTTGAGGCAAAATAAATACAGTTTTTAATTATCAACAATATACCCAGGTTGAAATATTTTCAACCACTCGTTTATTTCCTCAACAGACCAAACAATTACTTTTTACCTTTTCCACTTTTTTTACTTTTAACAATTACAATTACTCCTCCTTAGATAACATTTTGGAGGGAAAAATATAATAATTGGAATTTTAATTTAAACATGACTAGAGCTTGCATGCCTAGTTGAAGACCAATCCCAACTTACCCATGTCTTGCAGGAAGATGTATGTAGATGCTCCTACATCATAAAGACATATTGATTAGGAGAATAAATTCAATGATGAAGAGGAAATTCCATGTTCTCTTCAAACTCCCAATGTAGGTTATGATAAAATATTAAAAATATCTACGTCTCTTCCCTCTTTAAATCTTGATATTAAGTTTGAGTTGACTATATTTAATGGAAAATTAAACAAAAGATAAATTGGATAATTAGATCAAGTAGATTGATATATACTATATGATTAAAAATATTACAGATGAAAGAGCAAAAATTTAGTTAGCTATGCTTCAGATGGGTGGTATAACACTTATTTTATGGGAAAGCAAGAGATGAGGATTTGGTCAAACAAGGTAATGTGACTTCTTCTTGGAATGAATTTATTTCCAATTTTATCCTTTGGATTATATTCAAAAAGACATGATAGATTGGCAACATTTTAGATAAGCTAAGGGTTAAAGTATACAAGATTATACACAAGACTTTAGGAATCAAGATTTGTGTTTGAATATTCCCTTACACAAATAGGAGACTTTGATGAAGTGTATTGGTGGGTTACATAGTTATTTATAACATATGATATTGGTTTTAAATCCTACTTATCTAGATTCTATTTATGTACAATCTACTTAATTAGAAGCTAGGGGAAAATGCATAAAGAGAGCTTTCCTAAGAAAAAACCCAAGTAATCTAAAAAGTAAGGATAAAGGTCTAAAAGGAAAAGGTAAGCTTAAAATGAATTATATAGTTAATAAGGAAGATGAAAATCTATTTTGTAGTCTTTGTAAGAAAAATCATGATGAATCTAAGTATTGGAAATTACATCTGAAATTAAAACCTAAATGGTTAAATAATAAGGAAAAGAGAATAAAACCAATACTATGGTGCATGATCTTGGATATAATTTTGGTGATGATACCAAGATCATGACCATGAGTTTACAAGGTTGTAATTCTTCCTTTTATTATAGCACTAGTTCATCTAATGTTGTATCTTCCTATAAACAATAATCTGTGCATGATGATAAGAAAAGAAATGAGCTTTTCTAGCTTAGATCTATTTATAAACATACTAAAATAGACACTCTATTTGATAGTGGATCTCAATATAATCTAATTTCATATGAGGTTGTGAATAAATTTGGACTCCAAACCAAACCACATCCTAAGCCTTATCCTTTGGGTTGGGTTTTTGATGATGTAAAATTACAGGTAACAAGAACTTGTAGACCCATATTTGCCATTACTAACAAGTTCATTGATGAGGTTTATTTAGATGTTATTCTATTAGACATTTATGGTGTGGTTTTGGGAAGTCTTTATCTTTATGATCATAAATCAATCTTCTATAGGGAATAAAATAAGTACTTGCTTATTAAAGATGAGATTGAATATATTTTTAGAGCTCATCATGTGAAAACAAGTATTTTTTAGGTTACTATAGGGAAAATTAAAATTCTTGTAAATTCAAGAAATAATTTTACACTCATGGTGGTCAAATATAAATAAAAATATCATGAAAAGGATTTTGAGAATTGTGATCCTAAACATCGTAATGAATTGGTTAAAATTCTTTCTAACTATGATGATGTTTTTCAAGATCCATAGGGTATTCCTCCTAAAAGAGGGGTTCAACATGAGATATAATTATTATAGGATGCTCTTCCTAACATTATTATGTATAGATTGTCCATGGTTTAAAATGAGGAAATCAAGAAGTAGGTAATAGAACTATTAGCAAAAAGAATTATCCACCCAAGTTCATCCCCTTTGGTTTGCCTATCATTTTAGTGCCCGAGAAAGATGGAACATGGTAGATGTGTGTTGATTTTTGTGTCTTGAATAAAATCATGGTGAAAAATCATTACCCTCTTCCTCACATTGATGATTGATTAGATTAGCTAAAAAATATTGTTTATTTCACTCAGTTAGACTTAAGAAGTGGTTATCATCAGGTGAGAATCAATGAAGGTGATATCTATAAAAATGATTTCAAAACTAAATAGGGTTTGTTTGAATGTATTGTTATGCCTTTTAGATTATGCAATGCACTAGCTACATTCATGCGTGTGATGAATGATGTTTTTAGGCCATTCATTAATGATTTTGTGATAGTCTACGTATATGATATTTTGATTTTCAGTCAATCATGGGATGATTATCTCATTCATATTCAAAAAGTCTTAGATGCTTTTAGAAAGGAGGAACTATATCTGAAGATGTTTAAATGTGAATTTTGGAAAACATCTTTGGTTTATTTGGATTATGTTGTGAGACATGGTAAATTGAAAATTGATCCTAAAAAAGTTGAGGTCATTGTTAACTAGCCTAAACCCAATAATGTAATAGAGTTTAGGATCTTTATTGGTGTAGTTTAGTACTAGAGAAAATTTATTTTTTAATTCTCATTCATTGTATCTCCTTTACATTCTTTTACTAACATTAAGTAGATATTTTAGTGGGGAAGAAAACATCAAATAGATTGTGATACATTGAAAGAGAAAATAAGTAATGATCCTATCTTAGCACTTCTAGATCTATAATAGCCATTTGAAATTGAGATAGATGAAAATGATTAAACTATGGGTGCAATTTTATTGAAAAAAGGAAACTAATTTATTGCCATTCAAAAAAATTCACAAGTGAGGTAAGAAACTATCCTACTTATGATAAATAATTATATGCTCTGGTGTAGAGTGTGAATAAATGTAAGTACTATCTGATGGACAAAGAGAAAATGATTCACATTCATCATCATCCACTATAATATCTTTAATCACAAACCAAGCCAATAATCAAGTCTTTTTTGGTAGATGGGATTTTTGTAGCAGTTTCAACTTGTGATAAGGTATAAGAAAGGTACACAAAACAAGGTTATTGACATGCTTTCTAGACCTCCTATTGTTACATCAGTTCTTTTATAAAATAGTTATTTAATGCATGATGCTAAATTTAAGGAAGTGAATATTTAATGAGTGGTAAATAGGTGGGATAAATTGACTATCATGTGAATGATGGACTCTTATATCATCTTGGCAAAATCTATATTCCATAAGATGAATGAGTGCATATGGTTAGAGAAGCTCACACTTCTCTTGTTTCAGGCCATTTTGGTGTTGGTAAGACAATTTCACAATTATAGAGTTATTTTTATTGGTCTCATATGCATGAATTTATTGTAAAATATATGAGTTGTATTATTTTTGCTAAAAGTAAGCCTAGTAATAGGAAATTGGGTTTATATACACCTCTCCATATTCCTAATAGACATTGGGAAAGTATTTCTATCTTTATGTCATTATGGACAGATTTAGTAAATTATGTATATTAGTTCCTTATACTAAACATATTACTAGTGAAGGAGAAACACACTTGTTTTTTTAGCATGTTTGGGTTCATTTTGGATTACCCACATCTATTATCTCCGATTGGGATTATCTATTTCTTGGAGAGTTTTGGTCAACTTTGTGGGACTCGATGGATACTAAACTAAACAAAAGTACTACATTTCATCCACAAACTAATGGAAAAATAGAGGTGGTCAATCATACAGTGGTATATCTACTCTGAGGTTATTGCAACAAACATCTTAAATTATGGGTTGAACATTTATGTTATGTGCAACATGCTTATAATAAAAAACTACATCCTTCCACACAAAAGACTCCTTTTGAGACTTGTTTTGGTTATTTTCCTAAGTCACCATTGGATTTCACATATGAGAAAGAATCAATTAAAGATAGATGAGTTGATGCTTAGAAGGCCAATAAGTTCATTCAAAAGATACAATTGGTTCAATAGACTCTCAAGGAATAGTTGGATAAAAGTCAAGCAAAATGTAAGGGTAAGCATGATAAACATCAAATTGATCATTATTTTCAAGTTGGTGATCAAGTATAGTTTCATATCAATAAGAAGAGGCTTATAGGTGAAGGTAAAGAGATTAAACCAATTTGATATGATCAATTTAAATTTTTTGAAAATATTGGTAATAATGATTTTTGGTTAGATTTACAACCATACATGTAGATTTATTCGAATTGTAAATGTTGAAAATATGAAGTTTTATGAGCCTCCTATGATTTTTGATTATGATGAAAGTGTTTATATACCTTATATTGAAGATTTTACTCTAGATTATTTGAATGAATTATAGGAAGATACCATTCTTGATAGGAAATTGAGGACTTCATGAAGAGGTGATGTTGAATATATTCATGTGGGTCTAAAGGGAACACATCCAAGGAGGCTAAATGGATGGAAATTAGAAAGGTGAGGTAGAAATTCCCTCACCTCATTTCAAGATAAAATGACTTTTGAAGGTCTAAAATCTCCTTAGTGGGGAGGAGTGTTCTGAAAGGATCCACCACTGAAATAATAGTGATCCAATATCCTTCTAAGTACCTATTTTATTTAGTCTATGGGCACAAAGTTCAAGGAAAAAGGGTTAAAAAATAAAAGGTTTAAATTATTCTTCAAACTATTCACATGGCATAGATCTCATTGATAACTTTTCGGTGCATTTTTTTGATTTGAAAATTGGAGGCCATATGTGCAAGTTATTTCCAGTCAAAGTTGGTCAAAAATTAATAGGATGGGTCAACATTAGTCAATATTGGTTAAACTTGGTCAACAATCATTAAAGGTCATGATAAATGTAAATGGGACCATTTAAATATTGACATGGCACCCATCAAAATTACCTTTTTGTTTTATTAATACACCACCCACTTTTCATAACCCCCACATGGTATAAGGTTAATGTGGCCTTTTATGACCAAACATTCTTTAATTTATTTAAAAATTTTAATAAAGCCACCCACCACCAATGTGAAACTAAAAAAATAACCTAAGCCATAGGATTTGCTAAAGGGGATTGAACTTTGACCCATTTTGGTAAAATGATAAGCTTTAGCCACTAAACCATAGAGGCAAACAAGTATAAAATGGCATGGGGTGTCATTTGTAATGCATTTTCGAGCTTATGAAGTGTTTTTAGATTCATATGATAGGAATTAAATATGGAAGAGCAAAAGTACATATATTTATGTGATCTTGTCTAAGTAGAGGACATTGACGGATAGGGTTTTGAGGATTCATTTGATATTATTTGATATTGTAAGTTTTACATCAAGATATTAATGGATCGATCATGCTAGAGTGGACCTAGGGACATAGACAATTGTCAAACCCCATAAAAAAACTTGTGTTATTGTTCTCTATTAATTTTGTGTAGTTTTTTCTATTTATAAGTAAACATACATTCAGTTATAAATAGTTTTTTTAATTTACAAGAAATTGAAAAACTATTAAAAGCCTATTTTTAAAAAATGTTATTTATCAAATTATTTAAGATCACTATTTGATAAAATTAATGAATTAGATAGTGCCTATTTTCACCAAATCATGAACCTTATAAAGGGGTGTTCAAGCCTCTTCCAAGTTTGGGTAACATGGGAACACTTTCAGGTATATGGGTGTACCTATGGTGGAAGTGAGCCTCTAGATTCAAGGGTTATCTCCCTAAATATATCTTGAATTACTTTCACATATGCTAACTATTTTATTATGGGGGGAAAGGGATATAAGTTTCATGAAATAAACCTATTCTAAAAGAGTAATGCACAAATATGTCTTCCACATGACCATGTACTTATTTCACAAAGAAACAAGGCCTACAACACTAGCCTAAGAGTCATAAAATGGACTAGCATTAGTGTTTCAATATGAAGGTGAGAGGCATGAAGGCTATCAAAGGTAAGTAAAACCATAGATCAGTTATATATACTAAGGCTCATTATACACTTAAGATAGATTCATACACTTAACTACACTTCATATGACCTATTAGGCTGAAATCACTTACATCAAACATGGAAAGACTGAGAGAAAGCAAGGATAGACTGAATCACTTAGCTATTCACTATACATATCTTCACACACTTTGATAAGATGAGATATGAACTTCAAATAGATTGGATTTATTGTTCTAAGAAAAAATAAAATGTCAAAACTATCAAGGCTTTGTGCATACATGGTGTGGTATTAGATTACAAAGTCCAAACTGGTAGCTACTTATAGAACTAGAAAAGGAGAAAAGATGAAGTAAAAAATATTAAAGATCACCATGCCAAATGTCAAGGCATAAAAAACCAATTTCATTAAGGGGAATGGAGTGTGAAATAGACCATGAATGTCTCCTAAGACAAATGTCTATATAAACCATGACAAACTCTCCAAAATGGTACAAAGAATCTTTAGCTAGCCTTTGTGAAGCTCCCTTCATCATAAATCATCTCTTGAGAATTTGAAATAAAATTAAGAGAATCAACACATATGTTATGATAGTCATAGACATTTTCCTAACTACTATATATATTCTAGATAGTTATATTTACCATCTACAATCATTCATTTATCTCTTATAATTTTTTATTCACATCTAGCAATCACTATTTATCTTAGATCTTGATTGAGCTCTCATGGTAGGATATGAGTTTGAAGTGCTTGCTTCACTAAAAAATCCTTTGATCCTACATGGCTGCTTATATGAAATTCCCTTACCATATTAATTATTTCATTTTAAAACATGATTATCATCATTTAGACATGTGGCTTCATTCTATGTACCTTAGAATTTTATCAAATTTATTCTATCAATTTTTGTAAGAGTCTCCTCCATTTTCATTTTGACTATTTCTATGCTATATTCACTTTCTACATTCAAAGAGAGAAATAAGAAACTAAGAAGAATGGTCTAAGGCTTGTATGTACTTGGATGAAGTCATGCACACCGTTATCCAGACATCGTGAGAACTCCTCTTTGGTTATGGAGGATGACACCTGCAAAAGAAAGAGACTAAGACAAAGAAGGTGTTAGATGAGGAGATGGTGGGTTGCCAAGCAAAAGCTTGATCCCAGAAGCAAAAGCTTGAGGAATGTCAACCCACTGATTGATAAGAATAATGTCTAATAAAAGGCAAAATGATAAAATATTGAAATGATTAAAGACTAAAAGGGAAATGGAAGCAAATGTTTACCTGAATGTTGTCGGCCTGGTCACAGTCACCGCCGTCGGTGGTCCTATCGACATCAGTTGGTCAAGGTTTGCTGACATTGGTTAGTATGCCGACGTCGATTGGGGTAGTGGTCTCTATGGCTGACGTCGATTGGGGTAGTAGTCTTTGGATGAGGTCTGGATGAGTTTTTGGTCTATGGATGGGTCTGAAAAGGGGTCTAGATGGGTTTTCATGCTGTTTGGATGGTCTAAGAGAGTCTAGTTTTGGTTAATGGTCTGTGTAGAGGTTTGGGCAGAGTTGTAGGGACAATGGACAGAGTGTATGGTCAGACAAAAGATAGAGGTAATAGGGAGATAGAGAAATAAGGATTTGGGTCTAGTCTAGTTAACAGTCTGGTCTGGGGGGATATTACTTAAAAGCAATAACTAAAAACATAATGAGAACATAGACAATATACATACCTGTGCCTTGCTGAAGGAGTGTTGCTGATGCCTGTACCTGTTGTTGATGTAGCCTGTGTGGAGGACTTGTTGCTGGTGTAGAAGCCTAATGCTGTTGCTGGTGTAGAAGCCCTGTGAAAGGGAGAGTGAGAGGTCAGGTTTGAAGATCAGTAGATTGATTGGCAGAGTGGTGGATGGTCAAAGACTAAATATTAAAGGAGCTAATGATCAGAGGTTAGGTGATTGAAGGTCGAAAGAGTGGATCCATGTTTCAGAGGTGGAATGCAGTTTTGAAGGCTGCTGATGCTGGCAAAACTACCGACGTCGACTGAATAATGATCGACATTGGCAGCTGTAGAATGGGGATAGAGGCTAATTTTAGCCTTCTGCCCATTCTTGCATGCCACCGGGTCAAAGGGCCATGGGAAAATGGTCGAGAGGGTCTAAATAGGCATGGGAGAATGAAATGGGGTCATAAATGGGTCATAGGGTGGATGAAGGGAATCCAAAGAAGGGCATCCTAGGGTGGTGAGGTGGCAAGGGAGAGAGAATTATTAACTTAAAATAAGATAATTATTTCAAATTAATAAGACATGGGTTAGGAGTGTCAAAGTGGATGAAGGGGGCCAAGGGGGGAGAGGACAAAGAGGATGACCAAGGGACTAGACACAATTTCGGTGTCTACATTTGCCCCTTTTTGTCTTATTGGTTATTCTAGATGAACTATAAGACAAAAATAGGATTTGGTTGCCCCAGGTGTGGGATAAGGTTGATTTTGTCTTGTTGGTTGTTCAAGTGAACTGTAAGACAAAAATAGGAGGGGTTGGTTTCCCCAATTATGGATGAGGTATTCCCCCTCAAAGTAGGAGTCAAGGGAAGGGAACCTGGAATTGGGTGTTGATTTGACAAAGAGTGGATGAAAAAGGGTTAAGATGGAGTGTGAACACTGCAAAAGTCATGATTACATGTATACCACTTCACGGGTTGGTCAGGTCATTGTCATAGGTCGAGGGTCGAGGAGTGCCAAAATTGAAATAACTGGACCCCAACATTTAGTCGTAGCTGATCAGGTTATTCAATCTAAGCTGAAGCTCTAATGGTCATCATGTTTTAGGTATCCCAAGCTCAGGAAGTAGTGCGGATCAACCGGCTTGTGATCCTATACTTGTGAAGGTCAAAATGTGGTCTGCGCACAATTTTGCTAATCAGTCGTGAGGTAGCATACATGCAAAAACAACCAAGGCAAAGTTGTCTTGGAAGTGGTCATGGTCGGAGGAGATAGGCATGATCTCCAATGGTCATTGGTCGAGGTGGATAGACGGATGAAAGAATGTGGCTGAGCTAACCTCAGAAGACTGAGTGTTGCCTACATAGCCCTTGTGTAAAGGGCCTCAGGCCAATGTAGTTCTCCCTAAAAGGGAGGAAGGGTCAAAGTGGTTGATGGTCTTGGTGAGCTCAAGGTCATGGTCAAAAGGAGGATAGGGTTTGTCCATCAGGGAGATGACCAAATGAGGGTGGTCGAGCTAACCCCAGAAGATGTCGTATCATCTGGGTGCTGCCTACATAACCCCAGTCTTAGGGCCTCAGACCAATGTAGTTTAAGTGAAGGGTTCGAGTGGTAGACAGGTGGTCAAAGTGGTCGATAGACTGGTCTTGGTCAAGGACAAGGTCAAGTGATGAAGAAAAAAATGGGTTTGTCCATTTGAGAGATGAACAAATGGGATGGCCGAGCTAACCCCAAAAAATGGCATGTCAACTGAGTGTTGCCTACATAGCCCTGGTCATAGGGCCTCAGACCAATGTAGTTCTAACTAAGAGACAAAATGGGTCGATGATTGGTTTGGTCATGTGTCGAAATGATGAGGAGAAAAAGATGTTACAGCCTTTTCCAAATGGTGTATTCTGTAACATTGGTCGAGGGTCTTTCATCCTTAGCAATTTTCCATATTTGTGATGGATGTATGCTAAAAATGAATTGAGGTCTATTTATGCTTTAGCAAGTATTGGTTTATGCTTAACATAAATTGTGTCAGGTCGATAGTTTCCATGTGTGTTGGTGTCCATAGAAACTATGTGAAAAGGACTATGATGATGTGTGATGTCATGATGTCATGTTGTTGGTCTGAAAATGTTTTAGATTGGTTGGGCAAATGATTTGGTCAGGTAGAAAAAGGTTTGGTTGAATGTGACCAAAGTGTGAAAGATAAGTGAAAGGCGAATTGCTCTTTCATTGACAAGGACCAAGATGAGAGTATAGATAGGGGTTGTCAGAACAAAATCCCTGTTCATGCATTACGTCATTAACCATGTGGTTGTGCTAGAGAAGTAATTGAATCACTTGACGCTAAGTGAGCTCGAAGTCCCTTGAGTATGCTGGGGTGATAAGATGAATTATGTGATATGAGAGGATGGGGTAACCCTTTTGTGGCAGGAAGAACCTTGCCCCTTTTATAGGTGACCGAAGAATGACTATAGGCATGTCCATGACTTTATAACTTGGCAGTCTTTTTTTTTCTTTTTTTTTTTTTTTTTTTTGGTGCAGACTGATCAATGCAGGAAGTCTGCATTGGGATGTTGCTTGGTGGTCATATATGTGAAGCTAATCGATGCAGGAAGCTTCAAAAAAGAGTGTTGTCTGTAGCAATATTTAGTCATAGCCATCCTTCGAGGGAGTGGTCTATACTTTGCTTTAAATTCTTGATATGACTTTGGCCTAGTTGTCCTTCAAGGGAGTAGTCTAGTAATACAACAATTATGTAGCTATCCTTTGAGGGAGTAGTCTACATTTAAAGTTTTATGACCTTTGATATGATAGGTATCCCATTTTTGATATGTTTTGTTGACTAAAGTTTTTAGCCATGGACAAGCCTCTAGAGGTTTAAGGGTTCCTTTTTAGTAGGACAAAGCATTCATGCTTGACAAAAAGGGTTGACTAGTGTTGGGGAAACAGGGTTGAAAGGAATAGGAATGACAATGACAGAGGGTTGCTCAAGGGATGAGCTCAAGTAAAATGTCAAGTGATTTGATTACTTGACTAACAGCAAAATGGTCGCAAATGTAAGGCATAAAAAGGGGCTCAAGTTCTAATAAGTCCATGGGCCATGCTTGTGCATTATGATAGGGTTTGAGTCAATTAGGAGTGGACTTGCCCCATTTGCCTCTTCAAGATTGGTCACGTATTGATGTTGGATGTGAAGTTGGTTGATATGGTTGCTGATTGGTCGAGACTGGTTAAATGTTTTGATAAAAAGGTTTGTTGAATTTTTGGGTTGAATGTTTGGTCGAGGTCATGATTGATGATTGGTTAGTGTCTGGTTGATGGTCTAGTCGATGATCTGGTCGAAGATAGGTTAAATGTTTTGATGAAAAGGTTGGGTGATGTTTGGTTGATGGTCTTGATGAATGTTTGGTTGAAGGCTTGGGTTGAATTTGGTATTTGGTCGATGATTGGTCGAGAATGGTTGATGCATGGTCGAAGCTTGGTTGATTGATTGGGTGAAAAGGTTGGTTGATTGATTTGGTTGAGACTGGTCGAGGCTGGGTTGAATGTGTAGTCGAGGTTTGGGATTAAAAGAGTGATTGATATTTGGTCGAGACTAGGTCAAAAGGTTGGTCGAGGCTTGGATGAGCATTGAATTCCCCTAGGAAGATGTTTGATAGATTGGTCAAGGTTAGATGAGGCTTGGTGGTCAGATTGATTGTGTTGATGTCGAATAAGGGGGTTAAAGGCGGCAAAGGGACCATAGTCTGGTGTGGAGATCTCGATTTAGGTGATAAGGTATGAGAAGCATGGGTCGGTGTTGATGATTTGTTGAAGGGGTGGCCAAGAGCATCCTTAATGAGAAGGGTATCCTTTTTTTGATGTTGATGAGTGACAGCTTTAAGAGTGCAACAATACTTGGTGTTATGTCTCAGAGTGTGATGATAGTGGCAAAATTGAGAGTTGTCGAACCAAGATGGTCTTGATCTGAGAGTCGATGAGTGGGGCGGTGTTGAAGGCTTGTTGCTAACACGGTCGAGAAGAAAGGTGTCATTCCCCAGACATTGGCAAATGACAACCTTGAGGGCACAATAATGCTCCGTGTCATGCCCAAGCATGTGATGATACGCACAAATCTAAGTGTCGTCAAACCAGGGTGTTGTTGGTCTGAGAGATTGATATGGTTTAAGAGGCAGGAGATTGATGCAAGAAGACTGCAACAATTGCCGTAACAGCAAGGTATAAGAACCTGCTAATGGGTCTGTGTGTCTTGTTGCAGTGGGAGTTGGTGACTTTGGTTTAGGAGGCATTGGTCAATGGATTGGGAGAGATATATGTCTGATGGGTTGAGAGAGTAATGGAGGTGACTTGCCTCTGTGAAGTATGAGAGTAGGAAGCACTCCTATTAAAGTGGATAGATGTGGGCCCAAAATTGAAGGTAATGATGAAGGTGGGGGAGGAGTCCTCCGATGTGGTTTAGTTGGCTTCTTTGTTTTGGGTTGAGGGTCACCATTATGCAAGGTGAGGTTAGATGCGGGTTTGGGTTCAGATGTGGACAGAGGTGAGTGAGATGTAGCAATCTCTAGCAAAAGGCAAGAGGAAACTGTGACTGGGCCTTTCTCAATCAAAATGGGTGACGAGACTGGTTCTTCTCTTGGTGGAGAAGAAATAGGAGAGTGTGGCTCCTCAAGAGGGCAGAGGGTAGGGATGATGGTGCCTTTTATTTGTGGTTAGGAAGTAGGCAAGGTAGGGTCCTCCATTGGTAGGAGGAAAGACAAAGGTGTGGCTAATGGCATAGGTATGGTCAAGGCATCCTCCAATATAAGAGATGTTGATGGAGGACTAATAGGAGAAGAGGGTTCTTCTACCTGTGGAAGAGAAATAGGGGAAGAAGGGTCTTCCACCTGTGAAGGAGGTTGGTTAGGGACAAGAGGCAAGACAGTGTTGACCATGCGTATGTCATGCTCGTGGGAGCTATCAGCCATGGTCTGGACGTTGTTTTGAGTAGGTGGATGGTTTGGGAATGGTTGTTTGAATATGTTGAGGTGTTGGTTGGGTGGGGCATTCAGGTTATCCAAAACAAGATCTCCCTTGTCGATCATGTCTTGGACTATGTTTTTAAAGGTTCGACAATCGTCGATGTCATGGCCGTGGACGCGATGAAAGTGACAGAAGTTGGCCTCCCTATACCATGTAGGGAGGGCTTTTAAAGGGTTGAATTGAGGTGGTTGGATTGGAGGGAGATTGAGGACCCCCTGTTTGACGATTTTTTCCAAAATGAAAGCATATGATTCTCCAAGTGGAGTGTATGAACGCTGGATGTACCATTGTTGGAATTGTTTGGTGATGCTTAGGGATATAGAAGGTTGAGAGTGATTAGTTATTGTTGAGGATGGTGATCTAATGACCACAGTGTTGGCCACTCCTTTGGATTTGGAGTTGGCAGAAGAAGAAGGTATGGAAGAAGAATGGTCATTAGTTCTTACGTTAGTATTACGCAATTTGACCTTATCCTCTTCAATGGCACAGAGTTTGAGCTTTTGGGCCATGGTGAAAGCTTCATCAAAAGTGCAAAATATTTGAATCCGTAAGGTAGAAGAGATGTGCCTAGCACATTCTAGAGAAAAGAGCTCAATGAGCTCAAGTTGAGGCAAGGAGAAGGAGAGCTGGTTAATCAAGCCTCTCCAATGGGCGACAAAATCGACTATTGATTCGTCGTCAAATTTCTTGATGGAGTAGAGGTCTGTGATTGAGACTTGTTTGGTGATGTTGATAGAAAAATGGTTGAGAAATAATTGGGCAAGTTGAATGAATGAAAAGATAGAATGTCTGGTAAGAGAGCTATACCAATCAAGGGCAGGGCTAGAGAGTGACATGGGGAACGTGTGTAGAAGTAACGCATCATCGTGGGCTATGAGATAGTAGGCATGTTTGAATGCCCATAAATGTTGTTGTGGGTCTTCCTTACTCTAAAAGTGAGTAAATTTAGGAAGCTCCCACTGGTTGGGGTATGGTCAGATCAGGACAGAAGGATGAATGGGTTCATTGCAAATTTGTTCATATGAGAGAGCATTACGTGAACCAGAAATAGAGGTCTTAAGTCTAGACATTTTGTCCATCAGCATTTTGATGAGATCTGCTGATGGATTGTTGGGTGGGCTGCCCCCTAAGTTATAAGGCACTTGAAAGATATTCAGAGGGGCATACGACGTAGTCAATTGCGCTTTTAGGGGCGTAACATATGTGTAACTAGTCGCAGGGAGAGAAGTAGAGGCCAAAGGTGGTTGGGTTATGGAAGTAGAAGGTATAATTTGACTAGATATCACCAAAAGTGGTTGCGTGGTGGCATTGACAAAGGGAGAGGTAGACACTCCTACATTTATGGGCACAAGAGTGTGAGGGGTCAAGACAATCAAGTTCTGGTATGATGTAAAACTTGGTTAAATTGCATGTCGTTGAGGGGGTAATGGAACCCTGATGGAGGTCGATCTAAAAATAGATGGGGAGGCCAAACTTTGCATATTGGCCATGGTCAGGTTAATGGTTGAGGCAAAAGGCTGGGTAGTGGGCGGTGTTGATGTCATTGCCCCTTCAATCGAGAGGTCTCGCGTTGGGTTTCTTGCGAGATAGTTTTGGAGGGTTTTGACATTGAGGTCCAAGAATCTCTCAAAATCTTGGTCCCCTTCAGGGAAAATGGGGGTCTGAGTTGGGGTCAGTTGAGTAGGAGTTCTTTCGGTCTCTGAGTGGAACTCCATTATAAGACTGGTTATGGATGGGGAAGACGAAAGCGATTGATGGCTCGCTTGGTCAAGAAGAGCCTTGGTTTGACTGTGTGTCAAAACCATTCAAGGCAAGAAGAGGGTCAGGTTTTAGAAATTGTGTTTTTTTAGTTTTAGAAACTCAAAATGTGGTTTTTGGCAGAAAAAGGGTTGGTTTTTAGGTTGTTGTTTTTAAAAAAGGACTATGACAGTGACCGATATTGATTGAAAAACTGATGTCAGCGAGAAATATGGCTGACGTCGATTAAGTAACCAATGCTAGAGAGGGAAGATGGATGACGTCGGTGATAAAGCCGATGTTGATGACTGTGGCTTCCAGAAACTTAGAAAAATTGAAAATTCTTGGAAAAAAAAGAACATCCTCACTAGCTCAAACAAGTAGATAGGAACATAAAAATAGAGATGGAGACATGCAAACCCTAAGCATTAAATCCTAATAATCAACTTTTAGAATCCTATTGGCTTATGCCTTAAAGTGATGTTTGGGAGGTTGGCTGTTAGAAGGGACCTAAAAGAAGTAGTCTATGGATGGTTTCAGGTTTGCTTAGGTGCTCAAGAGTATGGGTTAGGTTTCGTACATGGCCTAGTGTTAAGGAGTAAGCTCCTCTCACTTCACAAGTCCAGTGGTAAGCTGGTCTCGCTTAGCCAAAATATACTTTCCCTAGAGATTAGACTCTGCCAGAGAATAGAGTGGGCTTTCCCCTTGGTGATGAAATCCAAGTAGGATTGCCAAGACAGGTAAGGTATCCACTGGGTGATGAAATCCCAGTCGGGCCTTATCTCAGGTGAGTTTGATGTTTGATTTGGTGCAAGTGGTTTGGTTGTGTAACATAAAGTGGACTACGACTAATTCATGATGTGATTATTAATTACTAGGTGTGGACTAAGAAATGCAAGCAAGCAGAAATGTCATGTAACGTGTTTTAAGCCCCAAGTCGAAATGTGAGTTTGAATGAAAACAAGTTGAGAAAGGGTTGAAGGATATGATTTTTGACTATTTTGAAATGTAAGAAAAGAAAGAAAGGTTCTTTTTAATCCCACTTATGATGTCGTTTAGAAGAGAAGAAAGAGGTGAAAAGAGAGAAACCTAATGCACCTATTTGAACGGAAAGAAAAGGAACCCAAGGAAGACCCTAAGGTCCCACTGGGCGTGCCAGAATGTTTCTATGCTATATTCGCTTTCTACATTCAAAGAGAGAAATAAGAAACTAAGAAGAATGGTCTAAGGCTTGTATGTACCTGGATGAAGTCATGCACACTGTTATCTAGATGTCGTGAGAACTCCTCTTTGGTTGTGGAGGATGACACCTGCAAAAGAAAGAGACTAAGACAAAGAAGGTGTTAGATGAGGAGATGGTGGGTTGCCAAGTAAAAGCTTGATCCCAGAAGCAAAAGCTTGAGGAATGTCAACCCACTGATTGATAAGAATAATGTCTAATAAAAGGCAAAATGATAAAATACTAAAATAATTAAAGACTGAAAGGGAAATGGAAGCAAATGCTTACCTAAATGTTGCTATCGGCCTGGTCACAGTCACCGACGTCGGTGGTCCTACCAGCATCGGTTGGTCAAGGTCTACCGATGTTGGTTAGTATACTGACATCGATTAGGATAGTGGTCTCTGCGGCCAATGTCAGTCAGGGCAGTAGTCTGTGGACAAGGTCTGGATGAGTTTTTGGCCTGTGAATGGGTCTGAAAAGGGGTCTAGATGGGTTTTCATGCTGTTTGGATGGTCTGAGAGAGTCTGGTTTTGTTTAATGGTTTATGCAGAGGTTTGGGTAGAGTTGCAGGGATAATGGACAGAGTGTATGGTCAGACAAAAGATAAAGGCAATAAGGAGACAGAGAAATAAGGATTTAGGTCTGGTCTGGGAAGGGATATAAGGATGAATGGGTTCATTGCAAATTTGTTCATACGAGAGAGCTTTGCGTGAACCAAAAATAGAGGTCTCGAGTCTAGACATTTTGTCCATCAACATTTTGATGAGATCTACTAATGGATTGGTAGGTGGAGCACCCCCTAGGTTGTAGGGCACTTGAAAAGTGCTAGAAGGGGCATGTGACGTAGTCGGTTGCGCTTGTAGGGGTGCAACATATGTGTAACTAGTCACAGGGATAGAAGTGGAGGCCAAGGGTGGTTGGGTCATGAAGGTAGAAGGCATAAGTTGACTAGATACTGCCAAAGGTGGTTGCGTGGTGGCATTGGCAAAAGGGGAGGTAGACACTCTTGCATTTATGGGCGCAAGAGTGTGAGGGGTCGAGACAATCAAGTTCTGGTATGATGTAGAACTTGGTTGAATTGCGTGTGGTTGAGGGGGTAATGAAACCCTGATGGAGGTCAGTCTAAAAATAGATGGGGAGGCCAAACTTTGCGTATTGGCCATGGTCAGGTTAATAATTGAGGCAAAAGGCTGGGTCATAAAAGGTTGGGTAGCGAATGGTGTTGATGTCATCACCACCTCACCCGAGAGGTCTCGCATTAGGTTTCTTGTGAGATAGTTTTGGAGGGCTTTGACATTGAGGTCCAAGAATCTCTCAAAATTTTGGTCCCCTTCAGGGATGATGGGGGTCTGAGTTGGGGTTGGGCGAGTAGGAGTTCTTTCAGTCTCTGAGTGGAACTCCATTATAGGACTGGTTATGGACGGGGAAGGTGGAAGCGATTGATGGCTAGCATGGTCAAGAAGAGACTTGGTTTGACTACACGTCAAAACCATTAAAGGCAAAAGAGGGTCAAGTTTTAGAAACTGTGTTTTTCCAATTTTAGAAACTCAGAATTTGGTTTTGGTAGAAAAAGGGGTGGGTTTTAAGGCTGCTATTTTTGGAAAAAAAGGACTGTGACAGTGACCGACATCAGTTAAAAAACTGATGTCGGTGATAAAAGATGGCTGATGTTAGTCAGATAGTCAATGCTGGTGAGAAAAGTGACTGACGTTGGTGGTAAAACTGATACCGGTGACTGTGGTTTCTATAAACCCAAAATATTTGAGAGTTTTTGGAAAAAAGGAAGAAAAATGTCCTCACTAGCTCAAAAAAACTAGATAGGAACAAAAAACAGAGATGGAGACAGGCAGACCCTAAGCATTAAATCCTAAGAATCAACTTTTAGAATCCTGTGGCTTATGCCTTAAAGTGATGTTTAGGGAGGTTGGATATTAGAATGGGTCCTAGAAGAGGTAGTCTATGGATGGTTTCAGGTTTGTTTAGGCACTCAAGAGTCTGGGTTAGGTTCCGTACATGGCCTGGTGCTAAGGAGCAAGCTCCCCTCACTTCACGAGCCCAGTGATAAGCTGGTCTCGCTTAGCCAAAATATAATTTTCCTAGAGATTAGACTCTGCCAGAGAACAGAGTGGGCTTTCCCTTTGGTGATGAAATCCAAGTAGGATCGCCGGGATGGGTAAGGTATCCGTTGGGTGATGAAATCCCAGTCGGGCCTTGTCTCAGGTAAGTTTTGATGTTTGATTTGGTGTAAGTGGTTTGGTTGTGTAACATAAAGTGGACTACAATTAATTCATGATGCGGTTATTAATTACTAGGTGTGGACTAAGAAATGCAAGCAAGCAAAAATGATATGAAATGTGTTTTAAGCTCAAGTTGAAATGTGAGTTTGAATGAAAACAAGTTGAGAAAGGGTTGAAGAATATGACTTTTGACTAGTTTGAAATGCAAGAAAAGAAAGAAAAGTTCTTTTTAATCCCGCTAATGGTGTCATTTAGAAGAGAATAAAGAGGTGGAAAGGGAGAAACCTAATGCACCTATATGAACAGAAAGAGAAGGAACCCAAGGAAGACCCTAAGGTCCCACCGGGAGTGCCAGAATGTTTCTATGCTATATTCACTTTCTACATTCAAAGAGAGAAATAAGAAACTAAGAAGAATGGTCTAAGGCTTGTATGTACCTAGATGAAATGATGCGCACCATTATCCAGACGTCATGAGAACTCCTCTTTGGTTGTGGAGGATGACACCTAAAAAAGAAAGAGACTAAGACAAAGAAGGCATTAGATGAGGAGATGCTGGGTTGCCAAGCAAAAGCTTGATCCCAGAAGCAAAAGCTTGAGGAATGTCAACCCACTGATTGATAAGAATAATGTATAATAAAAGGCAGAATGATAAAATACTGAAATGATTAAAGACTGAAAGGGAAATGGAAGCAAATGCTTACCTGAATGTTGTTGTTGGCCTGGTCATAGTCGCCGATGTCAGTGGTCCTACCGGCGTCGGTTGGTTAAGGTCTGTCGACATTGGTTAGTATGCCGATGTCTATTGGGGCAGTGGTCTTTACGGCTGGCGTCAGGCGGGGCAGTAGTCTGTGGATGAGGTTTGGATGAGTTTTTGGTCTATGGACGGGTCTAAAAAGGGGTTTGGATGGGTTTTTGTGTTGTTTGGATGGTCTGAGAGAGTCTAGTTTTTGTTAATGGCCTGTGTAGAGGTTTGGATAGAGTTGCAGGGACAATGGATAAAGTGTATGGTCAAATAGAAGATAGAGGCAATAGGGAGATAGAGAAATAAGGATTCAGGTCTGGTCTGGTTAATATTCTGGTATGGGGGGATATTACTTGAAAGTAATAACTGAAAACATAATGAGAACACAGACAATATACATACCTATGCCTTGCTGAAGGAGTGTTGCTGATGCCTGTACCTATTGTTGATGTAGCCTATGTGGGGGACCTGTTGCTAGTGTAGAAGCCTGATGTTGTTGCTGGTGTAGAAGCCCTGTGAGAGGGAGAGTGAGAGGTCTGGTTTGAAGATCGGCAGATTGATTGGCAGAGTGGTAGATGGTCGAAGATTGAAGATTGAAGGAGCCAATGATCAGAGGTCAGGTGATTGAAGGTCAAAAGAGCAAATCCACGTTTCGGAGGTGGAATGCAGTTTTGAAGGCTACCAATACTAGTAAAACCACCAACATCAGTCGAATAATGACCGACGTCGGCGGTTGCAGAATGGGGACAGAAGCTAATTTTAGCCTTCTACCCATTCTTGCACGCTACCAAGTCAAAGGGCCATGGGAAAATGGTCGAGAGGGTCTAAATAGGTGTGGGAGAATGAAATGGGGTCATAAATGGGTCATAGGGTGGATGAAGGGAATCCAAAGAAGGGCATCCTAGGGTGGTGAGGTGGTAAGGGAGAGAGAATTATTAACTTAAAATAAGATAATTATTTCAAATTAATAAGACATGGGTTAGGAGTGTCGAAGTGGACGAAGGGGGCCAAGGGGGGAGAGGATGAGGAGGATGACCAAGGGAGTAGACACAATTTTGGTGTCTACATTGACATCAGTCGTTGATCTATGACCCTAGCATCTGAGATTATAACAATTTTTGCTACTGTATGATTTTTGTGGATCTTATTATCATCACATCTGATTCATGCAGTTATGGCACTTGGTAGTATCATATTCTATCTACACTTCTTAACCTTTGATTCAACATGTATCATTGATTTTCCACTTATCTATGCTTGATTGAACATCATTTTTCCACTTGGTAGTTTTGTGTTTGAGCTTATGATTCTTTGACTCTTTGACTCAACATGCAACATTAGATCTTATATATATGATTTATTGCACTTTATTATATATAGGTCCTATTATTTAAATATGGATCATTTATCTTATTTATATGATTCAAAGAATGTCATTGATCCTTGATCTGGTCATTTTTTTTGACTTTTTGACCCTGTGCTCATCATTGATTTGCTTTTGCATGATCAAATGTGCACCATCAGATCTACTAGACCTAATAACCTTACCTTCATCCATATAGTGTTAGATCTAATTTGGACACCTAAGATATTACCACTTGTCAACCCTAAATTAAACTTAGGAACATTTAAATCCAAATGGTTATTTCATGAGTCATGAACTTGACATCCCTACTAATGTCTATCTCTACTAGTTAAAATTTAAATGCTTATATCTTGAGATAACAAGCTCATCAAGACATAAAATTTATAGAGTATGATCTTGGAACCAAAATAATTATATACATATATTCTTTTTTACCTAAAAGTTTTTCTAAGAACATTTATAAAATGCATAACCAAACTACCCTATTCCTTTCTATGTGACATGCCATGATGGTCTGACCCTCTAGATAACTCCAAATGACATAAGACTAAAATATATCATGACCAAGGTTATAATGGAATTAAAATGACATAAAATAGACCACAACACACCCTATGACACTATATTAGACCCCTATATAAGTTTTTGCTATAGGAAGGTTGACTCTTTTTGACTTGTGGTCAAAATGGTCAACATTCTTGGTGATTTCCCAAGGGTGGTATGGTTGTTATGCCAAGAACAATTTCCTAATCCTATCCATTTGTATATGGATTCATATGTACATAGGTTTGATACACAAATTTTTTTAAAAACACACACCAAAAAACATAAAACAACATGAATAAGACACAAAGTAGAAACACACATGTGTTCAACTATAACACTTAGGAAACACAACACACACAACTAAAATAAAAAACACACATATCTAATATTCTATTTACAAAACTAATCTCTAATCCTCAATAAAAAAGGTTTCAAATGTATCCCATTCAAAGGGATAAACAACTCTTCTCCATTCATCCTTGCTAGTTGAAAAGATTTGCTTTGCTTGCACTAGATGATGACATATGGTCCACTTCATAGGGTTTCAAATTTGGTATGCCTCCATGGTTTTGTTCTATATTCATCCCAATTCAATACTTTTTCACCTTATTGAAATTATCTTGAAGTTTTCTTCTTGTCAAAATACCTCTTCTTTGATACTTGGTGATAGTCCATATCTTGATGATCCTTATCTCTAGTCTATTATAACTCCATTAATTATATCAATATCACCCTTATTGGAGTGTTTTTAAGAAAATCTAATTTATGTTCCAATTCTAAGGTAGGTATCTCTTGAGAGATATACAACTTAGCCTCTCTACCATATATAAGCATAAAAGGAGAATTCCCTATTAACCTCTTAAGAGTTATCCTATCATCCCATAAGGCTATCTTCAATTTGGTGTGTCAATCCCTCTAGTTATGCTCTAAGGTTCTCTTAATGATTTTTATTATATTATTGTTAGTATATTTATCCAACCCATTACCTTGAGGGTAATAGTTAGATTAAGTACTTAAGAATATGCCATTACTATTTACCCAATCAATAGTCTTAGCACCCATAAAATTAAGATAAATGTCTAAAATAATAGTATGGGTGCCAAACCTTGTTATGATACTCTCATAAAACTCCAATATAGTATTCTCATTCACTTCATTAAATTCTACTACTTCAACCCACCTCATAAAATAATCAATTTTTGTGAGTATCCATTTATGACCAACACTTGATGGGGGCTTTATCATGCCAATGAAATCAAGACCCCATTGCATGAAAGGTTGATTCACTTGGATAGGATTTAAAGAAAGAGATAAAAGATTTTGTTTTCCCACAAAAAACACATTATACACATATTCTCACCCAAGCATGGAAATCCTTGAAGAGGCTAGGCCAATAATATCATGCCCTCATTATCTTTGTGGTTGTGGTTCTTGGGAAGAAAATACCTCCTATTGTTCCATCATGGAACTTCTCAAGTAACACTACAAATTGGTCTTTATCAATGCACCTAAATAATACACCATTAATATCTCCTCTAAAAAACACACCATATACAAGGAAAAAGGGAATATATTATAATCTAAAATATCTCCTTTGATTTCTACTCATATCATTAGGATACTCACCACTCTGAAGAAATTTAATCACATCTTGTTTCCAACTCTATATATGCAAGGAACCATCTAGTTGGTAGCAATCATGATTGATTAAAACCTATTATTTTGACTCATGAAGATCTAAATATATATGTTCACAAAGGCCCTTATCTCTTATCAACTTTGTTGCTTTGATATCAACATCATATTCCATTACCTTAGTGATCGACTCTGCCCTTTTCTAACTAATGCCTTTATTCAAAAGAAACTCCTTGGTACTAGGATGAGAAACCATAACATGAATTATATTGTTTTAAACCATGTGCCTAAACTTATTTATTACCCTTAAAAATACAAGTACTTATTTCTCCACAAAGGTATACATGACCTTTTAATCTTCTAAATCTTGACTAAAAAATACAATTGGTTACTCCACACCCTCATCATTCTTTTGTGATAACATGGCTGAGATAGTATTAAGGTTAAAAAATGAATAAAACATGAAGTCTTAAGGAAAATCAAGATTCACAAGAGTAGGACCTATGAATTTGATTTCTTGATGGCTTCACAATTATTCTTACCCTCCTTAGTCCAAGAAAAGAACTGATTCTTTTTTAGTATGGTTGTGATAGCTTTCACAAAAAATGCAAAACTAGGTATGAATCTACTTAAAAAATTTACCTTACCTAAGAAACTTTTGAGACCTTTCTTATTTAATGGAAATGATAGGCCTAAAATATCCTCTATCCTTTCAGGATCAATAGCCAAACCATCTTTGAAAATAGTGTATCCTAAGAGATTACCTTCATGGACAATAAAGATGCATTTTTTTAGAGTAAGAGATACTACATATTTCCTACATCTTTCAAACACTTGCCTCAAGTGATGCATATGTTCATTATCATCTTTAGAAAATACTGTTATATCATCTAGATAAAACTAAATCTCATTGAGAAAACCTTTGAAGTCCATGTCCATTTCTCTTTGAAAGGTAGAAAAAATATTTGACAAACCAAATGACATCTTTATATAAGAAAAATTCAACAATTTAGTAGTGAATTTTATCTTAAGCTAATCATCCTCATTCACAATAATATGATTATAACCTAAATATCCATCTATGAGAGAGAAAAATTTATATCCTAGAACAACTTACAAAATATGTTCCATTGAAGGTAGAGGATGGTGATCTTTGAGTGACACCCTATTAAGCTATCTAAATTACACATAAAGTCGTATCTCCCCATTAATTTTTATAATAGGCACAAGGTTACCTACCCATGTTGAATGCTTTATAAGAAAGATTATTTTAGATTCAAGGAGTTTATTGAGCTCTAACCTCATGAGTTGCTTAACCTTAGCATTGATGGGTCTTTATTTCTATCTAACTAGTTTAACTATAGGTTTCAATTCAATGTTATGGTATTATAGGTTAGGATAAAATCCTTTGAGGTCCTTATATTCCCAAGAAAATATATCATGAAACTCTTTACACAAATCAATGAATTATTGTTTCTCTAATGTAGAACATACTTTGTGTAGTTTGAGGAGTATATCTTTGAAGATCAAGACTCTTTCATGGTTATCCTCTATTGTAGACATACTCACTTTTTCATTCTTATTTTGATAATTCTAATTGAATATAATTTCTAAGGTCATGAGATCCTTAAGTATATTATTTATCCTTAGTTTAACAATCTGATCACCAAATTGTTCTTGGAGTCTCTTTTGATTCCTTGAAGAAAACTTAGCCTCATTTTGAAATAAGCATGAAATTTTTTTATCACTATAAAACACTTAACAAGACACTTCATTATCAGGTACTCAAGGTATGATAATGATATTAATTTGAGATTTCTTCCCCTCTTCTTTTATGGAAGTTGGAGTATCAAATTTAGCTCCTATGATAGCTAGTCTATCAACATGATTATTCTTATCCCTTGGGACTAATTGTATGTTCAATGAATTGAAATTTTCAAGAAAACCTCACACCGTATTCTTATATGACTTAATAAAAGGGTTATTGGCATAAACCACATTCCTAACCTAATGAAAAATAAATTCACTATCTCAATATACTTTCAATCTCTTGATTCCCTTTCTCGTTCCCATTTCAGGCCATGAATTAAACCTTCATACTCATACACATTACAAGTACAATTGAAATGGAATATATATGAAGCATAGTACTATTGTTTATAAGGGTAAACTAGCATAAAAATATCTCCTACACAAAATTTACTTCTTTAACCATCAAAAAACATCTTCCACATCTCATCATCTTCACCTTCTTCCATGGTAAGTAGAGGTGTTGGTATTTCTTCTTCATATATGCAATATACTCCTAGATCATTTTCCTCCATAAGTGCATAAGGATCATGCTTATAAGTGTTGGTACCCTATTCATAAATAAATAAATTATAAATTCCATTGATACTGGAATAAGTACCATTATCTATAATAGAATCTTTCTCTTCATGGATAACACAATGCAAATTGGAACTTGTCTCAATACAGGGCTCAATATAAAACCTTACAAGAAGCTATGTATTATGGTCACCTTGGTCCCATATCTTATTTCAAAGGAAAATAAATACCAATAAGAGGATATATATCCACCTATATTCAATGCAAATTACCTTTATAAGTGGATTGTAAAATGAGTTGGCAGGTCAACAACAACTATATCTTGAAGGATAAGAAAACTAGGACAATCAAGCAAGAAAACCTTCAATTTTTTTATTAGTACTATAGTATTAGTAGGTATACCATATAGTTGGAGAACTAATTTTATATGAGGATCATAATTTAGGCCCATTTTATTAGATACCACTTTGGACATGACTGAAGTAAAAGATCCACTATCAACTATGTAGTTATGGACTAGTTTGTCACCTAATATGCAAGTGAGATATAATGGTGGATGTTTTTTGGCCATATTAGATGGTTAAATAATAGTTTTAGGATAATTTTCAAAATAAACATGACCATGAATTTTATTTTAAGGAGGCATGCTAGTATGGCTAATAGACAACTATTTTTTAGGGGCTCTTTTTGACCAGGCATATGAAGAACATCCCAAAAGGAAATTGATGTTTTAGTACTCTTCAATGAATATACAATGTTTAAAAAATCCATACCTAATTTATCTTGGATTCTTGGATGTAAGTAACTGATTAAAACTAGAGGAGTTGGAGTGACTTAAATAGTCCTTCTAATATTTTCATTTGGAAGATTTGTAGATTTATTTGAGGTTGCCACACTTGCAACCATACCTTGTTACTTTGTAGGAGGATTGGATGAGCTTGTATGCACATTAATATCACCACCTAAAGCCTTTCTCTTAGATATAGTTTTATTTACAATAAATTTTCCTTGATTAAGTACAAAAGTGTCCTCAACCAGGAAGTTGGTGAAGATATCTCCTTGAGGCTATCTACCTTCACTTATATGCAACATGAGTTCATATTCAATTGACAGGAGCAAAGAAACTCCTCCTTAGGAAAAATGATCTTGATATCCACCTTTATTATCATCCATGAATTGGATGTGATACCAATTTTATCCCTACACCAAATTTATATGCATCGGTATCATCTCTCTTGCATTGGTGGTGGAGTTACGATTGTACACATTGGTAGGCTTATTAGAGTTAGGCTACCATAGACCTCTTCTTCTAAATTATTGACCATAATATTACTAATATGGGTGAGGATTATGATATTAAATTTGTTTCATATTACCTCTCCCAATCTTAGCTTCTAAACATTTAATATATGCATCTATATCCATGGCATTATTTTCCTTATTAGGAGTAACTCTAGACTTGGCGTTAGCATTGGGAATTTGGGCCACATCTAGAGTATTATCAAAAGTATAAGATAATGGAGGAATAAAAATATTATAAAGAACCCTTATATCTTAGATGAGACAATTTTTATCTTTTATGTAAATTTCATATGATATATGAAGAGTGGAACCACCCATAGATTGAAGCATGATACCAATTTCAATACCAAAGGCTCTCATGTAAGTGTTGACCAAATTTGACCCTACAGGTCAAATTGGGACCCCTATATGTAAAAGGATGAGTATTATGTGTTTTTATGGGTATAATATTATGTAATATGGTTTATTATATGTATTTTTATGTTATTCCATGTCATATTAGCCTTGGTCATTAGCTATATTAGTCAAGATATCATTGAGTCATTTTGGGGTCATAATAGAACATTAAATGAGTTGTAAAGCATCATAAGGAAGTGGAAAGGTGTAATAAGGGTTATTTAACATTAAATGTGTCATATTATTCCTTAATAAATTTTTAATATCTGAAATTGATAGGTTTTTCAAAAGAAAGAGTAGTTTTTTTGGGAAAAGAGAAGAGTTTGGCACTTGTATGACCCATGGGGGAAAGTGACACATGAGATAAGGTTATGAGATCACTATTCAAATTTATAAGATACATTTACATTATTTAATTAATTTTTAAGTGTAAAAATTGAGATAAAATAATTCTACTCCTTGACCCTTCTAGACACATAAAACCAGTCAACAGGTTTATACTTAGTACAGACTATTGGAGAAATTATAGGTAAAAAGAATTTGGGAGGTGAAATTAAAATCATAGGGATTAATTTGAATATAAATATTTTGAATAATTTTGTATTTTTATTTATTAACCATCCTCATGAAGTTGACTATGTTTTTTTCATTGATAATCTATGCACCCTACATGTTTTGCTCTTATTTGGATGATTTCATATAATCTAGTTGATAATATTGGTTCCAGATGATTTTGAATCCCTTATATAATGTTTTTTTTATTATTTTTTTCACATTTTTAAAGTATTTGATATCTTAAACAACTCATTTTGTAAGGAGGAGTGGAGTTAAATTGCAATCATGTTTTCCAATTATTGAAGATTTCTTCTATGTTATGAATCCAAAAAAAAGTGAAGTGATGTATTATTACTAATAAATTTATTTTATTAATATTTAATACCATATCCAAATTAAATATCCACTCAATATCCAAAAGAGTAATGCAAGTTAGCAAATGACCACCTACAATAGTTATACAACCTACCACTTCTTGGAGGAACATGATATGTGTGTTTGAGCATTATATGATGTTGGAAGGTCTTAAAATGCTTTGTCATAATTTTAAATAATTTTTAATAAGTTTTAGGTAACTATATACACTAAAATGGACTTGGATCAAGCTTATAGCACTTTGGGACAATTTTCCAAAACTATCAAAATGAAGGTCTAGGCCCTTTTTTGAGGTTATTGGTTTATAGGACCTCAAAATAAACTAATTTTCAAGATACTAAATAGGTATTATTATTTTCAAAATAATATTGGTTTTTGAGTTGGAGATATTGGTTTCCAAGAGGTCCCAACTTGCCTTCTAAACACTAAAATCACTCAGTGTTGTCTACAACCATGTGAGCTATGTTGGTCTCCCAAATCAATGCAATGAGTTTTAGTGTATAATAATAGAATAGGAATATATTGTTGCACTAAATAAAACATAATTTTCATGGAAAACATAAAGGAGGTATATTTAATATGGTTTGCATTCACCAAGAATGAGTTAGTCTGTACAAATGGCTAAAACACAGTCACCTATAGCCAACTTAGTGCTCAAACTTGAGAAAGTGTTCACATTGTAGAGTATGAAATATAATGGCATTATTAATAGCTTTAAAGGGTTATATTATGATTATTAAGGTTACATAAGGCCTTAAGTTCCAGATTATTAGTAACTTTCAAGTTGAAATGGCCTCTAAGGCTAGACAATACCTATAGCCACACTACCTCCTTCAAAGCCTAACCCAAGGTTGTAAGACTAAAACATGTTTCCATGATTTTAATAGTTATAATTATCAGAAATGACCATTTTTGACCTAAATTATCATCAAAATTATCAAGGTGGTAAGTCTCATTCACACCTACAAGAGTCCTTTCACTTGAAATTAGTCACCTACAACTAGCCAAAGGTGAAAGTTTAGGAAGGTGTTTTCTTTCTAATGAGCCTAGGAGCATAGTAACATAGAAAATGATGTGAACCTTGTTTAACATTAAAATTAAGAGGGAGAGGTTATTATACTGATTTTTTACTAGATAAATAACTTTAGATTCCCATTAATTGAAAATATGCACCTACAACCATCGTAGATGAGGACTATGAAAGATGATGAATATGAAGGTAATGATTTTGGTGTGGGAATAGCATGAACACGAAGAAAATTGACATAAATAATTGTAAATTAGTCTTGAAAAATATAAATTAATTATTTAATTACCATGTTCAACGTCCAACTGGGCAAGTGCACCTACATGGGTTCTTCCCAAATAGGAATATAGTTTGTAGGTTGAGACAGTCAAACTCAAAGGTATGACTTGAAAAGTGTTATCAAGGGCTATAAATTATGGTATGTTATTATAAAATGAAAATTAAAATAATATTTTTCACTAATATCATGAAAACATGGGAGGTTAAAGGCTCAAGACAAACATCACACAGTCCACATCATAAACCCTATATATAGCCTATTTTACATAGTCTACCTTGGATATTTAAGGAATTGAAGAGTCAAATGATGTTATAAAGGGATTAATTTTTTTGGATAATATACTCAAAAAACTTATAACCATCTCAAACATCTAATTTTTTTTATTAAATAGGGTAATTACCCTCTATTTTATCTTAGATAGAAGGTACTTTTCCTTGTGTATAAACCGATAGTTTAGAAAAAAAGATGAGAAGGAGTAATTGGAAGGTTTTAGGGTGAATTTTTAAGTTTTAAAACATCTAATAAAACATTAAAAACATTTTTTATGAGTATGAAACCCAACATGATGTTCTATGTGGCTAAGTTTTGCAAGCAAGCCTATTAAGCATGGTGAGGCCTAGAAGACAAAAAGGAGGTCAATTTCAATTCCAACCTTAGGAAATAATTAAAATGGATTGGGAAATTTTTTAAGGGTCTTTAAAAACATGTAAAATATATTTTAATGTAGTCCATTTTTAAGATCAAAACTAACTTAGGCATGTAGGAAATGGAAGAACAAGCTCAATAAGCCAAGTTGAAGTGCTCACATCTCCCTTGAAGATGTGTATGGGAATATAATAAGTTATAATAAGTTTATTAAGGTATTTAAATCTGATATATGTGTACTTATTGGTAGTTATAATGTCTAACCTTTATGAGCAATGCGTAAGAGGGTAAAATAGGCTTAAACCCTTACAAACCCTAGTTATTGACCTGATAGAGGAAATGGATATGGAAAGATATTATAATGAACTATTTTGAGCATTAAAGTGATTGTAAATTTTATATTACTATTTCAATCTCTTTCCCATCCTTTTGGACTATATAAAATTTTATGAATATAGTAAAAAATAAGGTATTTTTTACTATTTTATGCATTATGTAGGTTTGAAGAGGTTTAAATATATTCTAATAAAATGTAAGGGAATATTAAGAATTAATATAAATAACCATGAAAATTTAATTCCTCTAAATAACTCCTAATTTCCTCAACGAACTACTTCATCTTAGCTAGTCAAAACTAGCATAGTGACCAAGCTAGTGAGAAGGGTGGAAAACTTCAACTAAGCTAATTTTAAGGTGTGCCTGATGCCTCTAAGGACATGGAGGGTATTTACACATTTCATAAATTCAATTTTATTTATTTTCATGGGAAAATAAAACCAAATTTGAGTCCAAGTGTGCAAGGTGTGGGAGAGAAGAGTTATTTTGACTATAGATGGTGATAACTCATTTTAGGAAGATTCCAGATGACAAAGAATACAACCTATACATGGATAAGAATGTTTTAAAGTATTAACCTTCATTAAAATAAAAATACCTATCCATAATCATTTTTATGACATTAAAATAGTGGTGAATCATGAAGGTAGTTTTTTGAGCTAGATTGAGAACTCCTATGCCACTTCTCACGAGTTTCATGACTTAGGGTGACACTTGTGATTCCTTACCTTGGATGGTTAATTTCACATATTATTATCATTCATATTTATCTCATATTTTTATCTTTAAAATTTTCCTTATGACCTTTGGACTTCTCTCTTCTCCTCTCTCTCTCAAGTTCTATAAGAACTAGCCATTTTGGCCTCTAGAAACCATGCTCCACCTGAGTATGGAGAAGCCTTGCTCATTTTCATAACATTTTATCAATAAATACTAATATTTTTACCAATTATATGACTACTATTAGTGTGTTCATTTAGAATGTTTGATTTTTCATAAGTGATGACTCTTGTTTCTTTAGCATGATTGTCTCATTATCTCATCTATTTGTAGTTTGAAAGCTTCTTCTTACATCTCATGTGAATTTTATTATGAGATTTTAAGGTTTAGTGAGTTAGCCTACTCAAACAATGACATTTTAGGCATCTTGTCTTTTCTTCCTAGCCTAAACATTTGTCACAACCTTCATAATGAAAAACTAATGTGAGAAGATTCATATTAGAAAAGTGTATGTTCAATTAGTCTCTTGGTTTCATGTGTAACATGTATATGGTTGGTAGTCATCAATCAATTTGGTGTATCACCACCCTTAAAATAGTTTGATTTTAGTTTTATCTCTCCCTTTTCCCTCACAAATTTTATTTGTATTAGTGATCCAAAGTCGTACATCAAGGGATATATCCCTATCTAGAGATTCACCTCATTCTTAGGCTCACCCATAGCTTAGAGGTGTTTCCATTATGCCACTTAGTCCAAGAATTTGAAATATTTTTGGTGTTGTCTTTCAACACATCAGCCTTTGGAATCATATATCTAAACATCAATATTGACTCTAAGATTATATCTATTGGTCAAGTAGACTAGGTTTTTTTTAAAGATTGTTGGTGATCATTCCTTGTGTTTTTGCTTCCTAATTAAGTTTCATGGCCTACTTTGGTGTTGAGTATTGTTTTACACAAGTTGGTGAGGTTTATAAAGCATATGACATTCCCTATTAACTTGTGTATAAGCCTTACCATCCTTTTCATGATCCCTATTAACTCTAACATGACCATTATCAACCTTGGCATGAAATGTATTAGCCTTCTAACCAGCCTTCTCAATACTGTGCTCTTCCTAGTCAACCTAGTCACTTCTCCAGGCAATCCATTTCCACCTTTAAGTAAAATCTTTTGAGTTATGATAAGTAAATTATAGATCTTGACACACTAGTGGGACATGGTCAAAATATTCCTAGTAATTTCATTCATAAGGTGAGAGATGCTTTAAAGCTGGTTAAAAGAGAGTGGGCACCTATTGAGAGAGTCAATTGGCAAAGGCTCACAAGTGAGATGCTAGATGTAAGTGGCCTAGTTTCATATTTGTAAGATAGGATAAAAATTAATGATAATAATCCTCACCAAACCTATCAACATTCATATCCACTTCCCCAAACTTTCTATCGTTCCTACATTATTCCTACTCATGAGCCCAATCAAGCTTATGAAAGTAATCCTTTTCCTAGTTAGCTAGAAGTTGTTTTTAAATCAAATCTTGATAGGTATATTGAGTTGGCCAATAAATATATTCATAAATCCTTTTAATTAGAAAAATAAGTGGAATTTAATCCCTCATTACCCTCTCTTATTACATCCCTACCTCAAGAGGATAACTCTAGATATGGTATTCCAAGTTGGAGATAAGGTGGAGAGTCCAAGCCTAAGGAGATTGCAAGTTTATTGAATACTTCATCCACTCCTCAAGTTGAATCACTACCTAAATAAGATACTTATAATATTAACATCCTAAGTTGGATTAAGGTAGTGGAATCATGGGGAAAGAAAGAAGTTAAAAGCCTAGATAAGGAGTGTGAAGTTGAAAAAGAACTTGATCATATACAAGTCCTTCCCACCCTTCCTCAAGAGACCTCTTGTTTTCCATGTCAACCAATAAATATTCCTATTAAATTCAATAAATACTTTTCCAAGAGAACCTAGCTAAGAAAATTAGAGAGTTAGAGTCAAGGATGAAATTGCTAAGTCAAGGTGTGATGGAAGGTTTAGACCTAAAAGAAGATCCTATGCCTAAACAAACCCCATATAACCTTCCTCAAGAGATTTATCGATATAAATTAGATTAAAATAAAGTGGTTTTAAAATTAAGTAAATAGAATACAACTATTTTATCCCAAGATCTACCTCCCCTTCCTCAATATCTTCCAAGAAAACCCCTTATAATTCATTCCCAATCTGATTTTGAGTTCTATGTTCCACCTCCACCAACTAGTTCATCTTGTCTTCACCCCGTCACCTTTTTCCTTGATGGAAATATGATATGGGAACCCAAAGAGGATAATTTTTTTGATGATAATTAAAAACTCTCTCTTAAAGAAAGCATACCTCCTTGGTAGCCTCATTGGGCTAAGTTATATGATTTCAAGATGCCTAGTCTTGGCATCACCAAGAAGGAGAAGGAGATGGAACATATTGCATCCCTTGAGAAGAAAATTCAGGTTATGATAGTTTAGATACAAATTTAGATCACTCAATATGTCATAAATGTTGAAGATGAATGTGATATTAAGGATGGATAATAATTTCAAGTCATCCCCAAAAAGGTTGCAGACCTAGAAAATTCTCTTGAGAACAAGGTGGACGTTGTTATTGAAGATGACCCAATACCTCAACATAATTTTGAATCACACTTCAATTAATTGGATCTTTAATAACACCCTGTTAATTACATTATACATCAATAAGATAATATTTAATAGGTAATGGTTCTAGATGATAAAGAGGATAAAGATGATTGGTAGCTGCTAATGAAGTGCTCTTAAGAGCTTGAAGAGTTTTTCCAAGTTGAGTATCAAGTACATGATAAGGTGAATAAAGAGTATTATATGGAGGAAAATGACCAATATTGGGTAGAATATGCAAATCTCCTTTATGATCTATAAGAACTTGTAGCTGAGAAGAAACCCAATCTTATTGAGAGCACTATGGAAATCAAGGAAGTATGACTTATTGAACTACCATTGGAGGTCATAGTTGAGGATCCATATGAGAAATTTTAGGATGGTTGGATGTAAGAGGAGTTAATTTCCATATCTAATCTATTTAAAACTATCTGGTTCTCATTGAACATAATGCCAATGAAGCTGGCAAACATCATGGAAAAGTTGGAGGCATCAATGTCAAAGATCAAAAGACTATATGTCTCATTCATTCCTTCATGTCATGAAACAAGAAGGGTTTAAAAATTACCCTTTGATATAGGAGGGATTTTTTTTATCTCAGGTTAGTTAGTGTTTGAGTTAGTTTTTTTAGTTTTGTGTGTGTGTTCCATAAGTGCTCATGAACCACATGTGTGTTTGATTTTCCTATGTGTGTCTGTTTTGTTTTGTGTGGTTGAGGTATTCATTGGTCTTATCCTAATAAAATCTTGTGGTTAATGGTTAAAGTAATATTATTTGTCTCATAATTTATATGAATCCTTAAGCCTAATGGACTGACAAGGCTACTAGTCTAGTTAGTATAGCAGGTATAGTAGCCCTATGAGTCACCAATTTATTGACCAAACTTGACCCCACATGTTAAATTGGGATCCTTATAGGTAAAAAATTGAATTTTATGTGTTTTTATGGGTTTAATATTATGTCATAGTGTTTATTATATGTCTTTTTATGTTATTTCATATCATATTAGCCTTGGTCATTAGTCATATTAGTCAATATATCATTTTGGGTCATTTTGGGATCATAATAGAGCATTAAATGAGTTGTAAATAATCCTAGAGAATTTTTAAGGTGTAATAAGGGTTATTTAATGTTAAATGTGTCATATTATTAATTATTCAATTGTTCATAACTGAAATTGATAGGTTTTCTAGAAGAAAGAGCAATTTTCTTGGGAAAATAGAAGATTTTGGCACTTATACGGCCCATGGGGGAAGGTGACACATGGGATAAGGTCATAAGATGAATATTTAGATTAATAAAATACATTTACATGATTTAATTACTCTATAAATGTAAAAATTGAGATAAAACCATTTTACTCCTTCTTCACCCTTCTAGATACACAGACCCAGTCAGCAGTTTTATGCTTGGTATGGATAATTGGAGAACTTATACATAAAAAAATTTGGGAGGTGAGATTAAAATAAAATATATTAATTTACATAAAAATATTTTTAATAATGTTTTCCTGTGCTTTATGAACCATCCTCATGAAGTTGACTATGTTTTTTTGGTTGCTAATCTATGCAACCTACAAGTTTTGCTCTTGTTTAGATGATTTCATATAATATAGTTGATAATATTGGTAAAATAATATTTTTTCTCCCTTATATCATGTTATAAATAATTTTTTTCACATTTTAAAATGATTTTATATCTCAAACAACTCATTTTTCAAGGAGTGAAGGAGTGGAATTGCAATCATGTTTTATAATTGATGGATATTTATTCTATGCTAAAATAAAGTGAATTGATGTATTATTTCTCATAAATATATTTTTTGTGTTTAATATTATATCTATCTTCAAGAGCCAAGAGAGCAATGCAAGTTATCAAATGACCACATATAATAGTTGTATGGCCTACCACTTCTTGGAAGAACATAAAATGTGTTATTGAGAAATATTTTATGTTTACAGGGTCTGAACATGCTTTGTAATAATTTTTAAGAATGTTTAAGAAGTTTGAGGCAACTAATGGACTTTGATCAAAATTATAGAACTTTGGGACAATTTCCCAACACTGTCAAAATAGAGGTCCAGGTCCTTTTTTGAGGTTCCTCATATAAAGTTGCATTAGTTTATAGGACCTTAAAATACATTAATTTTCAATATATTACATATGTATTCTGATTTTAAAAATAAGAGTGGTTTTTTAGTTGAAGAGATTGGTTTTCAATAGGTCCCAACTTGCATTCTAAACACTGAAATCACTTAGTGTTGTCTATATCCATGTGAGTTAAGTTGGTCTCCCAAATCAATGCAATGAGTTTCATTGCATAATAGTAAAATGGTAATGTCTTTTTTCACTAAATAACAAATAATTTCCATGGAAAACATCAAGGAGGTATATGGAAGATGGTTTTCATTCACCAAGGTTGAGTTAGTCCATACATATGGCTTAAGCATAGTCACCTACAACCAACTTAGTGCTCAGACTTGAGAAAGTGTTCACATTGAAAAGTATGAAATATAATGGAATTATTAAGAGGTTTAAAGATGTATGGGATTATTATAAATTTTCCATAAGGTATTAAGTGTCAGATTATTAGTAACTTTCAAGTTAAAATGGCCTCTAAGGCTAGCTAATACCTACAACCACACTGCCTCCTTCAAAGCCTAACCTAAAGTTACAAGACTAGATAATGTTTCCATGATTTATATAGTTCCAAATATTTGAAAGTACCATTTTTTTAACTAAAGTATCACTGATAAGAGAAAGGTAGTAAGTCTCATTCACACCTACAATAGTCCTCTCACTTCAAATTAGTCACCTACAACCAACCAAAGATGAATGTTTAGGAAGGTGTTTTCTTTCTAATGAACCTAAGAGCATAGTAACCTATAACATGATTTGAACCTTGTTTAAATTTAAAATTAAGAGGTATAGGTTATTATATTAAGTTTTGACCAGATAAACACCTTCATATTCCCCCTTAATTAAAAATATGTACCGACAGCCATTACAGATGAAGACTGTGAAAGCTAGTGAATAGGAAGGTAATTATTTTGGTGAGGAAATAGAATGAACGTAAATAAAATTGACATAAATCATTATAAATTAGTCTTGAAACATTTATATAATTCTTGAAGCACCATGTTCAATGTCCAACTAGGCAAGTGCACCTATAGGGGTTCTTCCCAAATAGGAATATAGTCTATAGGTTGAGATAATCAAACTTAGAGGTATGACTTGAAGAGTGTTAGCAAGGGTTAAAAATAATGGTAGGTTATTTTACAATGATAATGGGCATCCTATGGTTTAATAATAGCATGGAAATATGGGAGATGAAAGGCTCAAGACAAACATTACACAGTCTACATCATAAACCTTGCACACAACCTATTATACACAATCTACCTTGGATATTTAAGTAATTGAAGGGTAAAATGATGTTATAAAGGAATAAAATTTATTTTAAAACATCCTTAACACTTGGATAATCCTATAAAACATATAAATGGTCTAATTAAATAAGGTAAGTACCATTTGTTTTATCTCAAAGAAAGGGTACTTCCCCTTGTGTATAAACCTATAGTTTTGGAAAAAAAGATGAGTACTTGGAATGTTTTAGGGTTACTTGGTAAGTTGAAACACATCTAATAAAAAATTAGGAACCTTTATGAGTAGTATGAAAACCAAAAACATGTTCTAGGTGGCTAAATTTGAAAGCAGACCTGTTAAGCATGGTGAGGCCTAGAAGCCAAATATGAGGAAAATATCAATTCAAACATTAGGAAATCATTAAAATGGATTGGAAAAACATTTTTGGGTCTTTTTAGACATGTAAAATCTCTTATAATGTAGATAAATCACAAATAGTCCATTTTTGAGCTAAAAACCAATTTAGGACTATAGGAAATAGAAGAACAAGCTTGATAGGCCAAGTTGATGTGCTAACATCACCCTTTAAGATATGCATGGGAATATAAGAAGTTTGGAAAATTTGATGGATGTCTTTAACTCTGATCTGGTGGTATTTATTGGTAGTTCCAATGTTTAACCTTTAAGAACAATGCTTAAGAGGGTAAAATAGGCTAAAACCCTTGTAAACCCTAGTTATTAACCTAATAGAGGAAATGGAGATGGAAATATATTATAATTACCTATTTTTAACATGAAATTTACTATACATTTTATATGACTCCTTAAATCTCCTTCCCATTCTTTTAGACTGTATGGATGGAGTGTAAAAGAGGATATTTTTTATTATTTTGTGCATTATATAGGTTCTAGGAGGTTTCAAGAGATGAAAATCACATTTAATTAGATATTAAGACTTAATATATCTCCCCATGTCAATTTAATTCCTCATAATAACTCCTAAGTACCTCAACTAGTTGCTTCATCTCAGCCAGTCAAAATTGACATAGTGACCAAATTAGTGTAAAGGGTGGAAAACCTAAAGTAAGCTAATTTTAAGGTGTGCCTAATGCCTATAAGGATATGGAGAGTTTTGAAACATGTCATTCACTAAATTTTATGGATTTTTTTGGGAAATTGAAACCAAATTTGAGGCCAAGTGTGCAAGATCTAGGAAAGAAGAGTTATTTTGACTATAGATGGTCATAGCTCATTCTGGGAAGATTCTAGATGACCAGGTATATAAATAATTCATGGATAGGAATGTATGGAATACTTACCATTAAATCCAATCATAATACCTATACCTATTAAATTTTTGGACATTCAAATAGAGGTGAATCATGAAGGCAATGTTTTGAGCTAGAATAAGAACTCCTATGAGTGTTTCATGACTTGGGGTGACACTTGTGCTTCATAAACTTGCATGGTTAATTTCAAATATTATTCTAATGTATATGTAACTCCTTTAATTAGCTTGAAAAATTTCCTTATTAGATTTGTAATTCTCTCTTTCCCTCTTTCTCTCAGGTTTTATAAGAAATAACCATTTTGGCCTTTGTAAACCATGCTCCACCTAAGTATGGTGAAGCCCTACTCATTTTCATATTATTTGATCAATAAAGACTACTAGTTTTACCTCTTCTATGACTATTCTCAGTGTGTTCATTTGGAATGTTTGATTTTGCATAAGTGATGACTCTTTTTTCCTAAGCATGATTATTTTATACTCTCACCTATTTATAGTTTGAAATCTTCTTCATGTAGGCCATGTAAAATTCCTTATGAGATGTCAAGGTTTAGTGAGTTAGACTACTCAAATATGGAAATTTTAGGCCTCTTGTCTATTCCTCCTACCCTAAACATTTATCACAACATTCACCATGAAATACTGATGTGAGAAGACTTAGATTAGAAAAGTGTATGCTCAGTTAGTTTCTTGGTTTCATGTGTCACATGTAGCTAGTTGGTAGTCATCAATAAATTTTGTGTATCACCTCTCTTAGAATAGTTTTCTTTCAATTTTGTGTATAACCTCTTTTAGAATAGTTGGCTTAGAATAGTAATTATCTAAAGTGGTACACCAAGGAAGTAATACCTATCTAGAGATTCACCTCATTATTAGGCTCACCCACAGCTTAGAGGTATTTCCAATGTGCCATTGGGATGAAAATAGATGATACATATCCTCAAAGGGTAAAAATCAAAGTGACAATAGTAAGTAACTCAAAACTAGGAGGTGGCCTCATGGGAAGAGGCAATCTACACCAAGTCTTTTGAAACCTCTCATTGAAGTCATTCATTGTTCCTTTGGATCCTCATTTGATCACATTGAACTGATGTATTAGAGAGGCATAATCACTTTCATTTCCAAATCTTGAGTTCAAAAACACTCCAAACTCATCCCATGATGTGATGCATCCACTTTCTAGAGTCATATACTAATCAAGATCCTTCCCTATAAGGGACATGGAAAGGATTCTAATGGCAATGTTATCTTGAGTGTTGTTATGGAAGCTACAAAAGTTGGAGACATCCCTAATGTGTTCACTAGGTGTAGCATGATTTTCACAATTGAATTTGAGCACACCTTTTGTGGCATTAGGAGGAATGGCATCGTATGCCTGAAGATGAATTAGATTTTTAGGATTAAAGGTATGAAAGGAATGAGGTCTATCCATATCTTCTTCAAACTCTTAAAAATCCTTGATTTATTTAATTATTCAACCACTTCCTCTCCGTCACAATCTACTAGTTATCCAAATGGAAAGTGAGGGTGAGGATATTGAACTTCAAAAGGAAGTTCAGGTTGAATAGGTGGATTAATGGGGTTGAGAACTCTACTTAAGGATGACCAAGTTATAAACATGAATTATGAGAGAAATTTTATAATAAGATAATGGTATTGAACCATATTCTACCTTTATGGCATCACCAAATGTTGATTATCACACCAATTTTTAGTTGATGTTGTCAAGATCAACATTCACCTCGATAAATTATCTTGAAGATAATGGGTACCATGGAGCATGATAGAAATATTTTTGCCAAAGCTTAAGCATTAGATGAGGGTGTTCAATTCTCTTCTATATTTAGGCAACATAGGAACACTTTTAGGTATATGGTTATACCTATGGTGGATGTGAGCCTCTAGATTTAAGGGCTAGCTCCCTAAATATATCTTGAAGTACTTTCACCTATGATAATTATCTACTTATAAGAGGAAAGGGATAGAATTCAAATGAAATAAAATTATTATAAAATGGTGATGAACCAATATGTATTCCACATGACCATTGTATTTATTTCATAAAGAAATATTGCCTACAACACTAGGCTAAGAGTCCTAGAATGCATTAGCATTAGTGTTTCAATATGAAGGTGAGATGAATGAAGAATATACAAGGTAATTAAAATAATAGATAATTTGTAGATACTATTTCTACATGTTTTTCACTTTTCTACATTCAAAAGAAATAAGAAACTAAAAGGTAATGGTCAGGGGTTTATATGTACCCGAATGAAGTTGTGCACCATATCCAGATGATTGAAGGAGCTCCTCTTTGGCTATGGAGGATGACACCTATAGAGATAATAAGACTTAAATAGAAAAATGTTAGATAGATATATGGTGGACTGCCAAGCAAAGCTCGGTCCCAAAAGTGCAAAGACTTCCTTGAGGGATGATAGTCCACTAGTTGATAAAAGAGTATTACTAGAAAGAGAAATGGTGAAAGACTAAACAAAAGAAATAGAGATAATGCATACTTGTGTTCTGTTGTCAGTCTGTCATAGTCACCAACATCAGTAGTTTTACCAGCATCAATTGGTCAAGGTTGTTGATGTCAGTTAGTCTACTGATGTCAGTAGGGACAATGGTCGATGTCAGTCAGGGCAATGGCCTTGGATAGGTCTTGGATAGGTTTATGGTTGATAGAGGAGTCTGGGAGGTCTGAGTCTATTTAATGGTTTATGGAGGATTGCAAGACAGTGAATAGAGTCTTAAGAGGGAAAAGGGGTAAAGGATAGGTTTCCAAAAGGAGTAAAGATATGGGGAAGGCCTCTCAGCCTCTCCAAGAAGAAAGTCAAGTCTAGTTGATGATATTTAGAAATGCTAAATAGAAGCTAATTGCAAATACTTTCTAAATAACTGAAATGAAATAAAGGAAGAATACTTAGCTCTTGCTTGCTGAAGAATCAGGGGTGTGAACGCTTGTTCTCGATGCAGTTGATGTAGAAGACTTCCTATAATGTTTTTAACCCAAAGTTTGGATCTATTTCTATAGAGTGCCTATAGCCTGTGATGCTTGGTGTGCATCTGGGAGAGAGAGAGAGAGAGGTCAAATTCTGGGAGCAAGAGAATTAGCATTTGGGTCCCATTCAGGGTCGAGAATTCACCTTCAAGGCTATTTTAAGCAACTAACGTCGGCGATCCCACTGGCATCAACTGACGGGTAATTAACATCAGCGGCTAGAAGATGGGAAAAAGGCCATTTTTAGCCTTTTTCCCATTCCTCCATCTGCCAAGTTTAGCTGCCATTGAAAAATGGTCCCAAGGTAGATTTAATAGGCATAGGGGTTAATGGGAGAGTTAAAATAGGTCTTGGGTCATTATGATTTGTCATAGGTGATAAATGGGGGTATCTAAGGGCAAGGTGAGGTGTCATGGGTGATGTGTCAAGGGTGGTGTTATTAATTTAAAATAGGTAATTTATTTTAAATTAATAAGTGTGTGGGTTAGAAATGTTTAGAAGTGGACCAAGGGGACCAAGGGGGGTTGACACTATTTTGGTGTCTACAGATACGAAGGATCATTATACATTTAATACATATTCATATACTTAAATACACTTCATTTGACTTTCTAGGCTTAAATCACTTGTATCAAACATGGAAGGACTAAGAGAAAGTAAGGATAGATTGATATCACTTAGCTATTCTCTATACATCTCTTCACACACTTTGACAAGATGAGATATGAACTCAAAACATATTGCATTTATTTTTCTAATGAAAAATGTAATGTCAAAATCAGTATGAATTCACCCTAAATGGTGTGGTATTAGATTGCAAATGCCAAAATGGTAGCTACTTATAAAACTAGAGAAGGAGGAGAAAAGAATGAATTAAAGAAACTCAAAGGTCACAATTCCACATGTCAAGGCATGAGAACTAGTTAAATTTTAAGGAATGGAGTGTGAAATATATCATGAATGTATCCTAATACAAATGTCTATATAAACCATGACAAACTCTCCAAAATGTTGCTGAGACTCTTCAAGTAGCCTTTATGAAACTACCTTCCTAATGGATCATCTCTCCAAAATTTGAAACTAAATTAGGAGAATAGACACATATGTTATGAAAATCATAGATGTTTTCCTAGTTTCTAGATGTCTTATAAACACTTGTATTTACCATTTGTAGTCATTCATTTATCTCAGACTTTGTTTTTCACATCTAATAATCATTATTTATCTTGGATCTTGACTGAGCTTTCATGGCAATGTATGAGTTTAAAGTTCTTACTTTGCTATATAATATTTTTATTCTACATGGATGCCTATGTGGCATTGCCTTGCCACATTACTTATTTCATTTTAAAACATGCCTATCATCATTTGGACACGTGGGTTTATTTATGAACCCTAAAATTTAGTCAAGTTCATTTTATCAATTTTTTTGGGAGTCTCGTCGATTCAAATTTCAATAGTGACCATTGATCTTTGACCCTAGAATCCAAGCTTATGACATTTATTGCACCATATCCTTTCTTTAGATCCTATTGTTATCCTATTTGGTTCATGCATTTGTGCCACTTGGAACTCTCATATTTGATCTAGGCTACCTGGCCTTTGACTTAACATGCATCATTGATCTTAGTACCTACAATAAAATGTGGGCCATTGATTTATGCTTGATTGAAAATCATTTTTGCACTTGGCAACTTTGTATTCAAGCTCAGTATTTTTTGATTCTTTGACTCAATCCATTAGATATTATTTGAATGATTCAATAAACTCCATTAGATCTATCTCCTAGTCTTTAAACATATATCATTGATCTTGTATGTATGAATCAACATGTGTTATTGATCCTTGATCTAGTCATTTTTTTGACTTTTTGAGCCTATGTTCATTGATCTACTTTTGCATGATCAAATGAGTACCATTAAATCTTCCATACCCACTAATATTGACTTCACCCATGTGCCATCATATCTGATCTAAATATCTAATATCTTTCCACTTGTCAACCATACATTAAACCTCAAGAACATTTGAATCCAAATGGTTATTTCATGAGGCTAGAAATTGATGTCCCCATGCACATCTATCTCAACTAGTTTAACTTTAATTGCTGAAATATTGAGATTGCAAGCTCATCAAGACACACAATTTGTAGAGTATGATCTTGGAACTAAAATAATCATATCCATGTAATCCTTTTGACTTTAAAGGTTTTTTAAGCATACTTGTAAAATACACAACTAGACTACCCTATTCCTTTTTATGTGGCATGCCATGATGGTCTAACCCCCTAGATGACTCCAAATGACATAAGACAAAACTATATCATGACCAAGGTTTTAATGACATTAAAATTACATCAAATATACCACAACATATCTTATGACACTATATTAGACTCATATATAATTTTGTAATATAAGGGGTTTGACCCATTTTGAATTGTGGTCAAAATGGTCAATATTACCTTAAGGGGTCTCTTTTGTGGCCCTTAAAGAAAGGAGAGAGAGTCTCAGAACACTTGCACACCAAGATTATTGAGATGAGTTATGGTGTCTTGATTTAATTATAGAATAACTAATTCCTCCTCCAAGACTACTTCTTGGACTGCCTCAACTAGCACCTCTTCTTTATGAAAGACTTTCTAAATTTACTTACATGAGGTAAAAATATAGGAAATAACCTCCTTTTATTGAACCAATTCTTGGACCTCCATAACTAATACCTCCTCCTTCTTTATAACTTTCTGAACTTATTTCCATGATGGAAATGATTAGGGAACATACACCTTTTCTTCCTTTTGAATGTTTATAGGAGAGGGTGGTCTCACAAGTGAGGTCATTACATAGATAAGGTCAAATGAGTTGGAGAAGATCCATGATGGAATGGATTCATTATCTTGAGTGGGAATGGGCATAAAGGTAGGAGAGGGA
Organism: Torreya grandis; assembly: GCA_037957365.1. Classification (NCBI taxonomy): domain Eukaryota; kingdom Viridiplantae; phylum Streptophyta; class Pinopsida; order Cupressales; family Taxaceae; genus Torreya; species Torreya grandis. The sequence continues at coordinate 1,127,217 of JARHVA010002238.1, forward strand.
AAATTGATTGACTCATGTTTGGCATACTCTTTCTCCCACTATTCAAATACATTTTAAATGAATAATACCCACCCTTTAAAGTCTTGCTTCTAAACTTGTGGATAGTCATATTATTCAATGGATGCCCAAACTTTCTAAAACTCTTGAAAGAAGATATTTATCCCATCCATGGCATGAATGGGGAATTTTTGTACAAGCTTAACCCCCTCATTAATTTTCATGATTGTTCTTCTTTGGTCCAATATTGCCTCTTTAAGTTTTGAAAAGGATATACTTTGACAAGGTTGACTAGGGCACTAATTAAGAATTATTGAAGGTTAAGATTGAGGATCTTGGAGGGAAGAGGACACATAAGACTAATCTAAATGAGCCTACTACTCTTCATAAGATATCAACACACTATATGCATTATGGATCATGATTCTCATCATTGCTATGTCCTCATTCTTATAAAATGATCATTATTTACCCTTACAAATTACCCATCTATTCTTGACATACTAAAGATCACTCCTTGCCTCTTGAAGAACATGGATATGGATGATTGGATAAAACTCTAAAGCCCTACCAATCTCCCTTATCAACTCAATATAAAATGATAATGCTTACTTGACTCCTAACAAGGATGTAATATGATAATCTTGGTCTTGACAAGGGGAATTATAAGACTAATTTAAATGTAGAGGAGTCTAAACTTGGTCATATGTAAGGGTGGGAGGAGGGAAAATGCCATGATAGAGATGATAGGATATTTAAGGGCCACTTGGGGGGAACACAAACATTATTTGAATTATAAGTGTGATGCTAAGGTAGAGAATAAGCATAGTAATCAAAATATGGTTGATTATACATACCAGATTATTATAATCAAGCACTTAATCTACTTAAACTAGCTAATGAATACTTAGAGTAACCATAGTTATTTTAGAACTTACCTCTAAATGCTGATTGGATGAAGAGAACACCAAAGCTCTTCACTAGTGAACAATTTAGTAAGTCTCATTAGGCATGCTAGAAACTATTATGACATGAGATTGTACCCTTGTGGAGGATTTATTAGGGCTCCCCCATTCCCAGTCATAATATGGTAACAACCCTAGGCTGTGGGTAACCTATGATGGGGTTGAACCTCTAAAAAAGGCTAGCTTCCTTCTGATGAATCACATAAATTAATGTTGTCACATGGAAAAGGGTTAGGAAAGGGGAAATAAGGATCTTAATAAAGATAACAAAATGATGCACCAAATAAAAATGGAAAAATCCCATAATATTGAACCCATATTGGATCTAAAAAGATAATTCTATAACTCACACAACCTCATAGACTAGCTAATTACATAAATATTTCATGGATTAGGTTTAGGCAAAACACTAATCTAGATATGTAATATATTAAAAACACCCTAAAGGAGGTTATGAAGGATGAAAATGAATGAGGAAGATTATCCTTCATAATTCCATCATGCACAACTCATTCAACATAAATTTAAAGTAATAGGCAGGTAAAGGAAGTCCTTTATTGCATCAAGAGGTAGTTATTACAAATTATTGATAGGGTTTAGCCTAATCAAGATGAGAATACTTTTAAATATCTCATAGAGTCCCCTTATCTTCAAGATCAAAGAGTCCTTGTGAGAGTCGACAATCTGAGAGAGTGAGAGAGAGTTATAATGTTGAAGAAGATGGAAGATAAAGAGAAAGGGTGAAGAGGGATGGAGCAAGCCATCTAAGATCATTAAATGAGCTACCACCTTTTATGAGTGATCCAACATCCTTTGATTAAATAGACACCATTTATCCATCTAAAATTTAACTATTATTTTTATAAATAGCCCCCTAAATATTATCATTGGTTGAACAACACACTAGAGTATAATAGTTTGTCAAATGATGATGTGCCATGACTTTACTATGGAGTAAAACCCTTAGATACCCTAAAAATATATTAATTCTCTAGATGATTTCTCCAACTACTAGATCTCCACCTTAGGAATTTATGCCATTATGAAGACAAAATCTTCATATCTTTAAACCTAACTAAGTCATGACTATATCTACTTTGAGTGGTGGTAAGTACTTGTTTGTCTAAGATAAGACCTTGTATAAGGATGAGACACTTCTCCATAATTACCTATCTACCACCCTATTTTAATGTTTGAGCATAATTCTTTACTATAGATTGAAAACCAATCCAATTTATTGGAATTCCTATAGTTATCATGTCAATGAAAATATTACAAGCTGCATAGTCTTGTTTTAATGGCTAGATACCCATATTAGGTCTATATTAGGCCTAGAAAGACCTATTTTAGCATTTGACCATTTATAAAAGCCACAAAGTCATTGTATATGAGGATCTCCCTTCATAAAATGATGTTGAAACCATAAGAAAACTAAAGTTTCATGTATTGGATCCTCTAATAGAGGTCTCAACTGAGATTCAATGGTGTCCTTTGAAATATTTGCCCTAGTTCAACCTTAGGTCACATTTTTTCTCTATTAAAGTCTCCTAGATTAAAATTTTAATCTTGTCCATTAATCTTGATCTAGGTTCCCAAAATCATGCCATCTATCAGTGCCCCATTCATTATAATGGATTACAATTAGTATTTATCAGTTCCTATGCTTAATCACATGGAATTCTCACATTCATTATAGATCTTTGAATCCTTGACCTCACATGCACTATCAATCTTCCTTTTCATTGATTGAATGCATACCATTGATTTACCTAATAGTTTCCATGGTCATGACACTTTGCATCTTCTCACTTATCTTCAATATTTACTAACTAGTTGACTGCAAGATCATTGTTAGTTAGGTGCATGATCAAATGCAATCTGTTAAATCTTTAGGACCCACTAACATTGTCAAGTTACCACTCAATTTTATATATTTTATCTAATTGAACATTGACTATTGATCTTGTTCTAGGCACTTTTCTACTTGCCATGAGCCATTGATATATGATCTGATCAAGAAAGATTTTGACACTTGTTAGATATATATTCAACCTTAGGATTACTTGAACCCAAATGGTTACTTGACATAACTTTATCTTTATGTATCCATGCATACCCCAGACTATTGGTTTAGCTTTGATTCTTTATATCTTGAGATAAACAACTCATCAAGTCACAAAATGTGTAGAGAATGTTCAAGGCATGAAAAACCTCATGTCCATCCAATCCTTTGGCTCTGAGAGGTCTCCTAAGTGAGCTTATGAAGTGTGCAACTAGACTGACCTATCCATTTCTACATGAAATTTAATGATGGTCTTGTCCATCTTCTTCACTTACTCAAGTCATTTGATCATTTTGTCAATCAAGAACTCTTCACAGCTTATCTATCTAGGTAGAAGCTTTGTATATGGGACAAATTTGGCCAATAATTAAAATGATGGGTATAATTTTATCTAATCACAAGTATATATATAGTAGTATCATGAAATTCATGTGGCCTATGTTATTATATATAATTCATTAAGAAGTTATACTATCCTATAAAAGATCTATCACTAGTACTAATGAAAGTAGTGGTCATCCCAAAAGAGTGGGAATATAGATGGTTATTTAAATTATTAAATTGAGACAAAATAAAATTATACTAAATAAGACCTGAAAGTGTTACCTAAACTCTAATTTTAAAACAAAGGCTGAAATTAATTATCAAAGGTTTTAACCTAGGAAACAATGGTGTAAACTGGATGCCATAAATGTAGATTACATATAGAGAAGAAAAGTGATGAAATTAAATATAGCCGTAATATAAGTGAGATATATATAATAAGGAATCACAAATAGTTATAGTGAAATGTAAATATCAAATCCAATCACATGATAATGTGAAAAATAATATGATATGACATAAAGATGTAATCATAAAATTTGATATATATCTCAACATACATCATAAATAACGTCAAATAGGTCCTATTGTAACTAAAATATATCTTTGATCATAGTCACATATATCTTTGTACATATTCATGTGACTAATTGATGAAACTTGGTATATATCTAAAAAGTAGTAACACAATAAGAAGGAAGAGGGTGTGGTACCTCCTATGAGGGATAATCAATAAGATGAGCTTGCACTAGTGTGACCAAATAATAAAACATTAATAAGGTATGAAAAAAGACTAAAACATTAATAATGGAAATAGGATGGTGGGAATGTGGGTATTTTTTAAGGAAATCATAGTCCTATCTATGGTCTTACACTAGAACTCACATAAGGAAAACCAAAAGGTGAAAGTAGGAAATGTGATCAATAATGTGATTAAAAAAATATACATCCATCAAGGGGAATACCAAAGAAAATATGATATAAATAATCGGTGTGTGGCACAAAATGGGTGATGTAGATATATTTTGGAAGAATGAAACACACTAAATAGGTATGCAAGTGCTAAATTTTTTTTTACCAGTAAACACAAAGTTTGGGTTAACAAGTGAAGTATATAGATCATTCCATGAAGGTTATATTAATTAAAATTAAAATGATCCTAACTTCCTAAAACATTTTATCCATTCCTTATGACTCCTTATAGAGCCATCAGTCTACTATGAAGATTGGGTACTTATGTGATAAAGTAGGTGGCACTAGAAAGTATTGTTAGAGTAATTAATGTATAAGTGGTAATTAGTAACCCTTATATTACATTGTTAAATAATTAAATAAATAATAATATATTATTTATTAACATGAGGTGAAACATTGTGAAAATAAATAATAACATTATGGTTATTTAATACTTATCAAATATTTTAATTAATTGGATTTAACAAGATGGATGGACCCATTATTTTTACAATGATCACCTCCATTGATATTTTAGTATAAATAGGGTTTTAACTTATTGTGAAATTATCTCTCAAATATGAAACTTTTATCACATTCAAACTTATTAAACCTTTGAGTTATGTGAAGCATTGCATGATGAAATGAGAAGGAGAAGTTTGTGTTGGAGTGTAAAGTTTCACAAATATATGAATATCATGTTGGTGGGTTTTTTACATTTTTGAAGTTTCCCATGGTAAATACTTATGTTTTTTTGTCAATTATTTAGTATTCATTTATATGTTTTGATAATCAATTTCATATCTAGACCCTATATATTGGTTTATCATTGTTTACAAGTATATGACATAATGAGACCTCCTATCCTAGTCTCTTAGCCTATTGCATCAAAATGGGCCTCAAATATATCATGAGACCAAATATGGAGTTTAAGATTCAAATAGGATAGGATATGTGAAAATTTCAATTACATCTTTTGGTATGATTTTAATTTTAAGATTGTATGTCTTTTATTTCTTTTATGATATGGTTTTTTAATTTTTATGAATGTTTTCTATTCCTTTTCCATGTATATTTAAAAAACCAATCATGAGTTAAATAAGTGATGGACGTAAGAGATATTACACTTGGTCACCAAATATAATAACTAAAAGATCATGGTATCAAAAAATTCCTAACCTTGCCCATAAGCAAGTGTGCAATCTCAAAATTGACCTATGTGTGCCTCAAATAAAGGGAAATAAAGGGAACATTGGGATCATGTAATATCCATCCATGTAATAATTGATACAATGATGAGTATACTTTTAGCTAATCATAAGAATGTAGAATAGTATCATGAAAAGTGGTTTGGGCTATGTTATTATATCCAAATCACTAAGAATCTATACTATCCTAAAAATGGGAGAATATAAATGATTATTAAAATTATCACAAAGAGAAAAATTAAAGTATAATAAATAACACTTAAAGGTGTTATTATTGTCATGTTGGAGTTGTACCCTTTGAAGGACTGGTTTCTAGGCTCCTTCCAACTAATATCATGTTGGAGTATAGTTTTAGCTAATCATAAGGATGTAAAGTAGTATCATGAAAAGTGGTTTGGGATATGTTATTATATCCAAATCACTAGGAATACATACTATCCTACAAAATATCTATCCATAGTACTAGTGAAATTAATGATCATCCCAAAAATGGGAGAATATAAATGGTTATTAAAATTATCATAAAGATAAAAATTAAATTATAATAAATAACACCTAAAGATGTTATTATTTTCATGTTGGAGTTTTACCCTTTGAAGGACTGGTTTCTAGGCTCCCCCTTCCAACTAATATAATGGGATCACTCTGAGGCCATGGGTCACTTAAGGCTAGAGTGAACCTCAAAAAAGTGTTGGTTCCTTTGATGGACCACATAGATTAAAAATAACACTATTGTGATGGTAAGTAAAAAAGAGAGATAAAAACTCTTGAGTTGAACATAAGACCTAAAAAAAGGAGGTGATACACTAGAATATTATGATGTCCTCTACTTATTTAAGCACACACAATGAATATAAAATAGCTAATAACATGAAAAACTCATAATATTACAACTCGTTTACATATATATTTTTTATGGAGGTAGGGAGATCATGATATCACTTAGAAGGGTAATCAAATGGACTTATAGGGGCTCAAATGGTGAAATACTACATGAACTTAATTTCACATAACCTACTACCTAAAAATGAGTATTCACCTACATAAAGGTGAGGGAATTAGATAATGAATCAAGGAGAATCTATCTTCTTCACATGATAAGATTAAAAATCCCATGAATTCACATAAGATAATAAGCATATGAGAAGGAAAAATCAACTCTATTATTCATTCAAATGCATATTATCTAGTAGTGTAAGTCTCTATAGTGGCAATGTTTTCTATAATTAGTAGAGAGACCATGGAAGGATAAAGTTATATATAATTTGTGTTCTTAAAATATTCCCCTATTTTATTTAAAATTTGCTTTCTTAAATAGGCAAATTCTAAATATCAGGGGTCTCGCTCAATATTACCCACTACCAGGGGTATTTTAAACATTCAGTCATGATTTAAGGGTGTACCAAGATAGGGGGCCTCCTTGGGATTATTATTTCCACACCTGTGTAAATTCTTGCCATGACCATGTAGGACTATAACTTGTCCTATGATGAATAGGGCCAAATTCCACCATATTTCCACTCATTATTCTAGTTGGAGTTGAGTTGTGCCATGATTTACATGTCAAGCCACTCCATGATTGATTTTGTGAATCAATGTAGTTATATAGTCTACATATGAAATCAATAGTTAAATAGGAAAAATGGGTTATCAAATTAGTCTCAGCTAGAGCCAACATAAATGCCAACAAATTCCTCAATGGTAGGTTCTAGCTATGTGTTGACATTAGGCTCATTTTGGACTTTTTTAATTCTACGAGTGCATTCCCCTTGGTTTTCATCTACTAATAATTTTGTAAACTCCTAGGCATACTTTGGGCTCACCAATTATCTTCTTTATATTGGGATATAAACATTTGTGCTTTGTTAGGTTTATGTGGTACCTTTTCAATCTTACACTACTCAGTCAAGGCTTCAAATGTAATTTTGATTGTTCTTTCCATGGTTAAGTAGGATTTCAGCATGTGGTGCCATCTCATCTACCCATTTCTATGACACAATGTTGGAATTACATGGACTACCTTAGGTCCATATAATAGTGAGTTTTTTCCATGTGGAATAATTTGGATAACCCATTAACCTAGAGGCTTTGAAATTATATGGATGATTCTAGTATGATGGTTCATTAGGATTACAACATGTGGAAGCATCTTGTTAACTTACTACTTTGCTAACATGGATATCCACTAGGCAAGTTTGAATAAATTTTATTAAGTATATAAAAGAATTTTTAAAGGGATCCAAACCATTAGGAGATTGATACATGGCATTGATTGAAGATATAAAATATTTGAAAACTTTTATTTATTAAACCTTCATGCAAAATCTAAACATAATTATTTGTCTTCAAAAAAATTGTTTAGAACAATTGTTTTGAATTTCCCTTACACAATCTCTTTGAATACCAAAACACTTAGGAATTTTTTTTCATAAATATCTCTTTTGGATTATATAGGATTGATAAATTATATTTTGAACCTATCAAAACAATTGTTTCTAAGACCTAAACTTGGATAAACTTTACAAAATTGTCATAAATTTTATTAACTCTTAATTGCACAAAAGTTTTGACCACTTTTTTTTAAAAAGTGTAGAAATCTAAATTTTATTGCTTCACTTATCATCACTAATATTAATATTAGTTGACACTAATTTTATTTATCTCATTTATCCCTTCTAATCTCATCCTAATATCACACCTTATAGTCATGTATCTAACACCCCCCTTTATTTTTATTCATCAACCAACCTTATATTATCCCCACTAATACATTAATTCTTCTAATCATGTATTATCTACGAACTAATTCCACTTATCCATTATTTTGGAATTTAAAATTCCCATGACCCACCTACCCACCTACCATAGCCTATTCCTAAACTCTATTACATCCCTAGTCCCTAGTCACCTATCTAATCACCTAATAATATTATTTATCCCCCCTAATGTATTTTATAATTATCCAATTCTATAATCTTATCTACCTTATCCATTCATCTCTAGAAGCCTCTATTCTAGAGGTTTATAAGGAATTTTCAATTCCTTAGATAATCCTCCACCATGGATCTTCTTCATTCTCACTTTGACTATTGACCATTAATATTCCCTACATGGCCTATTTAAACACCATCACCCCTCCACGGCTAAACTAACTACATGAATTAGCAAATCCATGTCTAATATATGCTAAAATATTTCATCAACATAGTCTTTGATGAAGTAATCAAGCCAACATCATGTTGTTCATAATATCAGTCTATTGTAAACAATCTAATCTTAGTCCATAATCTTTAATATTTTCTTGTTTAAATCTTGATTTGGAGTAATTAAATTTTAGGATCTAATGTTAGTATGAATGTTTCATTTATCTTTGCATTTTATTCCTAATTAGCTCTAGATTTTAATTAAGTAGATTGATATTTTGGGTATTCTGTTATAATTTCACCATCAAATACATTGCTTAAAATTTATATCTTACATTTGGTGACCATGGTGGGAGCCATCCTCTTGAGTTGACATTTGGTTATTTAAGTGTGTTTGATTAAGATTATAGGTCAGATTAAAGGTAAATGGGCTCAAAATTTTAAAAAATCTCATCCTCTAGGCAAAGTGAGGTATTTTTCTTTAACTTGTGGTTTTGTAGAGGTGTTTTTGCAGACCCTAGACATAGTTTTGACTAACTGCTAATTATGTGATTTTTTTGATATCTTTCAACATTTTTGTAAACTGCATATTGTGAAATGCAGTATTGATTCTTATATATATATTTACCCCTGAGACATGCAATTTTGTCTCCTAGTTATGTTTTTTCCTTATTAAAATGTAGTTTTGACCCAAACTTAAAAAAACTTAGGATTGTGGTTGCTTTCTATCAAGTCTTATCCTATTGTGTGGTTGTTAATTGCATACATATAGGTGGAGGTGTTTTCCATATTAACATAAAACATCTCTAAACACCCATTTGACTAGATGGAGAAATATCACATATATTGTAGGTTGTAAGGTTAATTTTATAGGGAGATAGATAATAGTTGTTAGTTTATTTTCTAATCTTAGGTAAAAACACTTAACTTTATATAGTCTAGATAAAAAAAATTTAATATTCATTAGTTGTCTTAATATCTCTTTTATCCTACATATACTAAGAAAATTTTATACTCTAAAATTGCATAGTTTGAGAACTGTAGTATTGATTGTCATAGTTGGTTTTGAATATAGATAGTCAGTTTTGACTCAGATAGTGTAAATAAGATAATTACCTAGTTGAAATTTGATATAAACTAATATTTCTCATTTTTTAAATACTTTATATCATCCTATAAAAAACTATTAATCAATTCATAAAATATCCATGATATTCTAAGTCATTTAAAAAAAAATCCTCTATTAAAAATTATTTTTATTCGAAACTGTAGGTTGAAAAGAGTGATATTGCTATCTAGAGTCAATTTTAAACAAATATATTCATTTTTGAGTGAAACAAGTCAAACAATATATTTGTTGGAAAATTACATCTCATGAATTGTAGTATTGACATATACCTATGGTATTTCTTTACCATAAGAATTTTTTCTTAATCTCATGGTTATTGTTAATTAATATCTTGTAAAATCATGTATTTATAAGTTATGATATTGACCCAAAGTGGTGATATTATAATCTTTAGAATCGGTTTTGAAATATAATTCTATGTGACTATATATAAGCAGTGACTTTGCATTCATTTTTCCTTCAATTTATCTTTGTTGAGTGCAATTTCTAGGCTCATTTTCTATGAATTTTGAGTCATTATAATGGTTCTAAAAGTTCCAAATTGTGTTTGGATTTTGAGGTATTGTCCCTCAAACCTGCTCGATACCATGACTAGGATCACACCAAAGGCACTACCCCCAGAAACTACAAGGGGTGTTATCCATTGACCCTATAATGGGTACTACCCCTTAACACTACAAGGGGTACTATCCCTTTAATTCATTTGGGGATTCTTCCCTTAAACCCCCACATTGTGGCCCCTCATCCAAATAAGTTATAGAGAAAAAACATGATTTTAAGTGTTTTTATTAAGGATTATTAGATTAAAATTTTATTTCTTGTAGGGTTGAATATAATAGTAATTTTGACTTTCTAACATCTTCTTTTCTATTTCATATGTTTTTTCTAACATCTTATCTTACAGGTTGTCCCTCCAAGATTACTAATTGAAACTACTAATTACTTATCTTTTAGGTCTCTTGTCAAAGATATTTTGGAATTTTAAAAAATAATATTATATTTATCTCTATATTTATCACATATCAATTAATTAGTTAATAAATATTTTTATTTTCTTGTGTGTCACTTGAGGGATATAGTGGTGTATGCTCTCCTCCTTCCATCCTTATGATGATTCTTGAAGGATAAAAAACCACTAATAAACCATCCCATTTTTTTTTAGGGGAAACATGATATGGAATTCACACCCACATACTTGTTATAGTCTTAAAGGGATAGTGACATGAATTTAACCACCACATAATAATCCACACTTCATGTTTTGGTGGAGTACAAATAGAAGTGATAAATGTCATTCGGCTAAGTAGTTGACCCCATATAGGTCTTTCATGAAGGGGAACAGTTAATTATTTGAACCAAGAATTAGACAACACCCTATAAAGAGTTGGGCCCCATATACCTTGCATATATCAAGGATGCCTCTAAATAGCCCATTCAACCTAGATTAGAACCATAGATAGTAACAAGCAACTTTCTACCAGAGGCTTTTCAATAGGTCACCAACATACATCCTTACCTCCAAAGTTGTTAGATGGTGAAGTCATTAAATTACACTCCTAATTAGTTTACTAATCCTAGGTTTGTGGCTTACTTGATTTGGTAAGTGTTCTACTAAACCAGTGTTATTTTTTAACTAATTCATCCTTTTAACCAAACTTATAACTACCTATCTAGGTCTATTTTATCATCTTGTATATCCTTGTCTCATCATCATATCACCCTTTTGTACATATCTTCTTTGTAAATCCTTTTAATCCTATATCATCTTGAATCTCTTCCTATATATAATCACCCTCTTATCTTACTCACATCCTATTCTATTCTCATCCACTAATAATTGGTCATACCCCTATCTTTATCATATTTTAACCTCAACTAATTCTACCTTATCTATAACCAATTGTTTGTCTTATTTTCTTGCCTAGTCACCTTATCCATCATCTTATCATATTATCCCAATTATAGTCTAACTTTTCCTTAGCTACTCATCCCCTTGTATATAATAGTCATCTCATCAAGTCTGTAGTCATACTTTATTCCTCATCCATGTTGGTAAATAGATCTTTTTATCAGGGTCCGTATTATAATCTTTCTAGTGTTTAAGAAAGTTTGAGTCATACACATAATCATAATCCCATCAACCTATAAATATAATAACCTCATCCTATTTTATTCAATCATCTTAGTCTTAAGATAATCTTAATCCAATCCATACTTAGTTGAAATTAGTCTCTTGGGTCAGTCTAGCCCCCAATTGAGTCCTAGAACTTTTCATATATCACCCATTCGAATGTAGTCACAATCATCAAAGTTTATCTCATGACCTAAGTTGGTCCACTTGATCTTATCTTACCTCATTGAACATCCAATCAAACTTGAAATTAGAATAAATCAAACCTTTGTCCAAATTTGTTCCACACATTTCATCTTCATCCCTTAATCTTTCCATTCAATCCCCTACATTTACTTATTGGGTCCAAAAAATTGCATAATTTTTATTTTCTCCCATATTCATCCATGGCATCTAAAATATATTTGGTAAATAACTTGATTAAGTAATGTCTCATAGCTAATAGGGATGTACTCATTTCTTTCCTCCTTGAGCTAAGAAATCCAATTCCTATAATTTTTTATCCCATCCATCCATCATTGCCTTGAGTCCACACCCATCCACATCAATATAATCTTAGCCTCCATGCCACCCAGTCCCATTCTAATCCTCCATCCACTAGTCATAGCCAATCATCTACCCCTTTTTCTACTAGCAAAGGGAATCTAATCCTAGCCACCTCATCATCTATTAGCTTTCCCACCCAATCATTTCAACAACCATATGATCTAAAACCCAATGTTTCCACATCTTAGTTAAGAAGTGAAGAGACCCCTTATACTTCTCATCCTATATTCTTATAATCCCTCTTCCATCAACTTGTTTCCAATGACATGATGGCATATCCATCCAAATGACATATTTATCTTGAAAATATTAAGACCTCTTGGTATTAATCTAAACAATACTATGTATATCACCAAACCTAGGGACATACCATTAATATATTGCATAATTTCTAAAATTATATCCAAGACCTCATCGATCATGGTGATATAGAAAATGATAATGAATTAGATGAGTTTACATCCCTAGGTAAACAAGAAGAGGAATTCTAATATTTCATTCCTAATCATGATCAATCACTTCCCTTTCTAATCCAAGGTAAAGACAATGTATCCTTCTTCCATGCTCCCCCCATTATGATTAATAGAGTGTTAGATTATATATCCCCTTATCCTTTAAAGGTTGATATTAATCAACATATACTGAAAGGATATGATGAAAATGCTTATTGTGATTATCAGAAGGGAATAGGTAATTATAAAAACATATGTTTTACATTGAAGCATAATATCCATTAACTTATTGATGAAAAAACTATTTCATTTGGTGATCCTTGAAAGGAATCAGATTCACAACCTAATGATCACCAAAAACATAAAATATTTAGCAAACCTTTGTAACATCATTCTAAGAAATAAATAGAAATGAAAATGGAATATAACACACATCCTCATCCTTCAAATTATGGGCACCCACTAGATGGGATTATTGGTACTTATGCACATCACATATCTCATATGCTTTAGAGACCTTCTATTACCTTTAATGACAATGAGGTGAAGGATGCTGACTTTTATATTAATTTTAGCATATATTGATAAAAAAACCTATACATAGGGTTATGAACGATATGGTTCAATAAAGAACATTTGTAACATGACATTACTTATACACTTAAGTTATACTCATCACTATTTGTGTTATTCTACTAGATCAATTAGAGAATTTGATGGGAGATTATAGAAAATTCTTGGCAAAATTAACCTATCTTTATAGGTTAGTATTGCATATGTGCTTGCTAAATTAGTGTTTTATATAATGCATGTGTTTATTAAATACATTCATGTTAATCAGGAAATTATAGTTTCCATGATTTTATATGAACATCCTTTTAAATAAGAAAAACATATACCCATGTAGTTAAATATGAAAATTAGTAAGGTTAATCTACCATATAAGGGTAAACAATAAGAAATCCCCTTTACTAGATGACCAATAATTGAGATACCATTACATCAGAGACATATATAATATTCCATAAAATCCCCAACTTCTATTACAAATCATATTTAAACATATATGACACTTAAAAATGCTTCTACTTTTATTATTTAAAAGAAAATATTGACACTACAAAATTGCACATAATGGTTCTAGATGTCAAAACACCCCTAAATCAAACCATTACGCAACCTTTAACCTTGACCCTGAGTCAAGTTAGCTAAATATCTATACCAACTCACTAAAATACCCTTTCTACCCCACTTAAACTTATACACTCAACCATCAATGGTTACCTTGAGTGTCGATAGTCACCCTAACCACCAACAATTAGGTCCCTACCACCTGAACACTCAAACTTAGTCTATGTGCAAACCCAAACACATCATATTTTAATTCATGTAGCAAGATAGAACATCAAGAATTAAATTTGTGTCATGAGTTTTAACCCTTTTATAACCTACACCTACATTTCTTTTGCCTATAAAAAAGAGGAACAAGAGGTGAAAAAAGGATAAATTGAACCAAACATCCAAGAATTTTAGTAATTAAGCTATCAAAAAGTAGTCATCAAGAGTTATCAAACTTTTTATAGGTCTTACCTTTAGAAATTGAACATCCATGATAGATACCCAAACCTCTACCAAAATTATTCTTCAAGAAAAGTACCATTAGTCCAAGATCAACTGCCAACTATCAAACAACTAGTTAAGTACATTTCTAATTTTTAAGTTTTGTTTACTTTATTTCTAACATCTATGCTTGAATTAGAACCCTTTTGCATAACATCTTCTAAAACACCTAACCTTAACCAAATACTCAAAACACTTATTGATCCATTCTGCAACCCTTTTTTGAAACATCCTTAGAACCACAAAAACCATCTATGGTCACCTTGACCACTGATGGTCATCTTTAACTACCGATGGTCACCTAACTATCGATGATCACCTTAACCATTGATGGTCACTCTGACCACTGACAGTCTCTATGGTAGGAAATAACAACACATTATTTTTACCTACTTACCCCCATCTAAATTATACTTTATGTCTTCCTACCTGTTCACCAATATCTCACCAATTTTCTAAACCCAACTTGACTCATTTAGAATTAGTGTTGACACAATTATTTCTATAATTAGTGTATTTCCTTTATCAAAAATTTATTTCTTCTTACATTTCATTTCAGTCTTTTCTATCATTTGATGTAAGTACTTCATCTTTTCTTTTTTCAAATTAACTATTTTAAGAGAGTGAATTGATAGCTTGTTAGTAAGCTCACACTTCTTGGATCTAGCTCATGCTAGGTAATCCACCTTGATATCCATATTACAACCCTTTTACATTAGTGCTTTATTATCTATGGGTCATTATTCTCAAGACAAAGAGGAGCTCTTCTTAATCATTTAGATCATGTGTGCACAAAAAATAGGTTCTTCTTCCATACCCACATTTAGTTTCTTACTTATTATTTAACTATAAAATGGATTAGAAATTGAGAGAAACAATCTAACATGCTTTGTGGGACCCTAGTAGCATCTAGGTACCTTTTTCTTCCTTATTCTATGCTCATATAAAGAAATCAAAATTTATTTTGGGTATAAAATAAACCTTGCATACATTGATTGCTTTCATGTTTATCTCATTTAGTTAAATTAAAGGCAAAGTAATCAATCATAGTTTCACTTCTTTATCACAAACTATACCAAAAAACATAAATCAATTAAACATAAAAAACATTGACATAAGGCCCAACTAGGGTATCATATCCTATCAAATCACCTTCACCCTTTGGCTATCTTACTTGAATGTCATTACCAAGAACAAAAACCAAAACTCAGCTCTTTTGTTGAGTTTAAACTATGGAAATCGATATATACTAGATAGGATATTGACACCCTTATCAATATGGTGTGTGAAGTGAGGGGGTAGGCCCAAATACCAAGCCATTTTGTTGATTTATAATATAGCTCCTTTTTAGAGCATTAAACACCTAAAACCAACTATAGACATTTTTCTTAGTACTTGTTCTACAAACCAAGTTCTTCTTCACACTTTCCAACTAAGGCATAAGCCAAAAGTGAGATAAAAGGTATCCTAGGATTTTAAAATCATTCTAGTGTATTTTTTTATTTCCTTGGGATATTTTTATTATTTTTTATTTATGAACTTTCCTTTATTCCTTTCTATTTCTCATATGGGTTTTACTAGGCAACAGTTGAGAAATCAAACCAACTAGGAGCCACTTTCCTCTTCTTCTTCTTCCATGGAGTATACCTTAGATGTTAAGGGTTCTCCCCATCCTTCTAACCCCTATCATGCCTTAGATAATTTCCCAAGGTGATGTATATTTTACCACCTTCCTTGATAACAACCTTGTGGCCCTCCAACATTACCTCAACAACCTATCTCATTACACCCTTACTTTGGTTTCTCTTATGGATCCACCTTATGGGATGCCTTCCCATATTATGGTAGACACCTTTGTTTCCACTACCTCTACACAACCTATGATCACTCAAACATCTTCCTCCACCAATAACCCATCCACTACCTCCACCCAAACTTAGTCAAAAAAGCCAACCAATAACTAAATACCCCTTACACCAACCAATAACACCTTCAACATAGGGACAACCTTACCTTTTATTAACCATACTCCACCCACTATGGGGATACCTTATATCCATATAACCATCATTCCCCTTATCACTACCAACCTACTAATCTCCACCCCACTTCAAAATGTGGTGCTTTTTATACCTTTAACCCTTCCACCTATTAGTACCGATGTTACTACTCACCCCCATCCAACTAACCCATTCACACATATAACCTAATCCATATCAATTCCCCAATATAAAAATCTAATTATAACCCCAAACTAACCCACATCAACTCCACAACAAATGCCTATGACACCCTACCCATGCTATGTTCCTAACTAACAAGGATACATAGATCTACCTTTTACCCAACCTTTTATGCCCATTAACTCTTATATGGAATCATCACAACCTTCAATTACCACATACCAACATGTGAAATGTTTTCAACCTTCTACTAGTTATCCATTTATTACATCCACCCAACCCCAACAAAACTTACCATATAATTATGGAGGTCCCTAACCCTAAATAGATTTGGTCAAAATTTTGACAAACAAAATGACCAACATAGAGTCATCATCTCTAGGGCTCATAAACTCTTATATTAGTACCAAATATGTGATGAAACTATTCACCCATCCATCCCCATCCAACCTTACCCTCCTCAATGGTAACTACCCAAATTTTATAAGTTTTAAAGCAAAGAGGACCCCTAAAACACCTAAGAGCATTTTAGTATTCTTGTTATTTGATTACCTATACTTATTCTCTTCTCCTTCACACCTTTCCTATGTATTTATATAGACCATCATTAGATTGGTATGAATGACTCCATATTTTACTTTTCCCAACTTGCCCAAATATTTTTATACCACTTCTCAATCAATATATCTAAGAAGGTCTCCATCACTGACCTCTACTCCATTATGTAATTTGATAATGAATCAATTTTCAATTTCATATCATGATGGAGAGGTATTATCAACTATATTTCTTTCTATTTTCCCTAACATGAGTTAATTGAAATTTTCTCTTGGGCTTGAGCCAAACACATTACCCCTACTCTATAGGTACAAACCTTCATGACCTTTGATGAAGGTTTCACCATGGCATGCAAACTAGAAATTATAGCCGTCAATGAGGGGAAGTTAAAGCTAATAAATAAAAAAATATATAGATTTAAATCCAATGAACCTTCCCCATATAAAACCACCAATAAATCTTACCATTTTAACACCAAACCAAAGGTATCTATAAACACGATTGTCCTTAAAATTATTCCAACTTTGATTGTTAACCAACCCAACCAAACCAACTCTTTCAACCTCTCCCATCACTTAAACCAAAATCTAAGCCAAGTTACCCCAAAATAATACACTCTACTAGGGGAGTCATATGCTTCAATTTTGGACAAACTTCTTAAATCCAACATCATACAACTTCCCCCCATTAAACCTCCTCAATAATTTTATGCTTCTTGCCCAGTGCTTAGTTGGTACAATGAGAATGATATATGTAATTTCTACAATGTCATTGGAAATAACATTAGTAGGTGTAACACCTTCAAAACCATTATCCAAAATTTGATTGATAAAGAAGAGCTTGTATTAGACAATCCCAACGCACCCTTGAATCAGTTACTTGACATCTTTTGATAAACTTTTCCTAATCATGCCCCTTATACCAATCATGATGATAACAAGCTAGAATCATCTCATTTTCATGAGGTCCATATTATCAATTTAATTATCAATGAACCTATCATTGAGGAAACCATTACCTCAACTACCTCTTCCTCTACTCCACTTATTGAAGTGGTGGAATCGCCCTCCATTCTTTTGGATACCCAAACAAAGGAAGCAACCACCTCTTTTACTTTACTTTATGAGATAACAAACTTACCCACCTATTATTTGGTAGAAATACCAAAGGAAGAAACCATTATTATCACACCTTCCTCCCCCACCATGGAATCACCCTCTCTCTCTTTGGAAACCATTCCAAAAGAAGAGATCACCTCATCTACTCCTTCCATGGATGAAACATATTCCTAAATATTGGAGCCTATTATAAAGGACAAGGGTGAAAAATACACTCCCTTGCCTAAAACTATGGGCCTAATCTTTAAATCTGATTCACAAACAACCAAACCAATCTGTAAACCCTTGTCTACACTAGTCCAAAACCTCAAATTCTCTTCATAACCCAATATGGATTGAGCCACATTTTGGCACCATCTTGGGTTCCCCTATTAAAAAAAAATGAGTTGTCAACACCAGTTTCATCCACCATTAAACCTATCATCACCTCAATCCCTTCATCAAACACCTCTCCCTCTAAAACTATGGAATAACCATCCAAACCATCTCCATCCCAAATTATCAAATCACCTTACACCTCTTCAACCAAACCCATAAAGAAACTAGGGATACTTCCTACTCTTGGCCTAATCCACCCATCTTTGAATTTGGATTTAAACCCATCTAGTCCACCAAATAAAATCTTAACCAAACTAACCAATAAGGTGGAACCACCCAAAATCCTACCTAGAACCATAACTATAACACCCCTTCCCTCTTACCTTCAATCTTGGGACCTCATCCTTCTTCCATCCTAGGAGCTCATCATTATATCAAGAAGTTGAACCCTCCTAAAAATACCCAAACTAAAGTATCTAATTTTATTATACCTTTTCCTACCCCATACAAAACATAAACCTCCCCATCATTTTTATCCAAACTCTCTACCTTTACTTACCCACCTTTTTCCAAACCTTCATCATCTCAATCACCAAACTCCAAATATTTTACCTTTAAAACTTCCACCTCAAAACCATCTAGCACCAAACAACCTCAATCAAATGCGTTTACTAAAACCATTCCACCAATCATAATTTCAATGGTGAGTCCTACTTCTAAGAAATCTCTCACACTAAAAGCCAAAATCCCATCACCCATAATACCTTTGCTTGAATCTTATTTTACCATTTTACAAAGTTTGTTACAAACTTATTCCTTAAGCCTACCACTTATCAAGCCTTTTAATCCTTCCATCCTTAAACTATCTTGGTTCAATGATAGTTTAATCTAGTCATACCATAGGACACCTAGAAATGACACAAATAATTGAAAATCTCTCTAAGAACTTGTCCATAACTTATGGGATTAGGATGATATATTATCAGATGAACCTCTCTTGAGCCTATTATCAACCCAACCACCAAAAAAACCTATTCAACACTTACCCACTCCAACACTCTCATCCAAGAGTGAGGAGGAATCGAAGTAGCCTTCTAGCCCAATATTCCCCCTCATCCATACTATCCATATAGTCACCTGATCTTGAGCCCAGTAAAATGAGAAGGGAAAGGACAAAGTGTCCATTCCTTGGATATATATTTCTACCCATCAACCTTATAATTAAACTCAAACACCTTCACTTTCACCTTTACCAAAACCTAAAATATACATTTTGGGTGTTTCTCCCTCCAACCCTTTTTAATCTATCTAGAGAGTAGTTTTGAAACATTTTCACCAAACACTAGTGAAGATGAGCCTATACAAATTGATCAACACCTCACCCCATCATTGCCAAGCATTTATATAGGATATACAATCTATAACAGTCCACTCTTAAGATCCTTCAACTTTTGCAATCTTTGTTAGATCCTTTTGGCTTTATTCCCTTATCACATTCAAGGATTTATAAATACCTTCTATTCATCTTAAAGATCTATATCCTCCCCTCTTCATCATTACATACATCAATCAAACTCACATCAAAAGGGTGATAATTGATGGGGGAGGTAGTATCAATATGACCTCCTTTCATGCCTATGAACAACTCCAATTGCCAAGAATATCATGTTCAAAACCAAAGTGGTCCTCCATTCATTTAATGATACTATGGCCACAACCTTAGATACTGTCATCCTCCACATCCACTTGGGACCTCATACACTACTAGAGATCTTCTACATTATAGAAGGTAGGTTCCAATATAAAATCTTACTTGGATGACTTTAGATCTATTCCATGAGTTGTGTCCCATCCATCTTACATTAATGTGTCAAGTTTTAACATGAGGATCAAGTCATCACTATACCAGTTGACCCTGGTCTTTTTGCATATTTCAACATGAAATATCAACCCAATAATGTTCTTCTTCCTTGTTCATCCACCTCACCACCAACCAAAAATAACTCCACCACTATCATGAATGAAGCTTCCACTAGTGCATCTATCCCTTCTTCTTAGATTCCCATAAAAGACCCCTTAGGACCCATGTTCTAACATCTCTCACTAAGGGAGTATATTATTTTGGCCTTGGATGCCTTCCCTAATCCTCAAGAGTATGGAAATCTTGACCATAATCCTAGTTTTGATCCTAATATTAGAACCATCATCCTTTTTGAGCTTCCTAACCACCAAACTAATTTCATCTATGGGAGACTCAATCATCCACTTCTCGCTTCCTCCACCACCACTTTTACCTGACCATATACCTCAAATTTATCCTATTTGGACAAATCAAAATTTTACAAATTATACCTTAATATTTGTGCTTAGAAAGGATTCATCCTTGGTTGTTATGAACATGGACCCCATAAGTTACTATTGATAATAAATGAAAACCTCATGAGTTATTTGGCCTTGGGTTTATCCCACTAGAAGACACACATATTCACCTAAACCCATCACCACAAAACCTTCTCCTCAATGGTAAGAATTTTGGAACCATCCCTTGTAAATTTCTCTAGTCAATACCATTAGTTTGGGCCCCTTGACCTATCAAAAAGGTATCCAAACTAAAACATTTCCTATAATCCATCCTAAAATGGTAGAAAATGATTCTCCTACCATCCACACTATCCAACATCAATATGATGATTCCATTCTCACCTACATTGGTACAGAGGATTATTCTATCCACAAAACCTTCCTCTTAAAAACCACACCATGTTGAATGGGTCCACTATCGATGTCAACTTAGGTACTTAGGACAACCCTTACATTGTAAAGATTGGTCAATCTTTAGATTCCTTAGAGTAATAAGATTACCTTTCCTTCCTTTGTGATAGAATCATAAAATTTTCTTGGTCCTATCAAGATATGCTCGAGATAGATCTCTTTATATCTCTCCAAAACATCATCCATCTTGATGCTAAGCTGGTTAGGCAAAAGCTTTATAGGATGCACCCTCATCTCACCCTTCTAGTCAAAGAAGAGCTTCGACATCTCTTATATATCAAATTCATCCAAACCATTGACTATCCCCAATGGGTTTCCAATATTGTTCCCATCACTAAACCCACAAGGGGACTTTACCTCTATATTTATTTTCATGACGTCAATCTTGCTTATCCAAATGATGACTTTCCTTTGCCTAGAATCCACCAAATTCTTGATCTTAAAACTATCCATGAGATGTTATCCCTCATGGACGATTTCTTGGGATATAATCAGATCTTAATTTCCCCTAAGGATTAGCATAATACTTCTTTCATCACCCCATGGGGAACCTTTTACTATTTGGTCATGTTATTTGGTCTAAAAAATGATGAAGCAACCTACCAATATGTGATGACCTACATCTTCCATGATCTCATCCATAAAATCATAGAGGACTAAATAGATGATCTTTTTGAGAAATCCAAATATCACAAGGATAATCTAAAAGTTATCAAAATTATCTTTAATTCCTAATCCATTTCCATATCTAACTCAACCCTAAGAAATGAGTTTTTGGGGTCCTATCTAGAAATCTTCTTGGTTTTATCATCTCTCTTTTATAAATTGAAGTAGACACTACCAAAGTTAGAATGATCCTTGACATGCCACCTCTAACCCACATTAATTAAATCCAAGCCTATAAGGGAATCTTTAATCCATCCATAGCTTCATCTTCTAGTTATTAGATAAATGCAAACCATTTCATTATCTTCTTAAGAAAGATACATATTTTAAGTGGACTAAGGAATGTCAACAAGCCATTGATTCACTCAAATAATATATTATTTTTCCACATGTTCTTACCCCTACTAAATAAGATCAACCCTTATACCTTTATATTTCTACCACGGACCATTCCTTAGGGCCAATGCTCACTCATCATGATGTTAAAAATAAAGAGAAAGTTGTCTACTATATAAGTTAAACACTTATAAAGTATGAAACTTTGTACATGCCTCATCTTAGTATTTGTGGATTCCAAACTTCATGATTACCTCCTCAATCACAAAACCTTTGTCATCACCCACGCCAACCCACTCAATTACATGCACTCTAAATATACCAAAACCAATGTATGGTTAAGTGGCTCATGCTCCTATCTAAGTTTGACCTTGATTTCTTCTAGCAAAAGTTATGTTGATGTAGTGAATTGCACCTAGGGCAAGAAGGTTGAGCTCATGCCTTCCACACGTCAAAATGGAAAATCCCCTCTCACCTATGGGACTAGAAAAGCTAGAGGGGAGAGTCTCTAGGTAAGGGCTAGCTCCCTTTGATGCATCTAAGTTATTCTAGTAAGTGCTAATAAAGGTATATAGATATATAATGGGGGGGTGAAAAGGGAGAAGGATTACAGGGAAACAAAACTACTCTAAAAGAGGTGATGCACCAAATGATTTGACCTTGTCACACTCACACTTGAAATTAGACAACCACATACACACACTTCATATTGGCAAAGAGCCAGGCTGTAGGAAGCTTAATAGGGAGGCTTTAATGGAATGCATAGAAAATAGAGACTCACCAAAGGTGTTATAAAAAGGCACACTGTATAGTAGTTCTTCTATCTCTACACTTCCAAATACAACTCCCCTTATCACCTACAAAAATGGCACCTTATAGACACCAGCTATGTTGGTGTTGAACTTGTGGAAGCATCAAGAAGTAATGACTAAACACAAACTGACACTTAGACATATACAAAGATATCTAACTAGGATAGAGGTAAAAAATGCATTTATTGATTTCAGGTGAAAATTTTCTAGGGCTTCACCTTACAAATGTGGAAGATACTTTCTCAAATGACAAGTCTCCAATATATAGAGGAAGAAAGGAGGCCTTTTGGCACCCTTTTTACAAGTGACCCATGTTCCTTCCAAGCATTGGGATGAGGAAACTGTCTAAATATAATGCTGTGTCAGCTTTTGTCAGGATTTAAATTTATGAGCCACACTATTTGCCTGCTCTTCAATGCATATTGAAGAAAACCAAGTCATGTTGATCACTGTTTATGCCTCTTTGATGATCACATGGTTGGTATTATGTCAACCACTAAAATAACTTCCTGAATCGACACTTTCTTACATCACTTGGATTGCTTTGTCTACTCATGTGCTTGGCCATTTTGCCTCCTCTTTATTCTTTGGGCTCTTTGTCCTTTTCCTACTTTGTCTTCTTTTATTCCTTCAGTGCTCAAGGGTGATCTTCTAGTGGGTCACTACATTCTTTAGGCTCATTTCATAGTTGGTGCACAAGCCTTTTTTTAAAAAATAATGGCTATTTTATAGCTTTAAATTTGATGTCCTTGAGCCCATCACCCTTGGACTCTCCTTCGGCTTCCTGCTTTATCCTTTTCTTTAGACTCCCTTTTTAGCATCTTCCCAAAGGGAAGGTGATCCTTCAGCCTTTAGAAAGTGCCCCTTAATTTTGGCTGAGTCCCCCACAAGGGCACCTACTCTTTAGGGTCCTTTGGCTCTTTGGCGGGTTCTTCTTTTGGATTTTTTGCTTCAGGCCTTTTTCTATAGGTGAAAGTCCATAGGAATTAGCTTCTTTGATTTCCTTTGTTTATCCTTTCTAGAGGGGAAAATACC
This sequence comes from Torreya grandis, assembly GCA_037957365.1. Taxonomy (NCBI): domain Eukaryota; kingdom Viridiplantae; phylum Streptophyta; class Pinopsida; order Cupressales; family Taxaceae; genus Torreya; species Torreya grandis. Next base: position 1,151,546 of record JARHVA010002238.1, read on the forward strand.
CTTCAACTTTTGGGAATAGTCCATTCTCTTTAGTGAGAGCCCTCCATAAGGGATCATGCCTTTTAGGCGGGGTTCTTCCTTTAGGCCCTATTACTATGGCCTTTTAGTGAATTCCTTCAGACTTTAGAAAAATTTTGATGATTTACCTCTTTGGCTCCTTTTGAAAAGTTTCATTCCCTCTGCAAGGGCTCCTAAACCCAAGACTACCCTTCATGAGGGTACCTATCCTTTAGCCTTGGAAAACACCCTTAAACTAAGCTGTTGAACCAACTTGTTGAACCAAAAAGGTTCAATAGTTCAATTGGTTCAATGATTCAACGTTCTACACCAAGCCGATTGAACCAAGTTGATAATCTATCTGTTTAAACCACTTGTTAAACCATTCACTTGAACCAATCCATTGAACTGTTCACTTGAATTGGTTCAATGGTTCAATGCTATGCATCGAGCTCATTGAACTAAACCTTTGAAATTTTCTCACTCACCTCAATTGTTAAACCTACATGTTGAGTTAGAGGTGTTGAACCAAGTGATTGAACCAATGCATTGAACCAAGTGATTGAATTAGTTTAATGGTTTAATGCTGCATGCTGATAAACTTGCTGATGGACTGATAGACTGAAACAAGTGATGAACCATTTGTTTGAACCTATCGATGAACTTGTCGAAGTGTTGAACTAAGTCTAAGCATTAAACTAAGTCGATGAACCAAGGCATTTAAACTTAGCGATGAGCTCACTGATTAAACCAAGGTGTTGAACTAGTTCAATGGTTCAAAAGTGCCAACTCTTCTTGTGATTTTCTTTAGACAAGAGATTGAAGAAGCTTTGTAAAACCCAATACTCTCTGAAACTAATTTTTCATTTGCCAAGGATTACACCTACTGAGTCTGTAAATAAACCTATACCTATGCAAAATTAAAGAATGAATTGTCCTAGAATAGTAAGAAAAGAAGGGGACCAATTTTTGGCTTGTTGGGCAAAAAATGGTCAACAAATTGGCAACTCCCAAGGGAAGCATGCCTGCTATGCGTAGAAGCCAGTTGCCTTAAAATACATTGGGCACGGGGTTAGATTGTGACTTAAAGATCAACAATAGCTCTTGATGAATCTAGAACCAAATATGAAGATTTACCTCAAAAGGAAAAGAAAAACACACACAAAGCTAATAAAACTATCAACAGGTGCATAAAGCGCTTAGGGAAAGTAGGAGAAAAAACAAGGGAAATATATACATGATGGAAAAAGGGCTTGGTGGTAATGCTTAAGATGTATCCCATTAACTAGGATATAGAGTTCTTCACCATCTAACTTGGAGAGTTGGAACACATTATGATATTTACACTGAGTGATTACATACGGGCCACTCCATAGGGCATCAAACTTCCCATGCTTTCCAGGCTTAGCTCAGTCTTCATCCCATTTCAAGATAATGTCTCCTTTAGAGAAACATTTTGATGAAGATTTCTTATCAAAGTATCTCTTCACTTGCTATTGGTGGCTAGTCATAGAAGTCATAGCCTGGTCCCTTGCCTCTTAGAGTTCCATCAGCTTGCATAATCTAACTTCCATGCTATTTCCTTCTTCTAATTATAGCTGGCGAGCAAGATCCAGGGTTGGTAATTCAAGTGAAATGGGGAGCCTAGCCTCCCTTCCATAGATGAGCGTGTATGGTGAGTTGCCAATTGCCCTCTTTGGGGTGACCCTATCTACCCACAAGGCTATTTTTAGCTTGGCATGCCAAGTCCTCTAATTTTCCTCCATGGTTTGCTTGATGATCTTGAACAGGTTCTTATTTGTAGACTCAACCAGTCCATTCCCATGTGGGTAGTAATTGGATGAAGTGCTAAGATATATACCATATCTTAGCACCCATTCACTTGTCTTGGTTCCCAAAAAAGCTAATGCATTATCTAAGATTATGGTTGCTAGAACCTTGAACCTTGCCACTAGATCCTCATAAAATTCCAAGACCATGCTTTTGTTGGCCTCCTTCAGAGCAACTACCTCTACCCATCTTGAAATAATTAGTGGCAGTCAGAACCCACTTGTGTCCAGCACTGGAGGGAGGATTAATCATCCCTATGAAGTCTAGGCCCCACTACATGAATGGATACTCCACCTGAGTAGGTTGTAAAGGCATGGCAGCCAATCATTGCTTCCCATCAAAAAGTGCACACTTCTAGCACTTTCTTACCCAAGCATGGGTGTCCCTAAAAATAGTAGGCTAGAAATAGCCAGCTCTCATTATTCTTACTGCAGTAGCCTTAGGAGAAAAATGACCATCAACTGGTTCATCATAAAACTTAGAGAGCACCCTATTGGCCTAACTTGAGTCCAAACATCTCAAAAAGACTCCTAAGAAATCCTTCCTAAATAGCACTCCATCAATCATGGCATAAGGGAGACATTGGAGTCTGAAATACCTCCTCTTAGTCCTGTCAAGTGAGTGTGGGCACTCACAAGTGAGAAGGAAATGTCTCACATCTAATGTCTAATCCTACATGATAGCTGGTTCTTTTACTGTAGCTGCATCAAGGATTAGCAGACCATCCTCCTTTTGCTGCTTAAAGTCTATAGTGAGGTGTTCACACAGACCTCTCCCTCTTACTAGTTTGGTGGTCTTGATATCTACATCATATTCCATCACCTTAATGATCCACCCTGCCCTCTTCTCATTTAGATCTCAGTTGATTAAGAAATCCTTGATGCCAGGATGTGGAACCATGAGGTGGATTCTGCTATTAGATAACATGTGTCTAAATTTCTTCAAACTCTATATGACTGCCAAGACTTGCTTTTCCACATATGTGTATCTAACTTTAAAACCTTCTAGGCCATGACTAAAAAATGTAATTGGCTGCTCAAGGTTATCATCACTTGCTTGGGTAAGCATGGTAGAGATTACCTCTTTATTGCCAAAGGTGTAGAGGTTGAAATCTTTGGTGAAGTCAGGGTTGATCAAAGTAGGAGCCTAGGCTATGGCCTACTTGATTTCTTCAAAACTATATTTTATCTATACTATCCATGTGAACTCCTCACCCTTCCTTAGCATAGAGGTCAATGGCTTGACCACCTCCACAAAATTTGGGATAAATATCTATATGAAATTTATTTTACCAAAAAAACTTTGCAGGCCTCTCTTGTGCTTGGGTAAGGACAGCTCCAGGATGGAGCAAAATCTTTCTAGATCAATAGCCAAACCTTTTAAAGAAACAATGTGACCAAGGAGCTTTCCCTCATAGATAGTGAACACGCATTTCTTAGGATTGAGAGAGATACCAAACTCTCTACACCTCTCAAAGATTTGCCTGAGGTGTTTCATGTGCTAGCTCACTTCCTTGGAGAAAACTGTCACATCATCAAGGTATACCAACACAGTCTTGTTTATCAGGCCTTGAAAAGCCATGTCCATAGCTCATTAGAAAGTAGCACCAACATTAGACAGTCCAAATGGCATTGTTCTATAATCAAATGTTCCCCACTTGGTTGTGAAGGCTATTTTGTGCTAGTCACAGTCTTGCACCAAAATCTAGTTATATCCTGAATATCCATCTAGGAGGGAGAAATGCTCACTGCCTATCACCATCTAAAGGATCTTCTCCATGCTTGGGAGAGGATAATGGTCTTTCAAAGAGACTCTATTGAGATCTCTAAAATCGATGCAATGTCTGATCACTCTATTCTTTTTTTGAATAGGATTAAGATTTGCTAGCCAAGAAGAGTGTTTGATTGGAAGTATTATTTTAGACTCAATCAATTTGGTGAGCTCCTTATGCATGAGAGGCTCAATCATTGGGTTGATAGGGCTTTGCTTCTACTTGATTGGTTTGGCACTTTCTTCTAGTTCAATGGTATGCTGAATTAAACTCAGGTCAAATCCCTTCAAATCACTATACTCCCAAACAAAGATATCGGCAAACTCTTGGCACAACAAGATGAAGGCTTGCCTTTCCCAGTCTATGCACACTTTTCCAAGTGCAAGCAACTTGTCTTTGAATATATCCACCTTCTCATGGTGCTCTTCATTTCCTACAATACACACCTTGTTGCTTCTCAATTGGTCATCTCCATTGAAGATATTCTCTAAAGTGGCCAGACCTTTGGGGAACTTATTGTTCTTTAGCTAAACAATTTGGCTACCATATTGCTGTTATAGCTTTGCCTAGTTTTTTTATAGAAAATTACACTTCTTGTTCTAGGAAAAGTGTAATTTTTTGATCACTATTGAAAACTTGCTAGTTGGTGATGTTGTCAAGAATTAAAGGTTGGATCACTACTTTCAAGTGAGGTGAGCTATGGTCTTGGCTTATTTCCTAAGCAATGTCAAACAGGGCACCGACTGCTACTAGCCTGTTTACTTGTTTATTTTATTCTCTAAGAATGGAGGTGATATTGAAAGTGAAGAAATATTCTACTAAGTCCCATACCCTATGTTTGTAGGACTTTAGTAGAGAATTCTTCATCAAATTCTGGCCTCTTACTTGGTTGACAATCAGCTCATTGTCACCAAACACTTGCAGCTCTTTGATTCCTCTTTTCCTCACCCATTCCAAGTTGTGGATGAGGGATTCATATTATAAAACATTGCATGTGCATGAAAATTGGAATTGGAAGGCCAAAAAATACCTCTCTTTTGAAGGAGAGACCAACACCACTCCACCACTAGCTCCCAACTTAATCCTTGAACCATCAAAGAATAGCTGCCATAGACCTAAACTTTCCTAGCTATCCTTCATCAGATTCAGTACAAAAGTACCCTCTTCATGCATGCAATAAATTCCAAGGCCCACCTCCTCTATGAATTTATAGGGATCATGCTCGAAGTTGTCACTTCCCCACTCATCCAAGAGTAGGTCTACAACTCCTTCGAGGGCAGAGGATGGAGATTGGTCTACTTGGAACTCTTCCTAGTCGATGATGGCATAGCTAATATTTGCTACCTTTAGTGAATAAGGTTATAGATGATCTTTATGGAGTGGCTCAGATTCAATATTGAATTTAGTCCCGTACTTGGTTCTACAAACTAGATAAAACCAATTTGCTGCCAAGTAGCCACCTATCTTGGATGTAAAATCCTTGGACAAGCAGAGGGCAAAGTAGGGAGGGACATCTGCCACCATCACATCATGAGGAACTAAGAAAGAAGGGAAAGCATGTAGCATCAAGCTCAAACCTCATACCACCCCAATTGTCTTTGCTAGAGTTTCATCCAGCTACAAGACTCCCTTGGTCATTTCTTCATATTTCAAGCCCAGCTTGTCAGCTATGCATTTGGGCATTATCGAGGTGCTTGCTCCACTATCAATGATGTAATTATGCACCAAGAAATCTCCAATGACTAGGGACACATAAAAAGGAGGAACCTTCTCTTCCTTTTGAGATTGACCTAAGGTGAAAGGCTGTCTATTCATCATCAAAATGTTATCAGCTTTTACTGGGATAGCTTGTTCATATAGCTCATGTAATTCCTTTTGTAGCAAGACTTTCTACCCTAGTATTAACAGTGAATCCCATAAGGAGATGTTCATGTGTAGCTTCTTCATTTTATCAACCACATAGACTCAAGGGTTGCTTTCCTTCAAAATCTCTTTAGAATTATGTATAGCTTGAGGTGTAGGCTGAGGAGCTAGAGGTACCACCGATGGTCTGAAGCTTGGGAATTTTTGATTTGAGTGTGATGGAGAAGGTGTTGCTACCATTTGGGTAGTAGCCTAGGCTTCTCCCATTGCTCTCCTATTGAATCTTTTGTTGGTTGCAACATAGTTATCATGATTGTCTGCAGCACCCACATAATTCACTAAACAAAAGTGTCCTTCCAAATGATTCATGAGGGTAGAATCAGGTTGGGCTTGATTGCTACTCATGCTGGGCTACATTAGAGCCTCAAAGACTTGGCAATGGGTGGCTTCCTAATTCTTTTGCACATTTTGGTAATAACCCATCATCTCATTTATATAAACAGCTTGCTCTTGACCATATCCCATGGTTGAACAACTTGGTTGTTCCTACACCAAATTATTTTGAATGGGCACCATAACCTTAGATGATGTAGGGGGGCCTGGGTTGTAGCCTTGTAAAGGTCTAGTCTGAGTAAGCTAACCCTGTCCTTGATTGTAATTTTAGAAAGGGGGTCTAATAGCTTGACCGTAATGCTGGTATCCCTAATTTGGTCTATTTCTTTGAACTTTTTGCCTTTTAAGAGCCACAAGTTCATTTGACATACTTTGTAATAGACTCTTAACTTCATGAAGCTCATTGGATGGAGCAATAGCTAGTTTCTCCATGCTAGGTAGATGAGCTAATGTGGGAGTAGCGGTTTGAATTAGAGGAAGCATTTTTGGGAAAAGTGGCATATGGGGTCTAGGGGTTGTCTTCCCAGCCTACACTAAGTAATTTTTAGTTGCTATAGCTATGTCATAGGCAACAGGTAACACATGTCCTCCCATAGATTGTATCATAAGAGTGATATCACTATTTAATGTTATTAAATAATATAGGAAAGCATAGCTAGCAGTTAGTCTTACCAAAATAGGGATTCTATCCCATGTCTTCTGAAACTACATGTTGAAGTCCTGCATGTATTCATGTGGGGCTCTTTTCATGGTAGTTAGTTGCTCAACAAGTGAGAGGTGGTCGGTCTTTTCCCCAAAATGATTTGTCAAGTGAGTACCCAATTCATTCCAAGAACTGATTGAATTTATAGCCAAAGTCCCATACCAGTCAAGAGCTTTGCCCTTGAGAGATAATGCCAGCAATCTAATTGTGATATTTTCCTCAGTGACATTATGAATATTGTAGAGGTTAGCAATATTTTTGATGTGCTTGATGACTATAATGGGCCCCTCTCCATCAAAAGAAGGCACATTTTTTAGGGCTGCTCTTGGGATTGGGTCATAACGTGGGAGATTCAAGGGGCTCTGACCACAAAAATTTGTAAAGGGTAATGCCATAGCTGGGATGGGATGTAACTACAGCCTTGCTACATATGCATGCCTTATAATAGGTCTAGGAGGGTGGTTTGCTTAATAAGGATGGGTACTCTCAAACCTCTATCTTTTTGCGAGTTAAAAGGTAATTCAACCAATTTGAAAGGGATGCCCTTAAAAGTAGACTGTGTGGTGACTTTAGGCATAGGAAGTCAGACTGGTCTTTGATTAGGAAATGAAGTTCTTACTAGTGGAGTCACTAAATGTTAAAAATAGTTGACTTGCTATAATAGGACCAACATCAATCCTAAAACTTTAATGAGTGTAAAATTGTGTCCCACCAGGCGTGCCAAAAATTGTTGAGGTAGTGGATTGCACCTGAGGCAAGGAGGTTGAGCTCCTGCCTTCCACACGTCAAAATGGAAACTCCCCTCTCACCTATGGGACTAGTGAAGCTAGAGGGGAGAGTCTCTAGGTAAGGGTTATCTCCCTTTGATGCATCTAAGTTATTCTAGTAAGTGTTAATACAAGTATATGGATATATAATGGGGGGTGAAAAGGGAGAAGGATTACAAGGAAATAAAACTACTCTAAAAGAGGTGATGCACCAAATGATTTGACCTTCTCACACTCACACTTGAAATCAGACAAATACATACACACACTTCATATTGGTAAAGGGCCAGGCTGTAGGAAGCTTAATAGGGAGGCTTTAATGGAACACACAAAAAATAGAGACTCACCAAAGGTGCTATAGAAAGGCACACTGTATGTAGTTCTTCTATCTCTGCACTTCCAAATACAACTCTCCTTGTCACCAACAAAAATGGCACCTTATAGACACCATGTATGTTGGTGTTGAACCTATGGAAGCATCAAGAAGCAATGACTAAACACAAACTAACACTCATACATACATAGAGATATCTAACTAGGATAGAGGTAAAAAAATTTGTTTAATGATTTCAGGTGAAAATTTGCCAGGGCTTCACCTTACAAATGTGGAAGATAATTTCTCAAATGAAAAGTCTCCAATATATAGAGGAATAAAGGAGGCCTTTTGGTACCCTTTTTATAAGTGACCCATGTGCCTTCTGAGCATTGGGATGAGGAAACCATCTGAATATAATGCTGTGTCAGCTCTTGTCAAGATTTGAATTTATGAGCCACACCATTTGCCTACTCTTCAATGCATATTGAAGAAAAACAAGTCATGTTGATCACTGTTTGTGCCTCTTTGATGATCGCATGGTTGTTACTGTGTTAACCACTAAAATAACTTCCTCAATCGACACTTTCTTATGTCACTTGGATCACTTCGTCTGCTCCTACACTTGGCCATTTTGCCTCCTCTTTATTCTCTAAGTTCTTTGTCCTTTCCCTAATTTGTCTTCTTCTACTCCTTTATCCCTCAAGGGTGATCTTCTGGTGGGTCACTGCATTCTTTGGGCTCATTCCATAGTTGGTGTGCAAGAATTTTTTAAAAAACAATGGATATTTTGCAACTTTAAATTTGATGTCCTCAGGCCCATCACCCTTGGACTCTCCTTTGGCTTCCTATTTTGCCCTTTTCTATGAACTCCCTTCTTAGCATCTTCCCAAAGGGAAGGTGATCCCTTAGCCTTTGGAAAGTGCCCCTTTATTTTGGCTGAGAGTCCCCTGCAGGGGCACCTACTCTTTGAGGTCCTTCGACTCTTTAGTGGGTTCCTCTTTCAGATTTTTTGCTTTGGGCCTTTTTCCATGGGCAAAAGTTTACAAGAATTGGCCACTTTGATTTCCTTTGTTTATCCTTTTTGAAGGGGAAAAGACCCCTTAGATTTTGGGAACAGTCCATTCTCTTCGGTGAGAGCCCTCTGCAAGGGAACATGCCCTTTGGGTGGGCTTCTTCCTTCAGGCCCTATTACTATGGCCTTTTAGTGAATTCCTTCAGACTTTAGCAAAGTTTTGATGATTTACCTCTTTGGCTCCTTTTGAAAAGTTTCTTTCCCTCCACAAGGGCTCCTAAACCCAAGAATTCCCTCCACGAGGGTACTTATCCTTCGACCTTGGGAAGCACCCTTGAACCAAGCCATTGAACCAACCTATTAAACCAAAAGGGTTCAATGGTTCAATCGGTTCAATGGTTCAATGCTATGCACTGAGCCAATTGAACCAAGTTGATAATCTGTCTATTTGAACCACTTGTTGAACTGTTCACTTGAACCAATCTATTAAATCATTTGCTTGAACTGGTTTAATGGTTCAATATTGCACACTGAGCCCATTAAACTAAGCCTTTGAACTTTTCTTGCTTGCCTTAGCCATTGAACCTATGCATTGAATTGGAGGCATTAAACCAAGTGATTGAACCGGTTTAATGGTTCAATGCTGCGCACCAATAAACTTGTCAATGGACTAATAGACTAAAACAAGTGATGAACCATTTGTTTGAACCTGTTGATGAACCTACTAAAGTGTTGAACTAAGATAAAGCATTAAACTAAGCTAATGAACCAAGGCATTTAAACTTAGCGATGAACTGGCCCATTGAACCAAGGTGTTGAACCAATGCATTGAACTAGTTCAATGGTTCAATAGTGCCAACTCTTCTTGTGATTTTATTTAGACAAGAGCCCGAAGAAGCTTTGTAAAACCCAATACTCTTTGAAAATAATTTTTTATCTACCAAGGATTACACCTGTTGAGTCTGTAGATAAACTTGGACCTGTGCAAAATCAAAAAATGAATTGGCCTAGAACAGGGGAAGAAGGGAGCTGATTCTTGGCCTATTGGGCAAAAAATGGTCAAAAAGATGATTAAAGGGAAAATCATTACCAATAAATTAATTAGAACTCCTTTTCCAGACAATCAACCACTTTCTCTTCCATTTAAGGATAAGTCCATCATGACTCTTTCTCAAGAGGATGTCACCTACCAAATGACCATGTTTTTCAATGGCTTGAAGTGCCAGAACGATAGGGGTGTTAGAGTTATTCTTATTCCCCTCAATGGATAACCTCTTACTCTTTATTTAAAACCTGATTTTGAGTGTACCAATAATAGGTCTCAAAATTGCTTTAGCCTGAAGAGTTAAGATGATCAGTGTCTTTGGTGATTCCCAACTTATGGTCAACCAAGTAAATGGATCCTACCAATATAAGAATGATGTCTTGAAATAGTAAAAAAAAACTAGTAAATGTACTCTAAACATCATTTTATCATTACCTTATCCAATATATTCCATGATATACAAATAAATTCATAGATATAATGGCTTCCTTTATTTCCTAGATCTAATCTCAACCTTCTAATTCTAAGCTCTTTATCACCATTCATTATTTTATTACACCCTCTTATATCCAATATGACCTCCCTACCATTTTTATTGTGGAAGAATCTCCATTAGATATTTGGTATGAACAAACTTTTAACTACATCAACCTTGGCATCATTCCTCCCAAACTTTCTAAGAATTCTTGAAGAACCTTTGTTTAGAGTACCTCTCATTATGGTAACCTTAAAAAATGTGATTTCAATGGAATTTTTATTTTTTACCTTCGTATTCATGAAGCTTCCCATGCCATCAAATAAATACATGATGAAATATGTGGGGGATACTTTAGTGTTGTATCTATCACTAAATGTATCCTTCTCCTTAGATATTATTATCCCACCCTCAACCAAGACTATTATGATTATATAAAGAAGTATGTTAAATGTCAACATCATGCCAATTTAGATCACATACTAGCTGATGTCCTTTAATTATCCAAATACTTTTATCCCTTCTCACAATGAGGACTAGATCTCATTGGGGAAATCAATCCTCATCCTTCACAATGACACCACTCCATCATCACTGCCACCAAGTATTTCACCAAGTGGGTGGAGGCTATTCCTCTCATCTCAACCAAAGTAGAAAATATAGTCAACTTAATTAATCATCATATCATCTATCATTTTAGTGTTCCCCATAATATCATCATTGATAATGGAAAATATTTCAAAAACAAAAAAGTCCATGTTTTTTGTGATGCATTTGACATCAAGTTAGGATTTTACTCACCTTATTGTCCACAAGTAAATTGATAGGCAAAAGCCTTTAACAAAATCCTGAACAAGATATTAACCAAAATGGTCAATGCTTCTAGTTAGGATTAGAAGTTACACATCCCCTTCACTTTGTGGGCCTATCACACTAACATTCAAACCCCTATAGGTGCTACCCCTTTCTCTATAGTCTTTGGAGTAGAGGTCGTCTTGCCTCTTGAAGTAAAAATTCACTTTCTTCACATATCTTTACAAAAGATCATTTTTGAGAGTGAATATCATTAAGAACATCTAGCATGACTTCAACTACTTGATGAACACCACCTAGTTGTGCTTAACCATTTTCATGTCTATTAAAAATGAGTAAACCATGACTATAACAAGCACCTAAGAGAATGAGAATTCAACATCAAAGACATCCTAAAATAAAATCAATATGTGACTAATATGGAGAAAAACAAGCAAGGCAAGTTTGCTTTCAATTGGATTGGATTAAGAGCCTATCATTTGTCCTCCTTTTAAGGCAAACCATAACATGAGCCTCTCAATGCTTTGCATCTACATCTTTTCTTTTGTTAAACAAGGATCAAACTCACCTTTTGTCTAGCTTAAGGTCATCCCTTGATTTATGAGATTTTCACCTTCCTCACACCTTCATATCTTCTCTTTGAGGATAACCAATTACAATATAGAACCTTGTGATTAACAATCATATTCATAGCCTAATCATAAACATGGGTACTACAATTCTACCTATTACATGGTTCTCATGGATACTTTTCATCCCTATTCAGATAGAATCCCATGGTCATTGTCCCTCAAAACCAGCCCCTTCACCTATCATTAACCTTCTTGTGCTCTATGTTTTTCCCTCATAAAGGTAAACCTCTGAGCCTATATAGACTTGTCCATGTCTAACCTAACATCAAAATAATTTGGGATACCCAAATATCTCTTGGGTCAAATATCTATAGCATATAGATTACTCCCTTGAAAGATAACTACCCAAAATCTAAATTGCTTAAAAATATAGACTACGTCCTTGAAAGACAACTATAAAAATAAAAAAATACAAACTTAGACCACTCCCTTGAAGGATGGCTAAGTCAAATTGATCAACTAAATCATTTTGTCATTCTTGCATTTATTAACTTCACAAACTTATCAAAACCAAATAATAAAAGACCATATATCAAAATCAAAACAAGTTATACCAAGAAAGCTATAATTAGCTTTCATATATAACGTCAATAGACTTCCTACATCGATTAGTCTACATCTTGAATTAAAACATGGACTTGTATATTATAGTTATTTAGTTACCTACAAAAATGGGGGAAATGACCTATAAGGAGGTTACACTGCCCTTCACACCACCTCTCACCCATTTCCCCTTTGTGCCATCTAAAAATTAAGGGACTTTTGACCTTACTTGACATGATGTGATCAAGACACCTTTTTTTAGCAACTAATGTATGCTAATGTGAAGCATTTAAAAGGATTATGTTCCTTAAGCCAATCTAACTTTTGGTTTTGTTTTTTCTTTTGCCAAAAAATAAGCATCATACCATTTCCTTATCCTCTCATAATTAGTTCATATATTCATCTAGACATAGATCTCATGAATTTTATCTCTTTTACCACATTTAGTTTTGTTATCTAAATTACTTTATGTGTTATCATCAACAAAATAAACCACATCACATATCCATGATCAAAATGAGACTTGTCAGGATCTCCTCTTTTCAACATTTTGGCACCCACACCCTAGTGCCCACCTTTGAGTATTACTTACTCTACCAACCCAACCAACCACATCCGCCTTGGTGTTGTCCATTTTATCCTAAACTATCATATATTTTATGATGACCTTATTTTAGTCTTTTTGATCACACTGACCAATATTTCCATGTTAAACATTAGAATTTGCACCACCTAGTGCACAACAATCCATTTGTTTTTTTCTCAGGATCACTTTCAACCTTGAATACCTATGAAAACATCAACCCTATCTAAGATACTTTATAGGAATAAGCTAATTAGCTATGCCTAATGTTGTGGCCTGATTACCCTATTACTTGTCCTTCTAGAACCAACCCTTTATTTTTACCAACCATGGTAACTTAGTCTATGCATGATCTCATCTATTGAACTTAGTCATATTTTGTGCACATGTTTGAGCTTAAAATTACCAACCACCATTATCGCCAACCTTGTGACTCACCATAACCACTTATCAAACCCACACTCAATTTGGTTTTTACCTTGTCAAATCTCAATTTGAGGGGGAACACCTCCTCCCATTCTTAGGGAAACCAAACCTTCAACCCCAAATCCATTTTTGTTTTAAATCTTGACAACACAAATTACATAACAAAAAATGGAAAAATATAAACACTAAAAAACTATACACGATAGTTCTAGATGTCAAAACACCTCTAAATTAGACCATTACCCAACCTTTGATCATGACACTGATTCAAGTTAGCTAAATAACTAAAAAAACTCACTAACCTACCCTTTTTACCCTACTTTACCTTTGACACTTGACTGATGATAATCACCTTAGCTATTGATGATTACCCTGACCATTGATGGTCAGGTCCATACCACTTGAACACTCAAACTCAGTCTGTGTGTGAACCAAAACACATCATAATTTGATTCATGTAGTGAAATAACACATAAAGAATTAAATTCCTATAATGAATTTCAACCTTTTTAGAACCTACACCTCCATTTATTTTACATATAAAAAAGAGGAGAAAGAAGTGAAAAAAGGATCCATTGGTCCAAACATCTAGGAATTTTAGCAATCAGGCTATCAACTAGTAGTCATCAGAAGCTATCAAAATTCTTTGTAGGTATTCTCTTCATAAAGTCAAAATACATGACAGAAACTTGAACCTATACCAAAATTATTCTTTAGGAAAAGTACCATTACTTTATCAAAATTACTCTAAGATCAAATACCAACTATCAAACAACTAGTTAAGTATATTTATAGTTTTTAAGTTTTGTTTACTTCATTTTTAACATCTTTACTTGAATCAAACCCCTTATATATAATATATTCTAACCCACCCTGACCTTAACCAAATCTCAAAAATATCTATTGATCCATTCTATCCTTTTTTGAAACACCCTCATAACCCACAACTGTTGATGGTCACCCTGACCACTGATAGTCACCTTCAACCACCAACGGTCACATAATTGCCAAATATCACCTTAAGCATCGATGATCACCCTAAACATCGATGGTAAATTTTGTAGGAAATAACAATAAGATATTTCTACCTACTTACCCCTAGCCAAATTCAAATTTATGTCTCCCTACCTATTCACCAAGATCTCACCTATTTTTTGAACCCAACTTAATTCATTTAGCATTAGTATTGACCTACTTATTACTATAATTAGTATATTTCCTTTATCAATCATTTATTTATTCTTTAATTTCCTTTCAATATTTTATATCATTTGATGAGATTACTTCATCTTTATTTATTTCAAATTAACTATTTTAAGAGAGTGGATTAACAACCTCCTAGTAAGCTCATGATTCTTGGATCTAACTCATACTAAGAAATCTACCTTTCTATCCATCTAACAACCCCTTTTCATTAGTTATTTATTATCTAAAAGTCATTCTTCCCAATATAAATGTTATCTCTTCATAATCATCTATATCATGCGTGCATAAACAAACATGTTCTTCTACCATACCTGCATTTAGTTTCTTACTTATTTAACTAGAAAATGGACTAGAAATTGAGAAAAATAGAAAATACAAATTACATAGAGATTGGTTATATGAACCCATAATAATATTAATAATTCACTACCTTATAGTTCTATCGTACATACATACAACATTCTAGATACTACAGTGACAAATATTGAACCTATACATGTTAATTGGCAGTACCAAAAATTACTAGCATTAGATTTTGAGTGGGGAGATACCTATGGCCATTATTTGGATGGGATCATAGGATGTTCATTACTCTTCAAATATTCCAAAAATATAAAAAAATATAAAAAGTAATAATAATCCAAAAATATTCTTAGCATAAAATGTGTTCTATTAGATCCTTGGCATCTATGTGTTCGTTCTATGTTGATTGATGGCATATCATTTACTTCTATATCCACATATGTGTCACATTTATACTTTAGTATGATACAAGAGTATATAAATACATGATCTATTCCTATTTTATATGTTATATGTTCCCTCTACTCATGTCATGTGGACATTGGGGGAATCCACATCATTGATCTTAATACTCATAGGTTATATGGTTTGATGATAATATTTCATTTTCATGTTTTATCTCATATGTACTTACACATGCCTTTATATATGATTATATATTATACAAGGTACTAGATATGCTATAGAATTTTTTTTTTCTAACACATTTGATCCATGGGCTACTATGATATGTTTATGTTGGTTATGTATGTTTTCTTTTATGCACTTGCTTGAGTGACTTGCCTTGCTATTGTCTTTCTTGTTCAAACATTTAAATATGATCATTTTTTCATAGCCCAAATTCATATGTGCATATTTTTTCATATTTGAATACGTCACTATTTGTTGTATATACATTTCAATATGTTAGTTTTGAATTTATGGACATTTGACTAAGTCATGTCCCTTTGATTGTGTGTAAATTTTAACATGCTCTTTATTTTTGGTCCCCTAAGACCTTTTTATGTTGATTTGATTTTGAGTACTATTACGTGTTTTCTTATTTTTTTGTAGAGATTTTTCTATTGGTATCTAGACATTTCCATTATCTTTATCATGTATCTTAGGCCTTTATGTGATCACATTATTCTATGCACTTTAATGTTATATCTACCTCGACATGTTCCTTCTATATTCTATATTGTTTCATTCATAGATTATACATTTATCACATCCTTTTAAGGCAAGGTAAATACCATTCTAAACTTTAGTCATCTCAAATTGGGGAATATCAATGGGGGATGTCATAAAAGAATGTTTTCCATATTGGACATAATTTTTAGATTCAATGGAGGCATATTTTGGAAACATGTTCTCCACATTTATTCAATATTTGACACACTTAGATTCAATGAAGTCATGTCATGGGAAGCATTTTTTCTACAATGGGCACAATTTTTAAATTCAATGTGGGCATTCTTTAAAAGCATGTTCTCCACACTTATTCAACATTCAACATCTCTAGATTATAGTGGGGGCATGTTTTGAAAACATGTTTTCCACATTGGAACTTATTTATATTTTTAGATTTCTCCATAAATAGTGGGGGAATGTTTTATAAGCATGTTATCCATAATTATTTAGTTTCAAAATTGGCTAAATCACATACTTATATAATTCAAATTAAAACTTTTTGTAGAATTATCTATATTTTGATTTGACCTTTTGGAGTTTTACATGTCAGGATAGAATTGACAATGCATAAATATCCTCTCATTACAAAGAGAAGAAATATGAAATAAAAAATTTAAACTAGAACTATTGAGAAGTGTTATCATTGATGTCAAGATTATTTTCATTGATGTCAAACTGTAGCTAGTGATTATGCATGGTGAATGGTCTTTGAGGTATGAGCTTGTGTGTTTGATGTAACAAGGAAGCCATGTGACAAGATGCATTTGAAGGAAAGAGATAATTTTAAGGAAACTAATTCCTCTTTTATTTTTTGAAGTTAATTTTTATGTAAAGGTTTAGGTTAGCTTGAAGTTTTTAGTGTTATCACAAGGAGGTATGATGGTCAAGTGAGCATTGAATCATGGTTATGAGGATTTAGGTCTACATGAGGTCATGAGAGAATTTTGATAATAAAGATATTGTTAAAGTGGTGTCATTTTTTTTTATCTAAATAGTGTTCTTTTTTGATATCATTGAGGTAATCATGTTTAAGTACTAGTTCTTGAGTACACGGTGTCTTGATAAGCCTAATCTAGACCCTATGAGAATATGTGCATAGTGAAATTGATGAATTAATTAATCACAAAATTGTGAGAGGTTTTTTGGCATTATTTTATTATTTGATTAGAGTTAGATACTTTCATAAGTGTTTTAAGGTCAGTTCTCAAGTTTCAAGTGCTTAAGAAGCATAGTCATAGCACTAATCATGGCATGTAAAGTCCTTGTGAGAAGGTATGAGTATGGTCACTTGGTAAGATGGATGCAAAGAGGCATGAGAGGTTATATTAGGTTACTTAAGTATGTGAGAGTTGTTTAGAGTGCATGGAAAGAGTCATGAAGGCCAATTTTAAGGCCTAATGTGGTTTATAAGTCAAGGTGTAAGTGAGAAAAGAAAGAGAGTGTGTGGCTTAATGAGGGGTCATGATTAAATTTCAAGGTTTTTGAGATAATTTAATAATTTACATATGTTATGTATGTTCTTTTAAGTTTTTTCATGAAATTTTAGGTCGTATTTTGAAGGACAAGGCATGAAAAGTGTTTTTTAGGTCTCTTAAGTGTACATAATGAAGGATTCTCAACTAGAGAAGTATTTTATTATGCTCATTAGATCATCAAAAATTCTAATGGGAATATAATTTATTCATGGTATATTTTAAAGGGTATTAAATAAAAATTAAAGTCATTATATTTTTAATTTATTGGATATTCTTTATGAACGATTGTTAAAAATGGAAACAAGTTTAAACCCTATTAGAATCCTAATAAGGACCCGATGTTGAATATGTTGATCAAAATTTCCTAGAATGGATTGGTATGATAAATTAAGTTATTTTATAATGTATTTGACTCTCCCAAGTACCTCTAGGTGGTATTGGTTAGAGATAAGAGAGAGAAAATGTTGAGTTACAAGCTTATTCCTGATGAAGTTGTTATAGATGTCAAAAGTTGTATTGGACATAGCAAGACAATAGATGGAGGAAGAAGATAAAGACTCATATTTCATGTCCATATATGTTTTTTGATATTTTATGAGCATAAATTATGATAAAAGGGTCATCCAAGTTAGCTAGTCGTTAACAATCCTAATGGTGTAAATAGTGAAAAACCTAGGTAGAAGTGAGAAGATGAATAAGAATGTGTTATCATGATATAATGATGAAACCAAGTGAATGAAGATGTTTTTTTTTAATTTTATGTTATATTATTCATTATTTTTATAAATATTTTAAGTTAGGTATAGTGGTGAAAATGATGAATCCAAAATGGCTTCTTGAGCTCAGTAAAGATTATGTGTAGTGAGGTCAACAAATTGGTTTGTAAGACCAATAGTTGACACTAGAGAATATGATGTTTATATTTATATATGGTATAGATATTTAATATGATAATTTTAATTAATTAATTCTTTTAAATTTATCATACATGTCTTGAATGTCAATATTACCATGATTGTGCCTTAAAGTAAACTGGCAGTTTTGAGTAAGTTGAAGTAATGAGTTTGAGTCTTTATTCACTGAGTTAAAATATCTAATGCATATGATGTTATTTTTTGTGACTTGAAAGTATTTTTTATGATTTTTTAAATCTTATAATTTATTATAATAGGTTGAAAAGTTAAATTTAAATTGACTTGTCTAGTTCATGTAAGACTATGTGAGATAAGGTCAAAAGACTGGTATGTAAGACCGATGTTTTATATTATTACCTATGGTTTTTGTGTATAGGTTGTTATAAAAATGTTATATAATATTTTAAATTATTTATAATAATTTAAAGTTTCCTTTTAGTTGTTTTATGTCAAGTAGTTTCATGACTGACTTTTGATAGTCTTGGCAGTTCTGAATGAACATATTAAACATATGACTTTAAGCCTTTTTTCCTGATTTGAAGTGTTTAAAGAATATGGTGATGACCCTGAGGTCATAAAAACTATATATATGAAATTTTTTTATCATTTTTTTAGTGTATTAATTGGTTTTAATAATTATTATTGAAAGGTAGATTTAAAAATGTTATATAATATTTTAAATTATTTATAATAATTTAAAGTTTCCTTTTAGTTGTTTTATGTCAAGTAGTTTCATGACTGACTTTTGATAGTCCTGGCAGTTCTAAATGAACATATTAAACATATGACTTTAAGCCTTTTTTCCTAATTTTAAGTGTTTAAAGAATATGGTGATGACCCTGAGGTCATAAAAACTATATATATGAATTTTTTTTATCATTTTTTAGTGTATTAATTGGTTTTAATAATTATTACTGAAAGGTAGATTTTTGGTGTACATGGGCCTTATAAGACTAAGTACTAATGAGGGGTTTCAAGTAATGATTTATTGTAAAATGCCTTATTGATCCTATATGACATAAGTGAGGTTTAATTTTATTTTTATATTATATTTTACTTCCATGAGTGTAATTTTATATTGTTCCAAGGAAGGCAAAGTGTAATGTGTCCTAAAGTATACCTAATGGAATTAGGTCTACATGAAACCTAAAAGTGAAATGAGGTCAAATAGAGTTTTGATAGACTCAATATTAATTTTAATATTGTTTATGATATCTCATAATACCTATTACATGGAATAAATAATATGTTAAAGGTAATTACCTAACTTAGTGGTATATGAATATGGAATGGTATCTGTATAAAGTAATTTTAGGCCTATTTATGTAAGCAGAGAGTATGAGAATGAAATAGAACATTATTGAGTGTAAAGAGGTATTATATATAATAATATGAGTGTATAAAATAATTAATTAATATATTATAGTGTGTCTTCATATTAATATCAAAGATCATATGACCTAATCTAACTTGAAGAGACCTAGTTAAGCGAAGAAGCCTTGAAGAGTGAGAAGACCTAAAGAAAGTGATCATCATCTATTGTGGGAGGAGAATTTTTTTTTGAATGTGATCAAAATTTTCAAGTGGATACATTAGTTTTGAGTCATCTAAGGGGTTGGTGCCTCCTTCAATTCGGTACTTGCTAAAGCATAGTTGATTGGGTGCTTGACTAGTTAGGGTTGGTGATCCATATGGAGTTGGTGATTCACTAAAGATTGGTTTTATTATTATAGGAATATAGTCCATTTATATATATCAGTGGTTTTTATTCTCCTTGAGGTTTTATCACATATTTAATGTTTTATTTTGTTACATGATCTTGTATGGTTACATATGCTTTGCTAGATATTCATGTTTGTATGAATGGTTCATATATGTTTAAATGAAATTAAATAAATTTTTTGAAGACACTAATTAAAATATCAATTATTGTGCTTAAAATGATTGGTATTAGTAAATGTCCTTTAAATTAGGCTTAACAACCTAAAGGAGATCTTAGAAATGAGGATGGCTAGTTAGCAAGCTCGAGGTGGTTTCTTTGCTAGTAAGGATCCATTATTCAATGGGAATAATTATAATTTTTAGAGATTATAATGAGGACATATCTAATGTTAATGGGTAATTACATATGGCAATCAATTATGGATGGATACACTCCACCTCCTACACCACCAATTGATGCAACAAACAACATGGAAAGTGAGAGAAATTCCAAGGCAATTAATGCCATTTTATGTTGCCTATTAGAGGAAAATTTTATGAAGGTGATTTAGTGAGTAATCTAAGGTAATATGGGACAAGTTAAATATTATCTATGAAGGAGACACCAAGGTTAATATGGATAAATTAAAAACTCATAAAAGGTAGTTTAAAATTTTGAGTATAAAAGAAGATGAGAGCATTACATCTTACATATTAAGGGTTGATGAAGTTATCAATGTAATTGGAGGATTAGGAGAAGAAGTGAAAGAGTCTATATTTTTTCAAAAGGTGTTGAGATCACTATCTCCTAATATTGATTCTAAGGTGTCTGTAGTAGAAGAGATGCAAGATTTGGACAAGTTAGAGATAGATAGGCATCATGACATCTTGACTGCCTATGAGATGAGAAAATATGAAAGAAGACCTCTCAAGAAGGAAGAAACTTTCAAATCTAATAGGAAGTTGATAAAAATGGAAAGGCCTTATGGATGATGAAGAATTAGATGAAGAAGAGGCTAAAGTAAACCTTGAGGTATAATTGGTGAATGCTCTAGAGGAGTTAAAGTGATAAAGAAGGAAGAATTGAAAACTAAGATCATTAGTTAAAGAATATCAAGAGAAGATTGTTTTTTTGAAGAAAGACTGAGTAACACATATAAGGAACATGATGGGATCATCAATCAGGTTGAAACTCAGATGGAGATATTCACTACAAGTCTAAAGGATAAATATGAATAATGCATCAAGTATGAAACTAAAATGGAATCCTTGAAAGCTAAATTGGATATAGCAAGTTGAAGACCTTTATGAAGTTTAAAAAGAGTATTGATGATCTAGATAACATCTTGAGTATTCATAAGTCTCTAAGTGATAAGATAGGTCTTGGTTTCAAATAATACCAAAATGAGGTATCTCAAGTCAAGGAGAAGGCCAATGAATACAATAAGGTTAACATGAAAAGACTAATTAGATAACTTAAAGCTATGAGGGATACTAATTCATTCAATGGTTACTATTTTTCATGCAATCAATTTGGTCATAGAGTAAGAGAGTGTATAAGACCCTCTAAAAATGAATATGAATGGAATTATAAAAGGAATCATCAATCTAGAGGTATGATTGAGGTTATTTGTTATAATTTTCATAATGTGGGACATATTGTAAGATTATGTCCTAATAGAGTTAGAAGGTCATCAAGTCAAAACAAGAGGTTTGAAACCCCTATAGTATAAGAGAGAAGGAAAATGAATGTGTGGAAACTGAAGATAGTAAATATGAGTCATGATCAGTCTACAAGTCCAAGTGGGCTATTTACTATGGTAGAGCATACTTTAGATGTGAAATCAAGTCATGAATGTCTATTATCATCTCATATTATTGAACAAATCATTGATGAAGAGGCCAATCCTAAGGTTTTAATCAAGCCTAGAAGGATCTTGAAGGATATTTAGTCTTGTGAAAACATGGAGATCTGGGAATCTTCTAATTTTGTGTTGTTTTAGTACCCTATAGAAAAGGGTGACTCCATTAGGCTTTATGGAGACACTCTTTAGTTATCAAAATCATGTTGGGTGCTTGGTTTGAGGGGGAGCTATTTAGGTTTTACATAAGCTCCAAGTGTTTTTTATTGACAATCATAAAAGAGACAAAGGGGGAGTTACTATTTCTTCAGTTGAAATCAAGATTTTGGTAGCTATCATGATTTTTTTTTATTGAGCTTGATCTATGTTCAAAAGTGGTATTGGTAAAAAACATTGTTAGTAGAGGTTTTTGAAGCATCTAAACATGTTAAGGACAAGGATATCTAGGTTATACTTTAGTGCACATGATAATATAAAGTATTCATACATAGGGTTGGAAAACAAAAACATAGTGAAGATGAAATATTGTGCATTAGGTAGAAACTAGGAACAACTAATAGTTCATTAACATTTTAAAAGCATTAAGATTAGACTAGTTAGAATTAAGTTAAACATTAAACATGAAAATGCATGCAATGAATAAAGTAAGAAACATCATGGGTAACCATAACCAAAATAGTTTCTATTGATATCTTCAAAGGTGGAACTCTATTCTTCATATAAATACAAGTATATATAGATGTTTACAATCTATGAATTTTCATATTATTCTATTATTTCGCACCAAAAGAGGATTATTTTCATATTATAGCATATTAAAAATCATGGAAATAAGACTACACTCTGTGTGTGTGTGTGTGTGTGTGTGTGTGTGTGTGTGTGTGTGTGTGTGTGTGTGTGTGTGTGTGTGTGTGTGTGTGTGTGTGTGTGTGTGTGTGTGTGTGTGTGTGTGTGTGTGTGTGTGTGTGTGTGTGTGTGTGTCTGTGTGTATAATGCATGAATATAGATAAATATCTTATATAGCTTTACTATCTGATTTCTTCTCCCAATAATTTACCAAACTTAAAATGTTGTGTGTGTGTGTGTGTGCATGTGTGTGCATGTGTGTGCGTGTGTGTGTGTGTGTGTGTGTGTGTGTGTGTGTGTGTGTGTGTGTGTGTGTGTGTGTGTGTGTATGTGTGTGTGTGTGTGTGTGTGTGTGTGTGTGTGTGTGTGTGTGTGTGTGTGTGTGTGTGTGTGTGTGTGTGTGTGTGTGTGTGTGTGTGTGTCTGACAAACTAAGTATATAATGCATGAATATAGATAAATATCTTATATAGCTTTACTATCTGATTTCTTCTCCCAATAATTTACCAAACTTAAAATGTTGTGTGTGTGTGTGTGTGACAAACTAATTATATAATGCATGAATATATATAAATATCATATATAGCTTTACTATCTAATTTCTTCTCCCAATAATTTACCAAACTTAAATTGTTGTCTCTTTCTAGGATAACATCATAGGATATTCTGAAATTGTTCAAAGGGTAAAAGATGAAGAAGTGGTTAGACCATTAAGATTCATAGTAATCACTCAAGCTACCATTTCTAATTTTCAGCTCTTACAAACTACTTAGCCACCCTTTTGGGTTTTTAACTAAGTAGCATACCAACCTACCACCCTTTTAGTTTTTTAATAGGCTAGCATAACTAGGTGGTTTCCCGTTATGGGTTTTCAACCATCCTAGACCTGATTATCTTATTATTAATTCCCAATCAAAATTATATATATTTTTTTAAAAAATTAGTACTTTGCATAGTACTTAGCTTAATGGAGGTGGTATATATGTAGATGATGATTGAGAATAAGAATTCATAGCCTTAGATCGCATAACCTTTCATTGATTAATGACCTTCTAGAGCTTGAATGATGGATTATACACTAGAGGGTAACCTTTCTAAAAAATGGAGACATATTGGTTTTATATGCATGTAAGTCAAGCATAACTTCTTGGACTATGCACAACAAGGTGCACAATGGTGCATGATATCTGATGAGCTATCTAATATCTAAGTTATTAGTGATGGTCATGGTTTCTTTGGTGTTTTTCACCATCTTCTAGATCTCTCCACTAATCTACTCTAGTTTGTCTACATGTCATTGGGCTTGGATACATGTAAATGAACTATGCAAAAGCTCACTCTACCGGTTGAGGATTTTATCATATATATTGTCTCAAAATTTGGGCAAGTCTTAGATGGATCTATAATTCTTATCTACTAAAGTGGTATAGATGCCCATGGTTATCTTGGTGGTTGAGACTATAGTGAATTCTATGCTATAACTAGTTAAGGAGTCATCCAAATACTACTTCTAAGACAAAAAATTATATGTGACCTATTGTGCTTGTAGTGTGGGAATTTTCAACATGCCCTGATAATTCTCCAATAAGTTGATGAGTGTGGTAGCCTATATCTTCACATTATGGCCCAATTTGCCAACTACTTAGAGTTTTTAAGTTGTGCACCAATCTTTAGTTAGATCAAAGACCAACATCTTGAGTCTACACTAATTAGACATGACTTGGTTGACAAGTTCTTGAGTGACCAATTATAGACAGGTGTCCTAGATCATCTTCATAGATTCATGAAGGTGAGATTTCATTTCTATGTTATTTGTGTTGGATTGATCCATATTCAATCATATAGATGTGGCCTTCTACATAATTAACTCCTAAAATGTAGTTGTGCCCTCTAGGTTTTTCTTTAGTTAGAGCCTAGAGATGTCTAAGGAAGCTTCCTACTTGAGTGGGAGTGTATCCAATTTACTCACAGGTGCTAAAGGGTCTAGTTGTGGTAATGTGATAAGTAGGAGCAAAAATGTGGTGTGGTGAGAACCAACTATTAGGACATCTTAGAGCCAAAATCTTCCCAATGGAAACTCTAGGAATTGAGGACATGTCTGAGTTATAGTTGATGCTTCTTGTTAGGTTGGTTTCTTTACTTCTGCCTAAGGATGCTATAGTGCCTATTTCTATTTTATTATGGCCTCTAATACCATCTTGAGTTATTCTGTAACATATTTAGCCTTTTCTATTTTTAATTCATCCTCCTACACTTTCTTTTTCAATTTTTCCTATGCACCTTACTATTTTACCTATACTTCTTATACCTATAAATTCTATGCACATTTCTCTTCTTCTCTCTTCTTCTATTATATGAGGGTCATAACCTTAGCTTGTTTTTGTGTAACCTAGCGCTACACTTGTGCTTTATATTGTTCTTATGACTATGCTTATGCCTATTATTATCATAGTTCTTCATCTTATTCTTCCATTTTTTCTTCATATCTTCCTCTGATTATTGATGTGCACTTTTTATAGCTTTCATGACTTGTTATGCTTGGGTTGATGCATCTTATTTTTGTTTATCTTCTTCTTTTGATTTAGCATTAACAGTGAGATTGGCTTCTTTTTCCTTACATGCTTGATCCTCCTATGCTTTCTAGGTTATGTCAGTATCTTCTTTGGCTTTCTTGGCCACATCGATGGCCTTCTATCAATCATCCTCTAAATCCTTGACCTTTTTTGTGGCCTCAACTTCTTTATCTTTTTGAGTTGTTTATTATTTCTTAGCTTGCTCCTTCTATCACTTCTTCTCCTCATTCCTTACTTGTCATTCTACCACATGAGCTAATTCTTCCCTCAAGGCCTATTGTTAGTCTATGGTGGGTTACTTAGGTGTGAGTTTTTTAACCTCCTAATCTTAAAGTAATGGAAGTGAATCACTTGGTTAGAATTATAAGCTATAAACTTGTGCCTTCTTACACTTGAGAGTGACAAGTCTATGTTTAGGTGGTAGTGAATTAGAGGAAGCAGTAATTTATGATTTCTAAGTGGTGTTTGGTCATCTTAATGTGTACTCTTCAAGTGTAATGGAGACCCTAGCCTATTTCCTTGTTTGGGGTCTATGCACAAGTGATTTTGGTGGCCTTTCTAGAAGGGGTGAAAATATATCCTTAGCCACAAAGATAGGAATATGTTGTGGATGGAGAAAGTCAATCATATGCTATATCTACTCCACTTATTCCCATACAATATCAATAATAATGGATGGTGGGAAAGATTAAAGGTCCACCCATAGTTCTAGAAGAACTTACATACTAGGATTGTGTGCACAACCTTCTAAAAGAATAATTAATTTTCCTCCTCCTTGTCATATAAATATCTAACCATGTTTTTAATCATGACCTGGTAGACTCCTTGTTCATTGGTGCCCATCAATGGAAGGTTGTACAAGATCACACTCTTAGGGACCTTCAAATATTTTAACTAGGTCATGGTTCTACATGTCTTGTGCTTCAAAGGAGGAGATGTCGATTGATGTTTATCAAAAATCTTTCTCTTTCCCTTCTATTGCTATGGACTAGTGGCTTATTTGGGTTTCTATAGTATAGGAATGGTTACACTAGGTGGTATGGAATGAATTGGAGTTATATCCTTGGTTATGAAGGTTCTTTATTTATAAAATTATACCTATGTTATGTCCATGGTGACAACTAATGGAAGCAATGTGAAGGGAGACTATGACAACTCATGAATGTGGATAAAACACCTTTGGGAAGCAAGGTGATAGTTTTGTATTGGCCTAAATATTGCATGATGTCTAATGGTACCTAAGGATGTATAACAATCAATTAAAGACACTCCTTCCACTATGCTTTGAATTTTCCCTTATATGCTAGGGCTCTATGCTCCTGTGTCTAGATGAGATTAGGGAATTATTACACTGGCCAATAATCTATGTCATGGTGCACTTATCCATCTAAGGAATTTTATTATGTGAATAAGAGTAGGAAGATGAGGAACTGGTATTGAAATGTCTACTTTGGATAGGGAGGACACTTTTTAATTTTGGTGAGTAGCTCCTAAATGCAATAATTTAACTAGTTGAATTGATCATTCCTATAGATCATATGGCGGGTGATGTCCATGACTCCTTTTATTATTTATTTCATATACTTGGTCATCTACCATAACCTTATTGTGATGCACTCTACAAGGATGCACACTAGCTCATCAGGGATTTCATCAATTGGGATCCCTCTAGAGCTCTAAACATACAAATATCAAACTTCTTGTAGAATAGGAGTCACTCTCATTTTGTTTGGAGATAGGGACTCTCCTCACATAAACATACCTAAATATTGGATGATGACTTCTATTTTGATGAGAATGGTGACTTTTAGACCCAGATATATATTTCCATTAATGTATTAGCTAAGTAGAACTTGTACAATCTCCCCCAGGTCACCAAAGGTTGGCATTCAGAGCAATTTATTCACATCTATGTTCTAGAAGTAGTGGTGAGTTGTGAGAATAAGTGGTTTCATAACATCAATGAGGTTTGGTCAAAGTAACTTCTATTCCACTACTCATAATAGTTCAAATGGTTTAGGATCATTGAACTTTGTTTGCTTGAGGTCCATATCAATGCCCATTGCTTTTTTTATGTATCGGTAAGTTCCCTAATGAGCCATGATGTATTTATTATTTTTAATTGAAGAATTTAAAATACTAGTGACTCTTTGCACAATAAGATTACCTCAACTATTTGAGTTTTTAGATTATGAAAAATACACACAAGGATGAAATGCCTATTTGGTTCTCAAGCTTGGCCTTTATAAAATTTTCACCTATTGGATTCCATATAAATTTCATGTTGAGTTGTCCATTTGACATTAATGTAATGTTGATGGGTCATACTATCTAATCTAGAAATTAAGATAGTTAGTCATTGGCACATGTGTGGAGATACTTTATTATGATCGTTTCTATTCATATGGGGATATGAGTGGATGATGTTGATAGGCCTTCAATTTTTGAAGATCAAGCCAATCAAACCCTAGATCTAACATTTACTTCTAGTGGATGAACATTATGTGGTGGATATCTTATTGATGTTACTTATCCATACCTTTCTCAGACTTAATTGATTTTAATCATGCCTATTGACATCCATGATGGTGCACATGGATTTTATTGTACATGGTTGGGGAACACTTTGACTGGTATCTTGGTTCTCAGATGGTATTTAAGAGATCATATAAAAACACACACAAATAGAAAAAGAAACACACAAAAAAATATAAAAAAGAGAAATCCTAATCTACTTGGTGTTAGTGAGCACTCACTCACTTAGTAGAATGAGATAAATTAAAATATTGGTGGTATGGCTTAAGCTTATATTCATTTACCCACCCTATTAAAATGGTTCCCTGAAGATCTCTTAAAAACATGGTTCCTTGTTGTGATAGTTTATGTATAAATAAGGCCCTTTCTATCAAATCTATAACTTGCCCAAAAATGATTTGAAACAACTATCATATAATAACTCATTGATTTTTATGAAATTTCCTATGGTGAAAAACCCTATAATATCATGATTTTTGGATTTATTTGTGAAATTATTGCATACATGTTGATTTGCATCTATACTCATCCATCTTATTTAGTTTGAGCAGTCTATTGGTGAGAGACTCATGATCCCCTAGTCTTATGACCATCACAATATGTATAATATGTACTAAGTATTCCATTATAATAAATTCTTAAAGTCCATATAGAAATTAGAATGGGGTAAAATATGTGGCTGTCTTATAGTGAATGAAATATGCCCATAGAATTGTAAGAATGCAATCTTCCTAGTCATCCCTTTTAACATCACAGATCTTTGTCAACATTTTACCCAACACTTTATTGGAAGCTTTAGCTTAACCATTAAATTTTGGATGGTATGAAATGATTTTATGATGATAAATCATAAATTATTCAATAATATCCTTGATTGTGTTATTTAATAAGTGTGTGCCTCGATTGCTGACAAGCTTGATGGGGCATCCAAACCTTGTAATAATGTTTTCATAAATAAAATTTACTACATCTATTGCACCACAACTTGGTGTCCTAGCAACTTAAACCCACTTGGAAAAATAGTCAATCACAATGATAATATACCTTGATTTACTATGTTTGTTTAATGGATTAATATGTTTGACAAATTTAATGCTCCATTATTCAAAAGGTTACTCAGCTAATAGAGACTACAAAGGCATTTCATCTTTTTATAGTAGTTTACCCATACATTGGCAGACATTTTAGTACTATACTAATATATGTGTATATTAGAAAATATTTAGCCACCATAACCCACTCTATAATATCTTTCTATTAGTAGATTCTCTAGCAAAATGTCCTCCTGTGACTCCTTAGTGTACCTCCTATAAGTGTTGAGGTCATTCATGTTCTAGATTAACCCTATGTAGTACTTAATCCTTTCCCAAATGATATATAATCCCATTGATGATAGTGTATGGAAAGGATCTCGTGACAAACTACTTCTTGTCTCATTCTTAGAAGTGCATGGGAAAGACTCATTTTTTTCAGAGTTGGTGATTACATCAAAATTTTCAAAAATCATAGAAATGTGAAAGAGATGAGCATCAAGAAAGTCTTCCTATAATTATTCTAGTTCTTCACCATTAGGAATGTGATTGAGATGATATAGCCTCATATTCTCTCTTTCTTGCTTGACATTAATGTGAAATTGGAACACCTAAAATAACATCAACCATTGAGAGATGCATCCTCATAACATTGACTTGTTGGCAAGGTACCATATAAATTGATGATCATTAAAGACTTCAAATGGTGTCATAATTAAATAGTGTCAAAAATTTTGTAATGTAAACACTATAGCCAATACTTATCATTTAGTGCTTATGTAGTCATTCTCTACATTAGATAGTTTGTAGCTAGTAAAATGAATGGGATGGTCAAGTCTACCATCTCCTAGATGCATAAGCACAACACCAACTATGATAATTAAAGCATAAATGTTCATGTGAAAGGGATTGATCTAGTCTAGAAAGATGAGGATGGGTGCAGTAACCAGTCTCTATTTTAGCTTGATGAAGGTTACTTGGCACTCTAAAGTCAAAAAAAAACTCACACTTTTGTACAGTAAGGATTTCAATGGAGATGAAATATCTGCATATCCTTTGATAAACTTATGATAGTACCTTGTATGGTCTATAAAATATCACATTTATATGGAGATAACTATTGGATGTATACTCAAAATGACTACAATTTTGGCTTGGTCGACCAAAATGCCTTCAATACATACTACATGGCCTAAAAAAACAATAAAGAGTTTAAAGAATAGATATTTATTTTAATTTAGATAAGTGCATAGATCTTAACATAATTCTAACATTAGGAGTATCTTAGACAAATGTTCTTTAAATAAGTAATAGACTAACCAATCATTGAGATAGAATTTTAGGAAGTCATGATTGAAGTCCTTGAACATAGTCACCATTGCGTAAGAGAAAACCATTTAACTTATATGCAAAGGATCCCCATTTTGTGTCAAAAGTCATTTTATATCTATCTTCTTTTGTAATGTGTATTTGATGATAGCTACTAAAATCATCTATGAAAGAGTAGACTTCATATCCTATGATAGATTCCAAAACTTCATCTGTGAAAAGAATTAGGAATGAATAATTTACACATGCATCATTTAGAATGTGATAATATCAACATATTATGATCTCACCAATTTTCTATTGCTGCACTATCATGGGACCTACCCAATCTACCTTTTCTACAAGATAGATTATTCCTAAATCTTGTATTCTATTGAGTTTAGCCTTCACTTTCAACTCCATATTTAGATTTATCTTGTATAGTCATTTCTTTCTAGGTCTTGCACACTCCTTGAGTTTGATATGAATCTCACCTAAATATGGGTCAACTCCTTGGACCTTTGATAATTTAGTGGGAAAGACATCTTGATACTCTAGTAGAAGTTGTATACCTTTAAAAAAAAATCTTCTATCCAATAATTACATATATGTACCAATTTGGGAACCTCCTTAGTTTTGATGTTTGCTACATAATTTTTAATGGGTTGTTGGTAAATCTTGAACTTTTCTTCATCAATAGATTCTAGTATCATTCATTTCCCTTCTTTTTTTGGACTGATACACAACTTATTTTCTTTAGTGAGTTATGCATTGGTATCCTTCATTAATTATACTGGCCATTTGAGTTAAAATAAATTAGTTAAATAGAGTTCACCATCAGGATCAATATCTTAAAACTCCTCTTCTTCATCTTATATTCAGTGGCATGGTTGCATAAAAGAATGTTCTTATTTCTTGGTAGTTTTATATCTTTGTATTTTTGAATTGATATAAAAAGCTAAATTATTTTGTTCATTGGATTCCATTATGGTGCTTAAATATTCTATGCACCCATGGCATAAGAAATATTTGATTTTAAATAGTGCATTATGAATCAGAGGATTCTCATCTTTAAAAAAACATATATATGAAATCACTTTACACCTGCACCCAATGCTTGGTCTCCCTCCTACAGTCTTGATGCATATAACATGTTGATGGTAATAGAGTAAGTGTATAATGGAAAATGTGAACCTAGTACTTTGGTGATACACACTCGTTAGTCTAGAATTCAAAACATTTATGAATATGAATTTTAAGACATTCACCTTCTTGGAAGAAAGGATATTTACTTTTGATGACCTATGGTAGCCATAACCTACTAATCATGAGCTCAAAAACATCATCCCACTTGATTTGGTCATTTCTATGAATTCCCACCATGTCACTACAACTACCTTTAGAGCATAATTCAAGACAATGACTAGTCAACTCATGGTAGGTATATGAACTTGTAATCATAAATAAATTGATTGATATCCTTAGTTGCATTATACAAATAAAGTTTTCTCTCATACAAAAAGACCATTTGCATATGTTAGAGTTCATGCTCACCTTGAATCTAGTTAATTAGGTGCATGTTTGATTCTCCACTGATAAATGAAGATATTTCCAAAGGAAAAGTGCCTTTTTTTATTGGCTCTATATAGTCTTACATATGATCATATAATTGATAGAGGAAGTCAAATTTTGAATGAGTATGGGATTTTTTAGATAGACACACAATCTTCTATGATGAACTAGGTTGACAATAGCTGAGTAACTATTTGTTTGAGCCTCCATTGTTTAGATGTATTTAACTCATACAATAATTTTCATTCAAATTCACACAAATATTTTAGGTTTTCCTCAGAGTTTACCTTCATCTAGATAATTTATTATACAACATATAGATAATATAGTTCATTAAAAATGATTTAAGGTTTGTGTGATCTATTTAGAGGAATGAAGACAACATTATCTCCATAGTGCACCTATAATTAATTTTTTACCAAGTTGATAGTCATAAGACCATCATATGCCCATTTCATTCCAATTATCATAAGGTAATGTGTTAATTTTGTCTTCATATTGATGAATTCAAAGTCACCTCATATGGTAAATTTTTTGACTTTTATCTCAACATCTTATAATATACCAATAGGCTCAACTCATCCATAGTTGGCTAAACTTAGAGTCATTAGGTTGTAGCTTATAACTAGTCATATAATAGCCTCCCATGTAGACATAGGAATCATGTTGACTATGCTACCAAAATCAAAGATAGTATTTAGAATTTTATAGCTTACAACCTCAATATCAATTCATGCATCTATATCATAGGTTTTCTTTATTTTGACATACCAATTTTCTTCTTCCCTTTTCTTCATTATGCACTCTCCAATATATTATTTAGTAAGTTTATGATATTATATGAGATGTATTCATTATTTAGTGTGCTTAAAAGTTTTAGAAGATCTATCAGTGTAGTGAAAACTCCATCTTAACACATAATACACATGATCTAGCCATATATTTGAGCATCTATTAATGCAACATCTCCTTTAGTAGTGTCTTGATGTTGAATGGTTTTCAACATCTATGTAGATTCATACATGAGCCCCTTTTCTATATCTAGGTCTATATTTTATCTTGTTTTGATTTTTGGATTCCTTGATCTTGAGGTATTTCAAGAGGAGGAAAACCTCTTTATATGTGTTGGTGTTATGTGACATCATTTAGAAAGGAATCCTCCTTAGGATGTGTATTTACCAAATTCACATTTCTAATGGCCTTATCTTTTTTTACTTTTCCAAGATAGGAGAGTCTTCTATCTTATGCTATTCATAAATTATATAGTATACACAGTAAGACTATCTTTAAGTATCTAAAGGGTAATTTCATTATACATGATTATACTCTCCACATAGATATCATTGCAAAGGAGGATGTTGATAGTTATTTCCTTTACCACCCTCATAACCTCCTTTGTATCCATCCCTATAACCTCCTTTGTTTGATTGATAACCTCATATATACCTTCTTTGTTGCTTTGTACTATTCCAATGCTAATGTTGTTGGGTATTATATTCAATTCCAAATTATTATTGCACAATAAGGGGTCCAACTTGTTTATCTATGTTGAATCATGGTTGAACTCTAGGGTGTTGTATACTATTATTTTGGAGATGGTGGCATCCAAATTGGTGAATGAGGGGTCCAATAATCTAGACCTTGAGGTTGGTATTATGGAAAACTATGAATTCATTATGGACCTACTTGGGTTACATAACCTTTATCAACCTTTGGGCCTAAAATCATTTCTTCACCAAGGATATTTGTTGTGTAGTGATGACGAATACATTTTTGGTGATGTCTTCCTTGAAATATTACAAAACCCTATAGTTATTTTCATCATGATTTTTTGATCTATAAATTACAATACAAATTCTATGGGCTATTGACATACTATTACAAGATATGGCACTATGTTTTTGCATGCCCTACTACTTGAAAGATTTCAAAAAACTTTAGCTTGATCTTAGGATAATCATTCCTATGATGTCTTTATTTATCACACTACATATACCATAGATTCAACTTAGGTTTATCTTCCTCATGGTATTTCTCCATTCTCTTTAAAAAATAATGTAGTGTATTTTCAATCTCAATATTTATGGTAGGAGATTTTCCATAGTCTTTGATTTTCTCTACCCATAGGGAAGAAGCTCTAGCATAAGATTTAGTATTATATTGAGTCTATGTAGTGACAAACTTGATTTTAGAGTGTAGCCCTTTGATAAACCATGTAGATTTGTCTTTGTATATTAGGGTAAATTCTAACTTATTCATGATGTTAAATAATTATGATCATAGTTGTAGATTAGTTCTCCTAACTTTTGCCTTGTATCCTTCAAGTCTTGAATAGTCTGACTAGAGCATTTATTTATCTTGAACTCTATGATGAACCATTCCTTAACTTATTATAAAGTTTCCCACTGGGTGTCTCTATGGTATATGAACTCAAGTGCTCTTCTATCTAGTGCTTTTACTAACTCACACTTTTGGATAGCTTCACTAGTAATGGCCTTAGCTTTCCATCTCATTTCATAGGTTAGCAAGTAATATTTAGGGTCCATAGACCCATCATAGGTGGATAGAATTATAAATCCTCCTATATGGCCCATTATGTAAAATGGTGTCAATGAAATCTAATACATAGCTATTACAATAGGAGGCTAGATTTTGGGCAATCCTACCTGTGTACTACTTATATTTATTCATGCATCAGAAGAGTCAATGTGGACACTTTATTTTTTTGCATGTATTTCTTTTTTTTGCTTGGTTTTAACAAGATCTATAGCCTTCAAAGCCTTTCCAATTGATGATATTTCGATTTTTGTACCCAATGATGCACTTGATCTAAAAATAGACCTTCTTAACTACTATCTACCTATTCTTCTAGTTGAAAAATTCTACTAGAATATACTAAATGAAGTTATGGGGATGTGTTCTCTTCTAGTGAATGATTATTTCTTGTAACTTTTTCTTCTATGCTTGAACCTATGATTAATTTGTGATTATGTTCTATTTTTTTGTTAAATTATCCATGTCCTTCTTTTGATAATACGCATTCTTATATCTGCACACTACATATATCATCTAACTACTCTACTTATATACTATTCTTGCCTTTTTTTTCAAACATTTCTTCTTCATCTCATTCTTTTTCACTTATTTCTATCTATCAGAATTCATCATATTCTTTATTCATCTTTCATTCTTCTTTGTCATCTCACTCATCACATATTCTTACTCATTCTTTATATATTTTACTAATACTCTTACCTCTACTTGCAACTCCCTAATATCCTTCTATTTATTCCATTCATTCTATTGTTTCAAATCTTGTTCTAAATATAGACAATTCTTTTGACTCTTATTCCCTTGTGTCTCCACTCTAGATTCAGATTCAAGCCTTATCTACTCGTCTAGTCATCATTTAAAGTCATGTCACACACACCCCCATATGCCTGAAGTAGCTACTCCATATTGGTTGGATTAGGCACCATGGCCTTCTCCATAACTACCATATTCATAAGGAGAGGTAGTCACTACAAATATTTACCTCTAATTCCTCTTAAAAATAATTTTTACGTATCTTTAAAAGCTATGTATAATTACACTAAAAAATTAGTGATGTATCCATCTATGGTGGTAGAAACCTAATAATATATTTCACTCATCTAGTTATTTTCCAATTTCTACAATTGGTATGTCTTCTCTTCAGTCCATATGATTATTTATTTTGTTCTTAAGTTAAAGCAATAGTATTCCAACTGAGCTAACTAATTGGCTCGAAATTTAGGTAACTCTAACCAAAAAATTTCATAAATATTTCCATAGATATTTTATTAAATGGTTTATTTTATGGTAAGACCAATCCATTTGGATTGTTCTTCAATGAAAGTACATACTTTTTGGTCTAACCATGTATTAATGTATCCCTACCCCAATAACCATTTTAGCATAGTTTCCTCTAGTAGGAATGTTTACATACTCACCACACCATTTTTAGAAGAGGTTCCTAGAGCATCAAAGCATGCCAAGGACAAGGATAGCTAGGTTTTAGTTTAGTACACTAGATAGTATAGAGTATTAATACACAAGGTTGGAAATTAGAAGCATAGAGAAGATGAATTATTGTGCATTAGGTAAGAATTTGGAACAACTAGTAGTTCATTAACATTTATAGAGCATTTAGACTAAATTAGATAGAAGTAAGATAAATATTAAACATGAAAATGTATGTAAGGGACAAAGTAAAAAACATAACAGGTAACCATAACCAAAATAGTCTCTATTGATCTATTCAAAGGTGGAACTCTATTCTTCATACACATAGAAGTATATATAGACATTTATATTTTATGATTGTTCATATTCTTCTCATACTTGGCACCAAGAAAGGATTATATTCATATTATAACCTATTACAAGTCATGGATATAGGATAAAATATACATATATTTGATAAAATAAGTACATAATGCATGCATATAGATAAATATCCTACACAACTTTACTATTTGATTTCATCTCACAATAATATTTGAAGGAAGATGAAGATGGTCTAAGGGTCATAATGACTCATGTGGTGAGCTCAAGTTATGAATAAAAATGGGGAGTTCCTAATTATTCAATTGATGTCAATAATATGATGGCCTAGTGTGTGATCAAAGGTTCAATTCATATCAATCATGTCAAGGACAAGATAGCAGTTTATGTAAGACCCTTTGTCATTAATGTCAAAGGGGGAGAAAGATGAAAATATGGGAGATGAGAATGATTAGGTTGTAGTATGTTTGACATCAATGATAAAGGGGGAGTTTATTGAGAAGTGTTGTCATTGATGTCAAGGTTGATGTTATTGATGTCAAGGTATAGCTAGTGAAGATGTATGGTGAATGGTCTTTAATGTATGATCTTTTATGC
The DNA here is from genome assembly GCA_037957365.1 of Torreya grandis. Classification (NCBI taxonomy): domain Eukaryota; kingdom Viridiplantae; phylum Streptophyta; class Pinopsida; order Cupressales; family Taxaceae; genus Torreya; species Torreya grandis. The sequence continues at coordinate 1,188,115 of JARHVA010002238.1, forward strand.
TTGATTTAACAAAGAAACCATGTGAAAAAATGCATTTGAAGTCAAGAGATAATTTTCAACAAAGAGATAATTTGAAGGCAACTAATGTCTCTTTATCTAGTTGATGTCAAGGTTTAGGTCAACTTGAAGTTATCAATGTTGTCACAAAGAGGTAAGATGGTTAAGTGAGCATTGAAGCATGATTATGAGGTTATAGGTCTACATGAGGTCAAGAGAGAATGTTGATCAAAAATAGATTGTTACAGTGGTCTGAGAGGATGTCTGAAGAGTGTAATTTTTTAATATCATTAAGGAAATCATGTTTGATTACTAGTTCTTGAGTACAAGGTGTCTTGAGAAGCCTAGTCCAAACCTTGTGAGAAGGCGTGCATATTGAATTTATTGAAGTAAGTAAGAATAATATTGTGAGAGGTTTTTTAGAATTTTTTTATCATGTAATTAAAGTTTAGATACTTTCATAAGTGTTTCAAGGTTAGTTTTCAAGTTCAAGTGCTTAAGAAGAATAGTCATAGCATTAGTCATGGCATGTAAAGTCCTTTTGAGAAGGTATGAGTATGGTAGCTTTGTAATATGGATTCACAAAGTCATGAGATATTATATGAGGTTTCTTGAGTATGTGAAAGTTGTGGAGAGTGCATGGAAATAAGCATGAAGGTCAATTTTAAGGTCTAATATGGTTTTTAGGTCAAGGTTTAAATGAGAAAAGCAAGAGAAAGTGTGGCCTAATGAGGGGTCATGTTTAGATCTCAATTTGTTTGAGCTCAAGTATGTATTTTCAAATGTGAGGTATGTTGTTTCAAGTTTTTTCATGTAGTTTGAGGTCATACTTTGAAGGATAATCATTGGAAAGTGGTTTTTAGGTCTCTTGAGTGCACATTATGAAAGATTCTCAACTAAGAAGTATTTTATTTTAATCATTATCTCATAAAATATTTTCATGGGAACCTAATCCAATCATGGTAGATTGGGAAGGGTCCTAACTCAAAATTACAGGCATTAGTTTTTGGATTGAGGTGCTATGTTTATGAATGATTGTTAAGAATGAAAATAGGTTTAAACCCTCATAGAACCCTAATAAGGACCCAATATTGAAGATTTTCATCAAAAATTCCTAGAATTGATTTATATGATCATGTAATATATTTTATCATTTAGTGGACTCTCCCAAGCACTTTTAGGTGGTACTGGTTAGAGAGAATAGAGAGAAAATGTTGAGTTATAAGCTTAATCTTGAAGAAGTTATAGTTGTCAAAACTTGTATTGGACATAATAATAAAATGGATGGAGGAATAAGGTAGATAATAATATTTCATGTCAATTAAGGTTTTTGGATAGGTTATATTTTTTAAGTGTGCTAAACTAGTCATCCAAGTTAGCTAGTCACTAACAGACCTAATGGTGTAAATAGTGAAAAACCCAAGCAGTAGTGAGAAGATGATCAGTAATGTGTTATCATGATAGAATGATGAAACAAAGTACATGTATATGGTTTTTTTGAATATTATTTTATATTAATTATTGGTATAAATCTTTGAATTTAGGTACAATGGTGAAAATGATGAAGTCAAAATGGCTTGTTTGGCTTAGTGAAGATTGTGTGTAGTGAGGTCAATAAATTGGTCTATAAGACCAGTAATTTGCACTAGACCATATGATGTTTATATTTATATATGGTATTAATATGTAATATGATCATTTTAATTCATTTTAAGTGTTTTAAATTTGTTATAAAAGTGTTAAAAGTCAATATCATCTTATTGTACTTTAAATTAAACTAGTAATTTTGAGTAAACAAGTTATAGTAATGAGTTTAAGGCTATATGCCCTAAGTTGAAGTATATAATAAATATGGTGTGTTTTTTTGTGACTTTAAATTATTTTTCATTATTTTATAAATATTGTAAGTATAAGAGGTTGAAAAGTTAAAGTCAAATTGGCTTGTCTGGTTCATGCAAGATTGTGTAAGATAAGGTCAAAAGATTGGTCTACAAGACAAGTGTTTAATGTTAGAGCCTATGTTTTTTGTGATAGGGGGGATGATATATAATATTTAAAATTTATTTATAATCATTTAAATTGTCCTTTTAGGTTTTTTATGTTAATTAGTTTCATGACTGGCTTTTAACAGTCCTGGCAATTTTGAATGAGCATACTGAAGAGATGAGTTTAAGCAGTTTTGCCTTGAATTAAAGAGTTTAAATAATATGGTGATGAAACTGAGGTCATATAGACTCTATATATTCTCTTTTTTTATCATTTTTTGATTTTATTAAGTGATTTTAATCTTCATTATTGAAAGCTAAATTTTTGGTGTACATAGGCCTAATAAGACTGAGTATTAATGAGGGTTTTCAAGTAGTGGTTTGTTGTAAAATAGCTTATTGATACTAGAAGACATTAGTGAGGTTATATTTTATTGTTATATGATATTATAATATTATGTGTGGAGTTTTAAATTGTTTTGAGGAAGGCAAAGTGTAATGTGTCCTAAAGCAGACCTTATAAAATTAGGTCTCTATGAGACCTAAAAGTGAAATAAGGTTAAATAAAGTTATGATATACCAAAAAGGAATAAATATTCATTTTAATAATTTTTATTATATGTAATAATACCTATTCCATGTTTTACCTAAGAGGTTAAGGGTGAGTAGCTGACTAAGTGGTATATGAACAAGGAATGGTATATATACAAGGTAGTTTTAGGCCTATTTGTGTAAGAAAAGAGTATGTGAATGGAATAACACATTATTGATCAGAATGATGTATTTTAGATAATTATAAGATTGTATAGGATAAATAATAAATATATGATAGTGTTTATTCATATGAATTTCAAAGATGATATGACCTAATTTTTCTTGAAGAGACCTAGTTGAGCGAAGAAGCCTAGAAGGCAGTTTGAGAGGGATAAAATAGTGAGAAGAGATAAATAAGGTGATCATAATATATTGTGTGATAAAGAATGGTTTAATAATGTGATCAAAAGTTTCAAGTGGTAGAGTTTGTGCTAAGTCATCTAAGGGGTCTATGCCTCCTTGCAAGTTGGTGCTTGCTAAATCCTAGTTGAGTGCATGTTTGACTAGTTGGGGTCGGTGCTCCATGTGGATTTTGTGCTTCACTAAATATTGGTATTTTTATTATAGTATTTTATTCCATTTTAAAATATTATTGGGTTTTATTCCCCTTGAGGTTTTCCCACATATGTAAGGTGTTATATTATTTCATGATCTTGTATGTTTGCATATGCTTTATTAGATATTCATGTTTGTATGAATGGTTCATGAATTCTTAAGTGGAATTGAATGAATTTTTAAAATAAAATAATTCACACCCCCTAGTGATTATTATTATAATAGTAAAAAATCAAATCCAAATAAATAATTCACAATAAATACAACATTGAGATAATGTGGTTCACCTAAAATTGGCTATGTCCATAGATAAATATGTCAGTTTTATAATGGTAGCAAGACTTAAAGAATTAAAATCCTATGAAAATAACATATAAAACACACCTATCCTATCTCTCATAACCTCCTTATTCCTTTAATGCATACAATGATAAAAAATCTTACAAGATTTTTCCAAAGCATACCTAAATTCTTAACCAAGCTTAAACCTTGCTTACATGACCAAATATTCATCTCATAATTAAATCCAAATTATAAAGAGAATAATAATTAAAAATAAAACATGAGGGAGAATAAAATATTTCCACAATCCATGTGGCATCACTATTGATGAATAATGAAAGTGGGAATCATCATGCAAGGTCCAAAATTTAAATGGGCATCTCATGGTACATTATTGACCTCCTTTATGTGCACTTTAATGGCACTTCCTACTTTCCCATGTGAAATATATAGGGTAAAAATATACCTCAATCAAATTTTTACTTTCAAACAAAGAATCACCATAAGAACACACCTAATGAAAATGATTAGATCCTCTTTTTTATCTCCCACATTCATCCATAAGTTAAGGGTTAAATATGGTGCCCTACATGCTCCTCGTATGAAATATCAAAAGGAAACCCATGTGTATAGAGGATAAATGTGTTTCATTTATCTCTCCTACCTTTCCAATAATGAAATATATCCTATGGTTAATGCCACATCACCTAAGAGCCACCTCACCTACCCAGTCACCATTACCACCTCATCCATGAATAGTGAGTTGTGAATAGTGACTTCACACTTAAAAATGATCTCACTTGAAGTTAATATTCATAACTTCCTAGTGATACATCTATTAAACCAATTTATCATTCTTATTTTCTTCATCTATGAAGACTAAATGAGTTTAAACATAATTTCAATTTTCTCTTGTGACTACCTTGGTCATCATATCAGTAGGGTTTTCATCCATATGTATATTATCTAGCTTCAGTTGCTCCTCCTCCAATGCTATCCAAATGAAGTGATACCTCAACTGAATGTGTTTAGTCTTGGATTAAAATATTTATTTCTCTTTTAAGTGAATGACACTTTTACTATCACTAAAAAGTATCACTTTTCCTTGTTTGTGTTTCAAATCCTCCATCAGCCTATGTAGATATATCATCTCCTTGATTTATTCTATAATAAAAACATACTCAACCTTTATAATATAATTTTTCACCACTTTTATAGATGTGATATCTAACTCACTATTATACCACCCATAGTGAACACATACTTTGTAGTGCTCCTCCTACCAACCAAATACTATGACCTTAACCTTGACATGTCTTGGGATATATGTGGTTGACTTGTGGCTTAAATATCTCTTTTATATTCTTGTTATATTTATCTATGTTATTATTTAGGTTAGACTCTAGAATAACCATGGCTAAGTATACTACATATAGGAGGTAGTGGTTAGTCTTTGATCACCATGTTAAGTATTCTGCTTTTAGTGCAATGTTGTGGAGGTTCCCCCCCCCCCCCCCCCCGAAGTGACTTTTCTATATTATCTAGTATTCTACTTTGATATTAATTATTTATGTGTAATCTCTCATATTTGCTTATTTTATGTGATATAAAATCATTTTGTATAAACATATAAGTAGTTTCATTACAAGTGGTATCAGAGCTTTGATTTGGGTAAGATTCTTATGACATTGTATTTTTAGATCTAGCAAGGCATAAATTTTGTGAGGAGTGGAAAAACATAACTTGCAATCTGGGAGGAATTATTTACTTATCAGTGTAATATTTTTCAAAATGATTTTTTGGAAAAAAAATTTAAAAGAATTAGAATTTTTTTTCACCTTACACATTTGTAGTCATTGGATTTGTCTCGATGAGATGATCACAATGGTATAGTCCATTCATATAATTTTTTATGCCAAATGTTTTACCCTAGTGCATAAAGGCAATCATTAGATTCATCTTATTAAGGTGATCACAATAGTACCATCCCTTGGTACACTTTTTTTGGTCAAAAACCCTTCTATGGGTTGTGTATGGTTGATCCTTCTACATAGGGATGGAAAGGGGGGAAGTAACTCCTAAGAATACTTCTACCAATGACATAGAATATACAACTTTAGATCCATTAATTTATCAACTTTAAACTGACATAAAAGTCTTGGTGTGATATGTTTAATTTGTTTCAATTCAAACTAATGTTTCAAGGATGTATAGAGAGATTGATGGGGTTCACAATCAATTGAATTAGATCACTACTTCATTGGCTACTCTTTCATCTCAATTACATTCAAACAACCCTCCACTTCAACATTCAAGTCCTCCTCCTCTCAACATAACAACTCTAATTATGGTATAAAACTAATGTTTCCAAAAGTAGATATTCATAATTTTGATGGTAAAGATAATCTCACTTAGATTATTCAACTTGAGAATTTATTTGATCTACATCAAACTCCTAGTTCTTAGAAGGTGATCATGGGGTCTCTATATCTAGAACCTAAGTAGTTCATTTAGTATCACTAGTTATGTACTCAAAATAAAAAGAATGGTGCTCCTATTATATGGTGTATTTTCATTGATGAGTTATTATCTCATTATTATAATAATGTCTCTAAGAACTACTTCAGTTAGTTAGCCAAAACTATGGCAAATGGGAACTATGAAGGATTATATTTATCAATTTTGGAATCTATCCTTATGGGTGGAAGACATCACTAAGGAAAATTTGATTGATCTATTTTTAAGTGGTATCAAAGATAATATCTAATTGGAGGTTTGAATGTTTAACCCAACATCTATATTAGAAGCTATCCTATGGGCCTGCATGATAGAGGAAAAAGAGATGGTCAAACAAAAAACCTTCACTACTAATCATGATCACACCTTTCCAACACCATCATATCCTTAACCCACCAGACTAACACCTCCATAAATTGAGGAGAAGCAAGCCAAAGGGTTATGTTATGATTGTGACAACAAATGGAGCAAAGACCATCATTATGTTGAAAAGAATTATTTTACACCAAAGGTACTAATGAGGATGATGATGATGATTAGGAGGTATTTGGTAAGGATGAAGAAGGTCCTGAGGAAGAATTTGAAGACTCTCAACCTACTATTTATTATCATGCCCTTTCAGGTATTATTACTTCCCAAACTCTTAAAATGGTGGGTTTCCTAAAAAAAATAAAAGGTCACTATTTTGATTGATTTTAGGGGCACACACAACTTCATCAACACTAATTTGGTTACTTGCTTAAACTATTTCATTTATCCCACTCTATAATTTCAGGTCATGATTATAGATGGTGGTACTATCAACTACTCAAGAAAATGCCATAGTATTAAGCTAGCCATGGAGACTACTTGTTGGATTCTCTTATGTTTACTATTCCCATGGGAGGATTTGACATTGTTTTGGGAGTATAGTGGCTCACCACTTTGGGCACTATTGAGATGAATTTCCAAGAATTATTCATGAATTTTAATTCTAAGGGAAGGACATTTGAGCTAAGGGATTAAGGGCTGAATCTCCATAATTTTTTAGCTCCCATAAAATGACAAAGATTCTCTAAAAGGGTGCTGAAGGATTTATAACTTTCTTGTTTTCCATAGAAGTTCATCTAACTCAGCTATCTACACCTTTTGATCTACAATAAGTGATTAATGTTCATTCAATTTTTTTGGTGATATACTAAAAGGGCCTCCACCTAACTGCATGTATGATCATGTTATCAAACTTATTCTTGATAGTATACCACCAAACATTATGCCATGCAGGTATCCCTATACTCAAAAAAGTGAAATTGAAAAGATGGTACAAAAAATGTTGGATGTAGGAATCATTCACCATAGCTAAAGTGAATATTCTTCACTAGTTTTCATGGTGAAAAATAAATATGGCACTTGAAGGATGTGCCTTGACTATAGGGAACTTAACAAGTGCATTATTAAAGATAAGTTTTTTATTCCTATCATTGATTATTTTCTAGATGAATTAAATGGTCCTCTTTATTTTACCAAGTTAGATCTACATTCTAGGTATCATCAAATCTAGATCCATGATGAAGACATACCCAAAACTACTTTCAAGACTCATGAGGGCCATTATGAGTTTTTGGTTATGCCTTTTAGGATAAAAAATGCACTATCTACCTTTCAGAGTTTGATGATTACTATTTTTAATCCATTTTTAAAGAAATTTGTTCTATAATTTTTTGGTGATATCTTTAATTAAAGTAAAAATTTGAAAGACCATTTACACCATGTGAAATAGGTACTCTCAATTTTATAAAAACATCAGTTATATGCCAAACCTTCCAAATGTAATTTTGGATCTTATGAGGTTGAGTATTTGGGTCACCTAGTTTCACATATAGGAGTAAATTTGGATCCTAAAAAACTCCAAGCAATGATGGACTAGCCAATTCCTAAGACACTCAAGCAATTAAGGGTATCTATAGGGATAACTGGTTACTATCATAGGTTTGTCAAAAAATTTGGTATCATTACAACCCCACTCACATCTTTGTTAAAGAAAGACTCCTTTCAATGGACTGATATAGCTACCAAGGCATTTGAATAATTGAAATTGGTGATGTGCACCAGTCTAGTGTTAGCTACTCCTAATTTTTATAAGACTTTTGTGGTTGAATGTGATGCATCTGGGTATGGTATGGGTGTTATACTCATGCAAGAAGTAAAATCTCTTACATTTGAAATTAATTAACTAAAGGGTAAAAATCATCACAAGCCCATTTATGAGAAGAAAATTATGGTCATTTTATATGCGATCAAATAGTGGAGGCCTTATTTGATGGGTCATCACTTTTAGGTAAAGACCGATCATGATAGTCTCAAATATTTTTTGAAACAAAGGTTATCATCTAAAGAACAACAAAAATGGGTAACTAAGATGTTAGACTATGATTTCAAAATAGTTTACAAGAAAGACAAGGATAATGTAGTGGTAGATGCAGTATCTAGGAAAGATGAATTAGATGAGGCCTTACTCTATGCTATGACCATTCTATAGGAAGATTGGCTAGAGGAAGCACAATTAGAATGGCATAAGGATAGTGATACCAATGATTTGATTTATACTCTTTAGCAAGGTTTGGGTGGATTTGAAAAATTCACATGGAAGGGTGATGCATTATGGTATAAAGACATATTATACCTATCTAAGAATTCTCTTCTTAAACAAAAATCCTTTAGGAACTTCATGCAACTTTAATTGAGAGTCATTCAAGATTTTTGAAAACCTATAATAGAATCAAGCATGATTTTTTTGGGAAGGACTCAAGGGGGATGTCTAGAAATGCGTGGCTAAATATATAATCTATCAACAAAATAAAAGAGAAACCATCAAATCCTTAGATCTTTTGCAACCTTTATCCATCCTGAGCCAACATTGGGAAGAGGTGTTTATGGATTTCATTATAGTATTATCAAGATCTAATGGTCAAAATGTTATCATGGTTGTGCTATATCATCTCAGTAAGTATGATCATTTTTTTCATTATCATAGCCATTTTTAGATAGTACAGTAGCTTTTTTTTTCAATATAGTTCAAAAATTACATGGTACCCCTAAGATCATTATTAGTGATAGTAATAGTTTTTGGACTAAGTTACTTGCATGTTTAGGCACCCAGTTGGCTCATAGTTCATCATATCATCCTCAATCTGATGGACAAACTGAGGTTGTAAAAAATTGTCTAGAAGGATATCTCCATTTTTTTTTTGATAAACAAGATAAATGTGTTCATTGGTTGCCACTTGCTAAATGGTGGTCTAATAATTCTTTTCATAGCTCTTCCAAAATGTCTCTTTTTATATCACTATATGGATACCACCCTCCATCCATCACTTTAACCTTGAAGGTCTATCCTAAGGTTTATGTAGTTGAATAAAATATTCACCATCAATAGGATGTCTTTGCTAGTTTACATGAAAATTTAGTCATATCCCAAAATCACATGAAACAACAGACAGATCAACATAAGAGTGAGAGGTAATTTAACATTAGTGATTGGGTTTTTGTTTACTTATATCCATATAAGTATATATCCTTAAATCAATAGAAAAAGGATAACAAGTTGTCTTATAAGTATTATGGTCCTTATCAAATCTTTTAGAAAATTGGTAGTGTGGCCTAAAAATTAGAGTTTCCTTCCTCCACTCACATACATCCAATATTTCATGTATCATTCCTATAAAAATTCATTAGACACAAAGTGGTGACCCAAACTAAGTTACCAAAATTGGATGAGGATGGAAGAGCTATTTTTGATCTTGAGGTGATCCTTTAAATATGCACTAAGTAGTTTTGATCTCAAGCGATTAAGGAGTACTTAATCAAATGCAAGATTTGCCCTTTGAAGATGCTACTTGGGAGGATGAATATATTATGGAGCAACATCTAGAGTTGAATAGATGTTGAATACAACATTATTTTTAATGGTAGGGGAATGTTATACCCTTAACCTTTGTCATGTCTTAGGATATGTGTGGTTGATTTATGGCTTACATACCTCTTTTATATTCTTGTTACATTTCTCTATGTTCTTAATTAATTCAGCCTATGGAATAACCATGGCTAAGTAGATTATATATGTGAGGTAGTGGTTACTATTTGATCATCATGTTAAGTATTCTACTCTTAATGTATTATTGTCAAGGTTTCCCCCTCGAAGTGGATTTTCTATATTATCTAATAATTTTCTCTGTTGTCAATTATTATTGTGTGATCTCTCATATTTTCTTATGATGTGTGATATAAAATCATTCTGTGTGAACATCTAAGTAATTTTGTTACACCAAATCACTTTACATATCTGAATCAACATATCCCTATAGAGTAACATCTGATCGATCATAACATAACATTATATCTATGGTCCCTCTCAGTTAAAGCACAATCCACTTTATTGCTTGTCAGTGTTACTTTATTGGATTGTTCATGAATCTCATCACCACTCCCACTCCATGGGAAATGTTTGGCATTATACACACCATTGCATACATTAATCTACCAATCATTTATGAGTAAGATATCTTGGAAATGTGACTCATCTCTTCTTCTATCATGGGGAATTGCTCCTTTGTTAACTTGAAATGGCCTACCAAAGGTGTCCAAATGGTTTTGCATTATACATGCCAAACCTATCCAATAATTTTTTGATGTTCTCTTCCTATGATAGTGTCAACCTCTAATTATTTATATCTCTATATATTATCATTCCAAGGATATGCTTAGTAGTACCTAGATCCTTCATAACAAAAGAATCTCCCAATTATCTCTTGAGTACATTAATACTTTACATGTTAGAACCTGCCACTAAATTGTCATCCACATACAAAATTAGGATAGTGTAGTTTCTATTTTCAAGCTTGTTAAAATATACACAACGGTGAAAATGACATCTATAATAGACTTGATCAAACATAAAACTATCAAACTTAATATACCATTGCCTTGGAAATTGATTAAGGCCATACAAGCTCTTCTTCAGTTTGCACATAAACTTCTCATTACCCTTAACTTCAAAACCTTATGACTACTCCATGTATATCTTCTCCTCCAAATCCCTATAAAAAATAGTATTCACATCTAACTATTCTAAATTTACGTCCTCCACTACAACTATACTCAAAACAATTCTAATAGAAGTTATTTTAACAACAAGATAAAATATTTCATCAAAATATATACCTTTTTTTAATTCAAACTCTTTCACCACAAATATTACCTTGTATTTCCTTTTACCTCCATCTTCCTCCTTCATCTTATATACTCACTTATTCTATAATGCCTTCTTGCCCTTTGGAAGCTTCACCAAATCCCATGTCTAGTTCATCATGAGAAAGTCATACTCCTCATCCATAGCCTACCCCCACTTATCTTTGGCATCAAACTACACTAATTATTCAAATATCTCTAGCTCACCACTATCAGTAAGTAAAAAATAATTAAAAAAAAAGTTAAAACTTTTCAGGTGGTTTACTTACTCTAGTAGATCTCCTCACAACATGGGTTTGGGGTTCATGTTGTTGTTGCACATTATGCACTAGTACCTTTAGGACATTATTTATGATGCCATCCAACATTATGTATTCTTTCTTGGTTATTTTATATAAACTATTCCGTGTACATGAATTTTTCATTAAAGATGGCATCTCTACTCCTAATGATTTTCTTATCTTCTTAGTTCCACAATCGAAATCCAAATTCATTATAACCATATATAATGAAAGTACATTTTTGAGATTTTACATGTAACTTAGACCTATTATTTTTGTCAATATGAGAAAAAGATCACAATGGAAAACTTTCAAAAATAAATAGTCAACCTTATTACCACTCCATGCCTACTTTGGTATGACACCATCCAAGTTAGTTAAAGGTCCTTTATTTATTAGGTACATATATGTATCAATATCATCCACCTAAAATTGTAATGGAAACCCTACATGCAACCTCATGCTCCTAGCATTTTCTATGATTTTTCTTCATCCTCTCTAACACACCATTTTGTTGTGGTGTTCTTGGAACCATATTCTACCTACATATTCTATTTAGTGAATAGTAGTTGTTAAACTCCTTAATATAATACTCTCCACCATTATCCCTAAGGCACTTGAGATTTAAACTTATTTCATTTTCAATTAAAGGTCTCCATGTCTTAAATGTGTCAAATACATCATATTTCTATTTAATATAATAAACCCAAACTTTTCTATTTCCATCATCAATAAATGTGACAAATACCTTGAACCACCAAGTGAAGGTACCTGAGTAGGTCCCCATATCCATATGTATAACCTATAAATTCCTTATCTTCTTGGCTGGTATAAATTTCAAAACCCCCACATGTTTCTATTTTCCATACACATAGTGATCACAAAATTCCAAGTCTATTTCATCTAGATATGGTAATTTTACCTTTGAGTGAAGAATATTCATTCACTTCTCACTCATGTCGCCAAGTTTGTAATGTCACAAATCTGCATCTCCACCTAAAGTAGCTAAATCATAAGATGCATTAGTATTAATAGTGGATAAATATAAAGTACCCACCTTCTCACCTCTTTCCACCACTAGATAACCCTTGGTAAACTTCCATGAATCACTAATAAAAGTGACCACACAACCATCACTTCCTAACTATCCTACAAAAATAAAATGACTCTTCAAACTTGGAGTGTGCCTAACATCCTTAAGCACCCAAGTGTTTCCATTTTACAATTTCATGTTAACACTATATTTTAAAATAATACTTCAAGGTTCATCATTGCCAAGATACACATGTCCATTATGACCTTGAACATGATCTCTAAAATAATGTTTGTTAGGAGCGGCATGAAATGAATATCCTAAATCTAAAACCCAAGATTCATTAATATTATCTAAAGAAATAATTAAGGCATCTTGTAGCACATCACCTACTACATTTTCCTCCTTTTTACCTTCATGTTTGTCCTTGCCTAATTTTTTGTAAAGATCCTGACATTATTTCTTTGTATGACTCGACATCCCATATTGACAACCCTATATCTTTTCACTTGATATTAATCTATAACCTTTCCTTTATTTCCCATGGTTTCCTCTTCCTCTATTCTCTATGGATAATGAATTTATTGATGTGGAAATTTCACCATTACTTATCCTTCATATTTTTTCACTTAGGATAACACCCAACACATCCTCAAACTTTAGTTTTGCATTGGTTGAGATCAAGTTGCTAACCATCATGACCAAGTTATTCTAGCTCTTGGATAAAGAACACAAAATAATAATATCCCTAAATTCATTATCAAAGTCAATATTAAAATAATTTAATTGACTAGTAACCATATTAAAATCATTTAAGTGATCATCCATTGAACCGTTTTCAAACATTTTCATTTTAAATAATTTCTTCATCATAAATATTTTTTTAGACGTAGAGGGATTTTTATAAAACTACCCTAATGATTTCATGAGACTTTTTGTAGTATTCTCTTTTGATATGTTAAATGAAACTATAGATGTAAGGCATATATGGATGGTTTTGAGTGATTTTCTATCCATAAACTCCCAACTCTCATCTGACATTGACATTGGCTTATTAGCTAAACCTTAAAATGGCAAGTAGAGGTCATTATAAAATAGCTAGTCCTCTATCTACATCTTCCATAATCTAAAATTATATCCATTAAATTTATCCACATTTTATTTTTCATCTTCCATAGGTCCCACTCAATCTATAATCCTTAGCTTCCTAAAACATAATCCTAAAAAAAAAAGCAACCTTGCTCTGATTCCACTTGCTAGGATATAATTAACAATGTGTAAATATCCTCTAAGTTATAAAGAGAGGAACTATGAAAATAGAAATTTAAACTAGAACAAATAAAATAAAAATAAATCATGCACAATAAATATAACAATGAGGTAACTTCACCCAAAATTAGTTACATCCATGGAGAAATTTGTGAGCTTTATAATGGAAACAACACTTGGATAATTACATTCCTATGACAAAACCTATTATACACACCTCTCCTATCTCTCACAACCTCCTTCCTTAAATGTGTACAATGCTAAAAAAGATTACAATATTTTTCCCAAGCATCAACCAAAGCATACTCAAATTCTTAACCAAGCTCAACCCTTGCTTACATGACCAAGTATTCATGTCATACTTAAAGCCAAATTATAAAGAGAAGAAGAATAATGGAGAAAACATGAGGGCGAATAAAATTATGCCACACTCCATGTGGCATCATTATTTATGAATAGTGAAAGTGTGATTCATCATGCAACATCCACCATTTAAAGGGGAATCTCATGATGCATTGTTTACCTCCTCCATGTTTACTAAAATGGCATGCCCCACTTTCCCATGTGTAATCTATAGGGTCAAAAGAGATCCCAATCAAATTTTGACTTCCAATAAAGGAGACACACAAGCACATGCCTAAAAAAATGATTATGTTTTCTTTATTTTGTCTCCCACATGCATCCATAAGTCAAGGTTCAAGGATGGTACCCCACATGCTCCCCATATGATATCTCAAAATGCAACCCATGTGTTTAGTGGATAAACATTCCCCATTTCTCTCTCCAAACTTTCCAATAATTAAAGATACTTTATGGGTCATGATACATCACCTAAGAGCCATCTCACCTACACAGTCACCATTTCCACCTTATTTTTGAACATTGGCATACTAATAGTGACTTTTGAATAGTGTTTTTAAATAGTGACTTCACATTTAAAATTACATGTGTAACTATTAAGTTAGATAAATGTCTAAGATGTCTAAATTATTTAAATAATTTACCATAATTAACCACTAATTTGTTATGAACTTTAAAATATTTTGAATTTCTAAAAATAGGAATAATTATGTATAAATAGACTTATTTTGAAATTGACTATTATAAAAGATTTGGATTTTAGAAACTAGGTTCTAGATGGGTCTAAGTGTTATCAATAGGGTCCCAAGATCTGATTCATCACTAGATAGTAGCACCCCATATATAAAATAGTGCCATGATGCTCTAGTGTCCTCTTTTAATGATTTTTCCTATTTTTGAGAGTACCTATACCTATGTTTTTGGGTTTTGTTCTTGCACAGATGAAATCAAGAACTCTATATTATGACTAAATTTTTTGATTTAGTGTGCAAACCCTAATCCTACTTGCAAGTATGACATGAGATGATAATGTGTGTTAAATATTAGGATATGCTAGACATCCTCAATACCCCACTATGAAGATATTTTCCTACATACCAATACTCTGAGGAGGGATCAAGCCCAATGTAGTTCTCTCACCTAGTGCTTGGTGCAAGTGCAAGTGAATGCTAGAATGCTAGTGATCTTGAATTCATTAAGTGTGATTGAGATTTATAATATTTTAAATCTAGGCTTAGGTCTTTTCTAGATGGTAGAATGCATAAGTAAGGAAGTATAGGGATCAAATACCTTAATTTTGCTTAACTTGTTTCTTATTTGGATAGGTTTTTGCATCTATTTTCCATCTAGTGAATAAAGGTCAAATAGTCTTATATTTATAGGGATTCATATCATATGTAGATAATAAAATGTACTTGGGTTGACCTTAGGAGGGGTACACATTTGAAAATATATCTGTTCAAGAGAGTTTGGGAAAGGGACACTAGCACCAAGTTGGGGATTATTAGGAAATTTTGGCCCACATACCAATATTTTACCTAGTAAGATAAACTAAATAGAGTTATTGATTTAAAAAATGATCAAATGACTTGAGAAACTGAAGAATATGGACTAGACCATCATCAAACATCATACAAAAATGAATAGTTTAGTCTAGTTACACACTTCATAATTTTAGTTAGGAGGCCTCTAAGAGCCAAAGGAATGCATGTACATGATTATTTTATTCCCAAAAACATCCTTTGTAAATATTGTATCTTGATGAGTTATCTATCTCAAGATATAAGCTTCCAAATTTAAACTTGCAAAGTGGGACATACACGTAGATGTCAAATTTGGGCTTCATGAAATAGCCATTTAAATTAAAATAGAGCTGATAAGTGTCAAGATCATGGGAGATCAAGTTAAGCTATAATAATGTATGGCAATTGATGAAGCCATTGGGTCTAATATATTCAACAACATGTGATCTATCATACCAAAGTAGATTGATAGCGAGAAAAGGTCAACAAATCAATGAATATCAAAGACAAATGCATAGTTTCCAAGTGTCATGACCATGGTAACTACCAGGTAAATCAATGGTATATATTTTAATCATGCTAAATATTATTAATGGTGCACATAAGGTTAAGGAATTAATATTATCAAGGATGAATATAAGGCCACCATGTGGCATAAACATATGAACCCACTAGCATTGACTATGGGGCCTACAAAATGAATGAAGAATTGATACTTGGCAAAATGCGGGAAGCCCATATCAAGATTAATGGTCAAGATTAAAAGTCTAAGTCAAGAGTTTTCAAGTGGATGTCAAACACGATCGAGGTCAAACTAAGATCAAATCTTTTAAAAGGTGTGTACCACCATTATAACTCAATCAAATGTCCTAATAAGATATGGCCATATAACTAAGATTGTTAATATTAAGGCTATATTTAAATTAAATCTCAAATGGAGGATAGGTTTATTTAAACCTAATATAGTATGGAATAAATTTATGTAGTCTATGGACCTTCATTGATATAATTAATTTATGTGTATACACCCTAAATTGGTCAAGAAACCACACATATCATGTCTTTTCATAGTCCTTTCACATGAGACTCTAACTAGATAATATGATCTTTTATTTAATATGTCCATGTTCTTTTGTCTAACTTGTCTTGGTCTTACTCTACCTTGAACACCTCTTTGCTTATCCCTAGTCATCCATAGCTTTTTATAATTAACCCTTATAGACTCAAGAAACACTTTCAAGCCCTAATCCATCCCCATAGGTTTTATACCCCTTGGACAATAACACCTAAATAGGACTACAACATTAAAACCTAGGGTGTCTAATTTTTGACGTTGTTATCTAAGTGTAAATTTGATTCTAATGGCTTGTTTCTCCCACAAGATGAGTCTTACCCCTTTCTTTTTATTCATCCTTAAGTTTTCCAGTGTTAACCAAATGCAAATAAAACTCTCAAATTTGAAATAATGAGTCTCCTATATAAAGGACTTCATAAGGCATTTTATATCTAGCACTTACTATTTTGGCACATTAGACATAATAAAAATTAGTCAATAGTATAGATTAGCTTCTCTACATCACACATAGATTTGCATGCTTGATCAAGGAAGGGATTAGGAGAAATTCATTCTTACATATATCATGTGCATTGATTATGCATGTTCCCTAAGGGAGAACTACATTGAATCTAAGACCTTAGCTTGAGGGTTAATGTAAGCAATAATTAGAATAGTATGGTTTCTTGATTATGAGATCATTCTTCCCCTAACCTAGTTTTTACCCCTTTTACTTTTGATTTATTTATTATTTCTATATGTTTAGATGAATACAGGTACTAAATATTGAAATAGACCTATAGTGAGCTCTGATGACTCTTAGGACCTAAAATTTGGTACACAAGGTCCTATTGAGTAGATGAATAGAACCCAAATAAAAATTTGCCTTGAAACAATATCACTAGAAAAGGACTATAGCACTGGACACTAGGGTGTCTTGTTTATGGCACTCATGTCTAATAAAAAACAAAAGATAGATTCAATTTCTAAATAGTGTCTCAATCCTATGTGCAAGTTCTCATACCTTGACTCATTAGAATCACCCTATTTATTTTAGATAAGTTTTCTTCTCCCTTAGGAAAACTAATTTGATCAAAGTGATATAAACTTATATTTTATTACATTTAATTAGGATTCTTTCCATATTCTAGACCCTTATTATTTAAGATATAACACTATATTTTCCTAAACAATAAAACATTTGGTGAACTTGATTTACTTTAAACAAACTTAAAACCCTAACTATGGGTTTTTCCTTTTTATCTTGTGCAAAAATTTAATTTTCAAATTATGATTTTTGTATTTATTTTTATACATTTATCCTATTTAAAACTATTTTCAGAATTTAAAATTAATGCATAATTTTCAAAAATCCTAAAACCCTAGTTCAAAACCCTAGATTTCAAAACTAGGTCATCAAACACCAAGCCTTTCCTCATCAATTTTAGAAAACTTTTTTGGAATTTTTACAAATTAATTGCCTTGTCAAAAATTATTTCAAAATTAGTAGTTCGTAGTGCAAAAATTTAATTTCCAAAATTCTAATTTTTATGCATTTATCATATTTTAAATAATTTTTATAATTTAAAATTATTGCATAATTTTCAAAAATTCTAAAACCCTAGATTTCAAAACTAGGTCCTCAAACCTCAAATTTCCCTCACAATTTTTAGAAAAATAATTTTAATTTATTACAAATTATTTGGGTTATCAAAAGTAATTTTCAAAATTCAATGTTAGTGGTTGCATTTATTTTCTTCATAGTGCTTTTCAAAATTTTCTTTGGTGATAAAATGGCCACAAAGGCAATTCCTCCTTCTCATCCCATAGATCAATTTCTATTTTTTTTTATAATTATGAAAATGCTTTGACAAATTTGCAAAATTGCACATTAGTTAAAACTATAAAAAATGATATCATTTATAGTGAAGATAATGAGTATTTTTGTAATGAAGGATATGATGATATACATAATCATGAGGGTGAATCACAAATAGATGAATCTTTTTCTCTTAAACCCATCTCTTTTATTCCTTCTTCTAATGAAAATAATTTTGATAAATGGGAAAGATACTTATCACCTCATTCTCCTAGGCACAAATTAGTCATGCACTTACAAATGAACCTCTTATTGGTGATGATTTGCTTCCATGTGAACCTAATCTCTCTCTCCCTTTTGCTACTGCTATGTTCAAAATACAACAATATAAATGTAATAGAATAAAATTACCAAAGCATAGTTTAAATGATGCATTATGTGTTCCTAAATCTACTCTCTCAAAATAATGTTCAAATGATAAATATCCTACTCTTACTTCTCATGTTGAAAATGAATAAACTGCATATATTTCATCCATGGATACCATAAATGTACATGATATTCCAAATTATAATGATAACTTATTGCATATTAGAAAGGAGGTAAATATTTCTCTTACACCTCTCCTAGCAATGATGGAAGTTATAATGAATATCATAGTGAACATGTAAATGAATATAAGAATGAAAGTGAATAAGAAAATGATACTACAAATTCTTCTATTTCAAATGAACAAAATGAAGATTATGATAATGCATGGAATAATGATGACTACTATGCATATAGTGAAGAAGAAAATGCATCTCATGCTTCTAACCCTTCTCTCATTCCTCTCAAATCTCATGCATGTCAAAATGTTGCTCCTAATTTAATTCATGATTCTATGTCAAATGATGTAGATGATAATATTAAAATCACATCTTCTACTCAATTAAAATGTGATTCACTAACACATAAATATACTAATGAATCTCCCATACCATCCCCTACTATAGTAGAACCTAGTTCTCACTCTTCACCTAATGAGAATGGTAACTCACATCCCTCTAGTAAGGTCTAAGTTTCCATTCCTCTAAAGGTTCAAGTGAGCACACCCCCTCTTTATGATCCACTTGATAAATGTAGCATTCCCATGGTTAAAATTAACAATAAAACTAGATGATTAAATGAACCACTTCAAGATACTAATGTACCATCCCAAGAGATCATCTCTTTGATGCATGTAGTTGGTGAAATACAACACCAAGTACATCTACTTACCTTGTAAAATAAAGCTTATAAATCTTGGATGGATGCCAATGATCAAAATGGTAACCCTGTTCTAAAGACATACATAAAAGCTTCATTACTTAAGCATTTCTAGCCACCATCATTACCTCACTTTGATGGAACTATATATCCATTCACACATCTGCAAGCCTTTGGAAAGGATTTTACACCTCATGTGAGCCCTTTAATTCTAATTAAGTTGTTTTAGTAGACATTAGTAGGGGAAACACAAAATTGGTTCTTTCATCTACTCCCCATTGATTCATTGCATACATATGATGACTTAGAGGAGGAATTTCTTAAGAACTACATCATGAACATAGGCCCTCATGTTACATATGAGAAACTTACCACACTACATCAAAATTATTCAAATCTAATTAGCAATTATATCTTAAGATTCAAGGCTTATATGTTAAGATTGATATATAAACTAGCATATTAAGAGATTCAACATATCTTCATCAAGGGCCTTCACCAACCTCTCTTTAAACATATACTATATCAGATAGAGCCTTGTTTCAGACATTTGTGTTACACAGTTCTAGCTTTGGAAAATAAACTAGGATTAATTAAGGAAAAATTAGTTGATCAAATCACTTTAGACTTCACAACATTATCTTCAGATACAACTCCTACCACTCAACATCCACCATGTATTAAACAAGATAGGAGACCACAACCAAAAAAGAAACTAGTAAAAAAATAATTATCAAGTTTTTGGTACACAACCTACATTATGCACTATAAAGAACAATAGTAAAGAACCACTATGGTTTGATTTAGAGCGAGATAGCCCATCTACCATATTATCAACACTAATAGATAAGAGGTTGATCACATTACCTTTTATTCACCAACAAGATCCACATCTCTTACATATATAATGACATCATCCTTTATGTAACTATCATCGTATCTATGGACACAAAGATAATGACTATTTTGGACTCAAAGATTACATTACTAGATGTGTTGATAATGGTGTCATAACAGTCACATATGGGACATAGAGATCTCCTCCATTATGGAAACATAGACTTCATTCTTCCTTGAAAGAGTCATCCCAAGATAATCTTTTAAAATAATCATCAGTTACTCGTCATGATCACATTAAAGGATTTAGGATAGAATCTCATAGGAGATCTCCTATTTTAACTATTTAGAAGGTTTAGAAATTAGTGCTACAAAAATGACATACATATAATGGTATAGTCCATGGAATATATAGTGTAGTTATATATACATATCCAATAGAGTCATAGGCACAATAATAGAGTACCACTCATGAGATATATTCATTACAAGTAGAGTTCTAAGGTCCTATCTCATGTAGCAACACGTTATGGTTAAGATTAGATGAACCCCCATCACATGTTATAGTTCCATATCGATCTATTATTTAGTCATATGCATCATAACAGAGGCCACAAGGTGTTATTTCATGTATAAATACACTATGAATGTGAATAGATGAATCTCCTCTATAGCATCCAATTTTAGCTAGATGACCAATTAAGTTAAATTTTGTAGAATCTTCACACACAACAACAATCAACACACAATAGATAATATCAGATATATACCACATTCCTACACAATGTGAGTAGTATGGGCACTTGTGCAATTGTTTGATAGGGTTCAGATACTGATATAACATAGAATAATACAATGTACAATCATACTCATTTTAGTTCATAGGCTTCACTTAGCATGGAAATGATGGAGCCAAATGTCTAGCTACCCTTTGTATTCTTAAGCCACTCTTAGGGAAGTAATATACACATAGTATTATCTTATATCCCCTACTAACAACTAACATTCCTAATTCCAAAAAAACTATCATATCTAAATACTAAGCTATAAAAATCTAGATCTTACCAACTAAATCTATCTAAATGCTTTACCAATATAAAACCCAAATCAGCTTATTTGAATGAGTTACCAATCTCAAACCAGGCTATCAAAATATTGATCTTACTAAATCATATTTTACCACTATTAAATCCAATCAACTTATCCAAATAATTTCCAAATGTTAGACCCAACTTAGTTTATCCAAATAATTTACAAAAATACAAAAACTAACAAAATTTTGCTTATATATAATCACAAATCAAAAACCTAAACAACACCTCCAAACATATCAAGATAATTAAACCACATATCCCATATATTATTTTACCAAGCACATGCAAATTCAAAATCCATATTAGATCAATTATTTCTAAATCAACCACTTGTAATCAAGATACCAACATATTCTAGAATCCATAATGTGAATATGAGTAAAACCAAAATCAAACCATATATATATATATATATACATATATGTATATATATATACATATATATATATACATATATATATATACATACATACATACATATATATATATATATATATATATATATATATGTTTTAAAATACGTATTCACTATGTCAAATGAAATCAATCATAAATGGGCATCATGCCCTCACTCTTGGTCTCACTCTCTCCTCTAATACTAGTCCCATAATCCTATCTAACACTTAATGACCTTGCACCTCCTCAAGCTCTCAAGTGCCTCTTACACTAACTATCCCACTCTAATATCTGACCATGTTCCTCATGCAAGTCTACATATTGCCACTGAAGATCCATATAGTCATCAACAATCTTTGGGCTCACCATGTCATAATCAAGTGGAGGCATCCTATGCTTGTCCAACTCAACTCTAAGCTCATCTCTCTCTCTCTCTCTTGATAACCTAATATGTGGTTGTAGCTATAGTATCCCTACCAAACAAATTAACATACACACTAGTTATTACTCTCCATCCTTGAGCCACCTAGGAAATCCTCTATAGGGCCTCCATATGATATATCAGGCCACCAAGATATCTAGCATCCTCCTATAGTGATTTATCCCAGGAGATCAGATATCCAAATCACTCATCCATCACTCACCAAATGGCTATGGAAATGCCCAACTCACCCTCAATAATTCAATTTATCACATAAATACTATGTGCTCATAAGTCTAGTGATGTAATAAAGTGGCCACATCCACACCATCATTGAATACCTCTTATGTAAATATATGTAAATGGGCAAGCATATTACTACCCCATGAGAACATAGTACAATACATCTCAATTTTATGAACCACCCTATGCATCTTATAAGCAATAGACACTTCACTACCATCCACTACAACAAAACAATCTAACCATACATCTAACCACTTTTGCAAGAATGGAACACTTCACAATAACCAATAAGTAATGAATCACTATTACTACCTCTTTGATGTATAACTAAAGTCACACCATAAAAATATGAGGCATGATCAATAGCATCAACACCCATATCATCCTGCAATGTCACCTACCACCCACTAATCAACAAATGTAAATTTTGATACACATCCTCCAAAGTAATAGTCATCCCCCCAATATGAAGCTAGAAAGTATAGGTATCTGCATTCCACCTTTCACAAATGGTGGTAATCAAATGCATATCCCACTGTATAGTGCCTAGATCACATATGTGACCTAGTCCAACTCTTTCCATCATAACCCTCTCATCAGTTGATAAAGGAAAAAATCTTAGGTTCTCCATTACATCACCTTGAAAACATAAAAAAAACACCTAGATTAAGTTCATCACACCAATAAAAAGTACAAAAACTAAACTACGCATTAGCCCAAAAAATCTAGCCTCTAGGGCAACAGTGTTGAGTACAAGATAGTAGTGTTGGATAAGAGTGTTACAACCTGGACAATAGTGCTATAACTAGTGGAAATTTCCTAAAAACACCATTTTGCCTATAACTTGAGCCCTGTAGATCCATTTTACAGACCATTTTATTCCTCAAAATCATGATAACAACACCTTCAACATCAATACCATGGTATACACATCTACATAACTCTCTTATACCTAGTCATACAACTTGGTTCTCACTAATAACAACTTGTTCAGCTTTTATAAAACTTGGTCCTCACCAATCAAAGCTCATTCAAATTTCAAATAACTCAGTCTAAATAATAAATCAATTTTTCAATCCATTAGAGCATTTACTACCTTATTTTACTACAATGGTATGAACATTTCTACATCTCTATTCTACCCAAATATAAGCTTTT
This sequence comes from Torreya grandis, assembly GCA_037957365.1. Classification (NCBI taxonomy): domain Eukaryota; kingdom Viridiplantae; phylum Streptophyta; class Pinopsida; order Cupressales; family Taxaceae; genus Torreya; species Torreya grandis. The sequence continues at coordinate 1,212,010 of JARHVA010002238.1, forward strand.
ATCCTCACCAATCAAAGACAACTTTTAATCATAGTAGTTAAACTCTCACCAATAAAATAAATAAACTATCAATCTATCCAATACATACCACCCTAGTTCCTATTCTACACAATTAGTATTCACTTTTGGCTTAGCTTCCTCTATCATATATTTCATCCCTCTCCTCAAAAGGGGGAATCATTCATAGTATTCCTACTCCTACACTTATCCAACAAACCTATCCACTCTCATAGATGGATACACCATGGTTCTTACACCTCTTATAGTCAAATTATCAATCTCAAATCAGATCAATCAAAACATACAATGATTTAGACTATAAAGGTCACTTAGCATTACTTAGCTCAGATTGATGAAGATCATATAATTGTTCAAACTATATGGGTTACTTAGCATCACTTAGATTAGTTTAGTCAAGATTATATAGTAATTTAGATTACATTAGGTTACTATGCATTACTCAAGACATTCAGATGGATACACCTTCAGTTTATAGATATATAGACTATATAGATACCAGATTTAGGGGTATGTATATTACTACACATCTCACACATACAACTTCATATAACATGACAAAGTTATAAGACTAGACAACATATCACATGCATAGTATAGAGCACATTGTTTTGATCTCTAGCTTTGTACATGGGACATGAAATGATATATCATGTCACATGTGGTTATATAGATTCATAGATTATCTATATGCATCACTCACATACTAGATTTGGGGGCATGTCAAAGATATTCATGTCATTCATCTTCTAGGATTATATAGATTAGGATGGCAAGACATGTCATTTCTATTCTTACACATTTATAGAGTTTTTATATTACACACAGGCATTACTCAGGTTGTCACCAAGTTGGACCTTATGGTCATCTATAGTGATTGGTCCATTTTATTACTTAGACCCAAACCAAAGATTTTATGTGAGATAGAGGGTAGACATTGGTTTTGGACCTTTGAGCACTTCTCAAATTTAGTTCAAATTATTTAGATTTAGTATGGGGGCATTTATTATAGGGATTCTATATTTTTTTAGGAATTGTTCAGATTCAGTATAGGGGCATCTATATATATATATATTCCTTCTTTCACCAAGAACTATTTTAGCTCACTTATCTTCACATAGAAGTTTAGGTATGCATATTCTTCTCTTTATTTTACCCTAGTACTTCATTACATTACATCACTCGATTAAAAGGGGGGAAAATGTATACACCATAAATTGGTCAGGAAACCAAACATATCATGTCTTTTCACAATCCTTTCATAGGAGACTTTGATTGGAGAATATGAGCTTTTATTCACATCTATCCATGTCCCTTTGTTTGACTTGTCTTAGAGTTACTCTACCCTAGACAACTCCTTTATTATCCCTAATCATCCATAGGTTTTCAAAATTAACCCTTATAGACATAGGTAGTTATTTTAGGCCTAGATCCATCCCCCTAGGTCCCATACCCCCTAGACAATATTGCTTAGATAGGACTATAATGTTGAAACCTAGGGTGTCTAGTTTCTAGTGTTATTGTCCAAGTACAAATTTGATTTCAATGGTCAATTTATCTTGCAAGATGAGTCTTACTCATTTTATTTTCTTCATTCTTAAGTTTTCCAATGTCGGCCAAATGTGAATAAAACTCCCAAATTTTAAATAATGAGTCTCCTATATAAAGTAATTTAGAAGGCATTTTATATCTAGCACTTACTATTTTGGCACATTAAACATAATTAAAATCAATCAATAATATAGCTCAACTTCTCTGCATCACATATAGATTTGCATGCTTGATCAAGGAAGGGCCTAGGAAAAATTCCTTATGGCATCTGCTGTATGTGATGATTATGCATGTTCCCTAAGGGATAACTACATAAAATCTGAGACCCTAGCTTGAGAGTTATTATAAGCAATAATTAGAACAATAGGGGTTCTTGATTATGTAATCATTATTCTCCTAACTCAATTTTTTCCCTTTTACTTTTGATCTATTTTTTGTTTCCATGTGTGTAGATGAATAAATATATTTAATGTTGAAACAAACCTACAATGAGCTCTAATGACTCCCAAGACTTAAAATTTGGTACACATGGTCATATTGAGTAGACAAATAGAACCTATAAAGTTTTTTACCTTAGGAAAACAATACCAAGAAAGGACTACAACATAGAAAACTAGGGTGTCCTATTTCTATCACTCTTATCTATTTAGAAAATGAAAGATAGATTTAGGTTCTTGATAGTGTCTCAGTCGTGTGTGTGAGTTCGTAGACCCCAACTCATTTGAATCACCTTGTTTATTTTATATAAGTGTTATTCTCTCTTAGGCAAACTAATTTTATCAAAGCTCTATAAAATTATATTTTAATGTATTTAATCAGGATTATTTCCATATTTTAGACCCTTATTGTTTAGGATCTAAACACTACATTTTCTTAAAATAATAAAACAATATGAAAACAAATAAATTAGATTGGTTTTCAATCTATAATAAAGATCTATGATCATATTTTGCATTAAGGATAGATATTTGGTTATGGAGAAATATCTCATCTATCAACATGGCTATATCCTCAATAAAGTATGTACTTACCACCACTCAAAGTATACATGGCATGGCTCTATCTAAATTCAAGGGATGAAGACTTTGTCCTTATAGTGAAAGTAAGTGGAAGGTGGTGTGGAAGATCAAATCACAGAGATCTAGTGGTTAGAGAAGTAGTTAGAAAATTCAATGCTATTTAGATCTTAAGGATATTTCTTCCTTGAAAGGATCATGCCACATCATCTACAAAGTAGACTCTTTTCCTCTAGTGTATTACTTAACCAACGAGGAGAAATTGAAGACTAATTGGAGAAAATACAAGTTAACTTGTTGATGAAGGGTTGCTCTGGATTAGATTAAGTGTGGTGGAATATTCATTGAAAGGTGGTATATCATTTTATTGTTTTTGGTTAATGTTTTCTCTCTTCTCCCTTTATCTATATCAGCCATTATTTCCATTTTTAAGGACTCTCTCTCAGATTCTCTACTCTCACAAGGACTATTTGATCTTGAAGAGTAAGGGGGTCTCTGAGATATTGAAAAATATGCTCATCTTGATTAGGCTAAACCCTATCAAGCATTTGTAAAAAATAGCTTTTGATGAAATAAAAGTATTTCTTTACGAATTTCTTACCTTGGATCTATGTTGGTTAAGTTGTGCATGATGGAATTATGAAGGAGAATCTTACTTGTCCATTGTACTAATTTTTGACCTCCTTTAAGGTGTTTTCAAGCTATTGTAGGTCTAGATTAGTGTTCTACCTAAACTTAGTCCATAACATACTTGTGTAATTAGCTAGTTTTTGAGGTTGTCTGAGCTAGCATTGTCTTGTGCTGATCTAGTGTGGGTTCAAGCTTATGGGAGTCTTCCATTTTCATTTGGTACATCACATTTTAGCCTTATTAGGAAACCCTTTACCCTTTTTAACCCTTTTCCCTATAGTATCATTAGTTTAGGTGATCCATCAAAAGGAAGTCAACCTTCTCAAGTGATCCTAGGAAGATAGGCACTAGATGGTAGTGGTAGTGATATTATAGAGGCATGATATGATGTAGATGTATATGATTTTGATACTGGCCTACATGTTGATGATGTAAGATGTACATGCTTTGAGAGATATTTATACATTATTACATGTATTATTTATTTGACGACATGATGCATATGATGATGAGGTAGATGTGATTTATGTTTTATGATGTGTTTTATGAGTATGGTTTGGATGTGGATATTTATGCATATGTTATGGTTAATGGTCTTGGTTCATGGTTATGGGTTTATGTGTATGCTTTGTGAGATATGGACTTAGTAGCTTAGGCATGTGATGATGTTTTGTTTTGTTAATGGATATGATGTTTATGATTATGGATGGTCTAACGTTATATGATGTTCTGATTATGTATCATGTGATGTAAAAATATTGTTATGATGTACGATGATTTTTTTATGGTTGATGATCAAGGATTATGTGATGTGTTACATATGGTTTAATAAAATCATATAAAGTAAGTTAGATAACAAACTAAATGTAGGAAAAAGAGATGAACCAATGATAAGAGGGTAAGGAAAAATCATTATGCCTTTTAATTGGTAAGAATGTAATAAAACCTAAGTGTAGATCAGCTTAGGGATCATAAGCCTTTCAAATGCTTCACATTATCCTACTTTGGTGGATAAATAGGTGTCTTGATCACATTGTGTCAAGTAAGCTTAGAACCCCTTGATTTATAGATGGTATAAACGGGATGTAGGTGGCAAGTGAAAGGTGAATGGGTTATAGGTAAGGTAACCTTATGTGGGTTAATTTTTCCCTTCTATAGTTGACCTAAGAACCTAATTGTACATGTGCATGTCTTAATGTTAGGTGTATGTTGATTGATGTAAGAAGTCTACTAATGCTAGAAATGAAAGCTAATTACAGCTTCCTTGGGATAGCTTATTCTATTTTGGATTTAGGGTATTTTGATATTTTTATTCATTTTAATAATTTTGTGAGGTTAATCAATGCAAGAAGCTTCAAATGGTTTATTTTGACCAATTTGACTTAGCCATCCTTATAGGGAGTGGTCTAACTTAGATTTGTTTATTTTGGTAGTTGTCCTTTAAGGGAACATTCTATCTTTTAATAAATTCTAGTTTTAGGTAGCTATCCTTCAAGGGAGTAGTCTATAATGCTAGAAAATATGTAATCTAAGTGATATTTTGGTATCTCAGAGTGTTTTTTATGCTAGTTTAATACATGGAATTGTCTATTAGGCTTAAAAGTTCACCTTTATGAGCGAAAAAATTTTATCACAAAAAGGTTAATGATAGGTGAAAGGGAATGGCTTGAGGAATGATGACTATGAGATTTTGTTTGATTAGAAATGAAAAGCATCCATGAGAACCATGTTATGGGTAGAGCCATGTTACCCATATTTAAGATTAGGCTATGAATACAATAGTTAATCACATGGTTTTGTGTTTTAATTGGTTGTCCTCAAAAGGATAAGGATAGGCAAATAAACGTAAAAATATCATAAATCAAGGGATGAACTTAAGTTAGATAGAAAAGTGAGTTTGATCCTTATTTAACAAAAGAAATGATGTAGATGCAAAGAATTGAGAGGATTAGGTTATATTTTGACTTCAAGAGGGGAAAAATAGTAAGATCCTGATCCATACTTATGGGTATGATCTCAAAATGAGAGTAGATGTCCCCCAGTTATTTTTTGACACTTAATTAGACATGGAAAAGATTTATATTAATAAAGGAAAATGGTAGTCTCCAATGATTGGGGGAGAAGTTGATCCCCACATAATTAGGGTAAAGGAGAAAGGTAATCTCCACTAGTTTAGGGTTAGTTGGTTGATAAGTTTGGTTGGTAGGTTGAGGCAAAAATGACAAGGGTTATCTTGGTTAATTAGTAAGATATGGTTTGGGGTTGATAAATGGTCTAAGCCTCATGGAGGGAAATTCTCCCAATTTTATCTTTCCATGGATGTTTTAAGGTGAGAGAAATATCCCAAACTAAGGTGTTGGTTAATGAGAAGGTTTAGGAGGGGTGAAGATGACTTATTCCCCTCTCAAAAGGGGATTTTTAGTGGTTAATTGTTAGGTGTTAGTGGTTAGTTAGTTTAAGTTGTAGGTGGTGGTTCAGATGAGATTTCCTCTATTACACCAAGGCTAGGAAAATGTTATTGGGTTTAATTTAGGTAGGTTAGGATAGCTTTGATAAGTTTGATGGGTTAATTTTAGTTTGGGTTATTAGAGAGGTTTGGTTATGGTTGAGTTAAAAGGTGGGTTAATTATGGTTGATTGATTTGGTGTAGGGGTTCTTTTGATTATTGGGTTTTCTTGGTGAGGTAAGGTTGGGTTGATAGTAGATGAGGAAGGGTTAGTGGTTACTAAGGTTGGGTTAATAGTGGGTAAGGTTGGGTTGATGGTAGTTTCCACAAAATTTGTAAATAAAAGAGGTAGGTCGGTTGGTCCCATATGGATGAGTGGAAAAGGTTGATAGGTTGATGCCACATGGGTAAGTGGGAGAGGTAGGTTAGTTGGTTTCACATGGGGTAAGTGGAGGAGATTGGCTAGTTTCCTTGATTATGATTTTTAAGGAAATTTGTGAAGGTTCCACTTGGTTAACAAGTGGTTTGGTTAAGGGTTAGATTATGGTTTCCTTAGTTAAAGGTTCACCAAGGACCAAATCAAATGCATGGGCCTCATTGTGGTGAGGACTTTGGTTATGGGTTTCCTCAATAATGAGTGAAGGAAGGGGTTCAATGATTGATTGCTTAAATATAATCAAGGCTATGTTGGGAGGAACACAAAGAATATTATTTGAAACCTCCTTATGATTGATAAGGTTTTGGATGAGCATCTTAAAATATCCACATCTATTTATCCCATATCCATTTATGTGATGATAAGCAAAAAAATAATTCTCTATAAACCAAATTGGCTTTGGATGAGAACTATTGATGGGTTTGATTTGAGGAAGGTTAATGATAAAAGCCTCTAAGATTTTGTCAAGGATTGAAGCATATGATCCCCCTAGTGAGGTGTATTTCCTAGGATGAGGGTGCACCAATAAATCTTGATTTTGTGAGATAATTAGTTGGTTTTATGAGGTTCATTGGTTTGATAGGGTTGATGAGTTGGATAGGTTTGGTAGTTTTTATAATTTAGTTAGGTTTGGTTGGTAGTTATTGGTTGGATATGATAAGGTTGAAAAGTTGTGTAAGGTTGGTAAGGTTGATAAGGTGGGTGGGTTTGATAGGTTTGATGAGGTGGGTTAGTTTGATAAGGTGGGTTGAGGTAATTGATATTATGTTTGGGGTAAGTGGAAAAATGTTTGATGATATATGTTTATAGGTGAGTATAGGTTTGATTAATGTGATAGATTTTGATAGGTTGTTGGTTGGGTATGATGATGATCAAAGGGTTGTTTATAGGTTGTTGGTTGGTTGTAGTTGAGATTTGATTGGTTTAGGTGAAGTTTGATTGGTCATGGGTACTTTAGATATATGTTTCTACTTTAATTATCATGTCTATTTACATTGTAACTAGCTCATGAGGTAGTTGACAGTTTGTTGGTTGGTTGAAGTTGAAGTTTGATTGGTTATAGGTAAGGATGGGTTGATGTTAGGTGAGGTTGGGAGCATGAGTGGCTCATGATGTGAGGTAATGTTCTAAGGAAAGAGGGTTGTCTTATAAGATTATATAAAAACTAGGATCTCTAGGGAAGACTATAGGGAGGCTCTCCATTTAACAAGATAATAGAGGTAGGATGGTGGAAGATAGGTTCTTGGTGGGTTTGATTCCTCAATTATTGTTTAGAAAAAACCATCTAAGGAATAAAAAGTAATGATGAAATCTCACAACTCAAACACAAAGAAATAAAAAGGAGAAGAATATCAAGGAAATCAAAACATACACTAAAATGCATTTAAAAATTAGGATTCTTTTTAGATTGCTTTTGGAATATGCCTTAGAAAGTGTGAAGAAGAAAATTTGGTTTGTAGATTAAGTACTAAAGAGGAATTCTAAGTTTAGTTTCAAGTTGTGTTTAGGTGTTCAAAAGAATCTATATTGAACATCAAAACATGGCTTGATATTGGGGCCTACACCCTCACTTCACACACTACAGTGATAAGGGTGTTGGGTGATTAACCAAGATATATTGAATTTTAGAGTTTATCCCCATGGTAATGACCTCCAAGTGGGATTGCCAAGAAAGGATAAGGTTACTTATAGGTGATGAAATCCTAGTTGGGCCTTGTCTCAAGTTTGTTTTGATGTGTTGATTGATTATTTGATTTGGTAAATTTTGTGATAATAAGAGTGAAACTATGATTAATTACTTTTCTTTTCAGTTACTAAATGAACTAAAACAAGCAAATAATCAATGTATCTAAAGTTTATTTTAAGCCTAAAAGAAATTTTAGATTTCATTTGATGAGCATAGAATAAAGGAATAAAGAAGAGACACCTAAATGATGCTAAGGTCCCATCGGGCATGCCAAAATGTTCCTCTTAATTTCTACTCATTTCTTAATTTTGGAAGAAGATAAGAAAATAGTAATAAGGGTGTGGTATAAATACTTGGTTGGTGATGCATGTGTAATATAGAATAATATGGAGAAATTCTCTATGAATTATAAGGAATAACTTATAGATAAGAAATCACTAATAAAATGAGTTATTATCAAGATAGTTAAGTGGACTACCTAGCATGAGCTAGATCCAATAAGTGTGAGCTTGCTAGGAGGTTGTCAATCCACTCTTTGATAACAATTAAGTTGAAAGAGAGAAAATAAAGATAATTGCATTCAAAAAATAGAAATTAATGAAATGAAATACAAGAATATATAGATGATTGATAGAGAAAATGACTAAATATATCAAAAGTGGGTCAATACTAGTGCTAAAGTAGATAAGGTCTGGTTCAAAAAATTAAGCAGGGGACTGTGAATAGGTAGGGATAGAAAGTCATATTTGGTTGGGAGTAAGGGGTCAAAAATAAATTTTTATTTTATGTCATAGTGACCATAAATAGTCAAGTTGACATTTGGTGGTTAAACTGACCATCGATGGTTGGGAAATTGTCGATGGTTGGGGGTGGCCATCGGTGGTTGTGCTAACCATTGATATTGCCTATGGATTTTGGAAGGTACTCAAAAAATATGTGTAGACTAGATGATTGATCAAATAGAGGTTTTTTTAAGAGTGTGGTTAAGGATAGGAAGGTCAAAAGATAGGTATAGTAGATTTGTTTTAAACTTATAAGTCAAAAAACAAATAGAAATGAGACATAAATTTTACTTATTGTTTGCCAAATGGTTGATGGTTGATGGCTGGAGTAATTTTGGTAGAGTAATGATTCTTTACCTTAAGATTAATTTTTTTAGAGGTTTAGATCTTTGTTATTGTTTCTAAATTACTAGAAGAAGACTAGCTAGCTCGGTGGAAGCTTTAATACCTATGTGCTAAAATGTTTGTGATAATCTTTCACCTCCTACTCCCCTCATTTTATAAGCAAAGAGAGATGTAGGATAGAAGGTTCCCTACTAGGTTGGGATGTTGATTTAAATTCTTGGGAGTTAATTATCACCATATAAGGTTAACATATTTAATTGTGCATCGTTAACTCACACACAAATGGTGATGTATTATAAAGGTGAGGACCTAACCATTAACGATCAGACTAACCATCAATGGTTAAGATAGTCATTGGCAGTCGAGTGTCTAGAGAAAAAGGGTCAAGGTAAGTTAAAAGGGGTGGTTTTAAGTTTTGTTATTAAATTATTGATTTTAGATAGATAAGTAGCTAACTAAACGTAAGGTTTGATAGGCTGGTTAGTGGATCATGAAGGGTTAGGTGGTCCCTAATGTATCCTAAGGCTTTTCGATATCTATTATGGTTTTTTATTGTCTACACCACCCTCTCTTATAACCATTCAAAAGGAAGAAAAAGTGTTTGTTCCATACTCATTTTCATCATGGAAATCAGTTGATAAGGTCATAAAGAAGGAGGAAGGGTTGGTTGTGGAGGTCCAAGCACAAGTTTAAGAGCCATGAAAGAAGCCAATCAAAGTACCTAACTAGAAAGACACCATCTTCCTCTTGGATAAAAACCTTTTTTACAAAGTATAGAGGAGGAGCTTATAGTCATAAGTGAGCTTGAAGAGGAAAATTTAAGTGCCTATGATGAGGAGATCATAATAGGCAACCCACTTCATTCAAAAGGGGAAGAATTAGGTTTGAACCAACCTTCTTGGTATGGATTTTACACTAATGAATTATATCCTAATGAGGATAATCCTCAAGTTAAAAATAGATCAGACCTTCAATGGACTATTGAAGGACAATTCTACATAGATGAAGAAGATGATTAGAACTAGAAACCATAGTTTGGTCCACTTTAAGATGAGGTGTTAAATAAAGATAACCCTAATGGATTAGAGCTAGATTAAGGTAAACAAGACCTTGATCAAAACAAATGTGTCTTTTTGGACCTAGGTTGGTCAAGTCAACCCTCACTTGTAGTTAAAGAATGAGATGAAATCTTGAGTGAGGTTGATGAAGAAGATATCTTGAGTGCATAGGTGATGCAATTTAATAAACATACTAGTTAAAAACATAAAGGGTTATGGCAGTAGTGGAATTCCATAACCAAAGATTTAGAAGAGATTAAGGGATATGTCCTTCTTTCAAGAAACTATGAGCATGTTTCTCTAATCATGATTAGTCCTAATTTACACAAGGACAAGGGGGAATGATATGGTATTTTTAAACCACTAAGTGAGCCAAGTGTAGTTTCTCCCAAGAGCCTAAATAAATTTTTCATGCAAATCTTTCTCAAGGGTGAAGAGAAACATCAAGAAAGTGCTCCTAAAGTTCAACATGAACCAAGATTGGAAGACTCAGACCAGTATATCTACATTAGATGTATGTTTTTTCCTTTTCATCCATTGGAGAGAACATCAAAAGGATTGGCCATCAATTTTATCAGTTCACCAATTTTGGTACCTCTAAAGTAGGGTATTTTTCATCTTGGTTTGTTACAAGTGAATGATACTCAAAGTTTTCCATTTGACATAGGAGGGAGGTACTTGTAAATCATTATATAATATTATATATATTAGAGTATATTTTAGGTTTTTCTCTAAGTGCCTATGTGCACATTTATTTATTAGGTTAACCATTTTTTCTTTTCTCCAAGTGCCTATGTGCACTTGCATTTATTTTTTTGTTCTTATTGTCCTTTTTAATTCAAGAGGAGTTATCTAGAGGTTGTCAACCAATTTTTAGATTTAGATCAATATGTTGAACCAAAGAGGAGACTCGATACTTAATGAACTAGCCAAGATAAATGGTTTGGGTTTTCAAGCATAGTAGGCATGCTTCCCAGTTGACACACCAAAGATGTTGGCTAATTTTGGCACACATATTAAGATTTTTCTTGGATAGATAAACTAAATAGAGTTTTTAATTTTACCAAATGATCAAATGACTTGAGAAAGTGAATAAGATGGACCAAACCATCATCAAATGTCATGCATAAATGGATAGGTCAATCTATTTTCACACTTTATAAGTTCACTTAGGAGGCCTCTCAAAGCTAAAATAATGCATGAACATGATTATTTTAGTCCCTTAACATCCTCTACAAATTTTTTATCTTGTTGAGTTCTCTATCTCAAGATATAAGCTTCCAAAGTTAATCTTGTAAAGTGAGACATACACACAGATGTCAAATTTGGGCCTCATGAAATAGCAATTTAAATTCAAATATCCCTAAGGTTGAATAGGGAGCTAAAAGTTTTAAACATCATTAGATCTCAAGTTGAGATCTAACAACATGTAGTGATTGACAAATCTAGTGGGTCCATACTGATCAACAATGCATGATCCATCATACCAAAGTAGATCAATGGTGAGAAAAATATAAATAAGTTAGTGAATCTCAAAGATAAATATGGAGTTGCCAAGTGTCATGACCATATTAAATTTTGGTTAAATTAATGGTACATGTTTAAACCATGATAAATAAGATCAATAGTGAGCGTAAGGTTAAGGAGTCAATATTCCTAAGGATGAATGTGAGGTGTCCATGTGGCACAAGTGCAGGAACTAGCCAAGATTGACTATAGGTCCTCCAAAATGAATGAAGATTTGATAGTTGTAAAATAGTGGGAAACTTAGATAAATATTAATGGCCAAGATTAAAACTCAAAGTCAATAGTTTTCAAGTGGAGGTCAAACATGGTCCAGGTTGAACCAAGAACAATTTTACACAGGGCATGTACTTCCATTAGAGCTTGGTCAAATGCTACAAATAGACAAAACCATGCAATCAAGATTTCTAATAATGAGGCTCTATTTCCATTAAATCTTAAATACAAGATAGGTTTATTCAAACCTAATATAGTCTAGAATAAATCTATGTGGTCTGCAGATCTTCATCGATATAATGAATATATGAAAATCAATAAATTAGATTGGTTTTCAATTTATAATAAAGACATATATTTAATTTTGCATTGAGATTAGATATATGGTTATGGAGAAATGTCTCATCTGTCAACATGGATATATCCTTAGCAAAGTAGGTACTTACCACTACTTAAACTAGACATGGAATGGATTTTTCATGATTCAATGTATGAGGACTTTGTGCTTATAGTGAAAGCAAGTGGAAGGTGGTGTGGAAGATTAAAAAAATAGATCTGGTCATTAGAGGGGTAGTTGTAGCATTTAATGTTGTTCATATCTTAAGGATATTTATTCCTTGAAAGGATTATGACTCATCATATACAAAGCATACTATTATCCTCTAGTGTATTGTTCAATCAATGAGGATAATTTGAAGACTAATTAGAGTAAATGTAGGTTAACTTATTGATGAAGGGATAGTTTGGATTAGATTAAGTGTGGTGGAACATTCAATGAAAGGTGGTAGCTCATTAATTATTTTTGGTTAATGTGCTCCCTCTTCTCTCTTTTCCCTTTCTTTGTATCACCCATTATTTCCATTTATAAGGACTCTCTCTAAAATTATATACTCTTACAAGAACTCTTTGTTCTTGAAGAGTAGGGGACTCTCTGATATATTGCAAAATATGCTCAACTTGATTAGGCTAAACCATATCAAGCATTTATAAGAACTATCTCTTTATGCAATAAAAGACTTTCTCTATTTCTAACCTTGAATTTGTGTTGTGGTAGTTGTGCATGATGGAGTTATGAAGGAAAATATTCCTCATCCATTATCCTCCTTTTTGACCTCCTTTAAGGTGTTTTTAAGCTATTGTAGATCTGGATTAGTGTTATACTTGAACCTAGTCCATGAAAAACTTATGTACTAGCAAGATTATGAGGTTGTATGAGCTATCATTATGTTTTGTCGATCTAGTGTGGGTTCAAGCTTATGGGAGTCCTCCATTTTCATTTGGTGCATTACCTTTTATCCTTATTAGGATACCTTTTCCCCTTTCTAACCCTTTTTCCTATAGTGGCATTAGTTTAAGTGATCCATTAAGAGGAAGTCAGTCTTCTCTAGATGTCCAATCCTATTATAGGATACCCACAACCTATGGTTGTTCCCATATTATGATTGGGAGTGGAGGAGCCTGAATAAATATTCCACAAGGGTTAAATCTCGTGCCATAATAGGGACACTAGTTTTCTTAATGTGGCACTAGTGTCTAGATGGTAGGTTGTTGGGCACAATGGGTTAAGATCTAGAAAATCTATTTTGGGATTGTGTTTGAGTTGATATAAGATGTTTTAGGTATGTATAATGGATGGAGAAGTGTGATAAAGGCTCTAGGATAGTTATAGGACTAATCTAGGAATAGGTTGTCTTAAGCAAATACTCTTAGCATCCAAATACCACTTTTAGGTGATTACATTTGACCCCTCTATTCTATAAATGTAGCAAAGCAAAATGACTAGTATAAAGGAAAAAGAAGAGTACTTGGACTTACCTAGGAAGTGAAGCCTATATATCTAAGTCTGACTATGTGAATCTAGGTTTGCATATGTGAAACATGATATAAATCATTGACCTATAATGAAACATGCAAAAAATAATCCTTAATTAAGAAATTATCAAAATCAAAAGACTAAATAAAGTTATTGAGTAAAGGTGAGTATAGAGATAGGAAAGAGGAAAGGAATGAATACATCTTATTGGGTACGTGAACCAATGAATGAACCCAGTGACAACTTGTGTGTGAGAGTGTACATAGTGATCAAATCATTAAATAGCTTAGATTGAGTTGATAGCTTACTCAATCCTCATATATGAGTGGCTCAAGAACTTAATTTGGTATTTACTCCATCATTACCCACCCATGCTTAGTGGATCATAATCTATGAATAGATTGGATAAGACTATAAATGTGTCTTATAGAATAGTATTATGAGATAAGGTAAGATCATACATTAGTTAAAAAATATCCAAATTAATGATAAATATCTAACTTATCAATCCTAATCCTTTAAGGGAGATTGGTAATAACTACAAAGAGCTAATTAAGAAAGGTAATCAAACCTTCAAAGTAGATATTCTCCCTCACAAGTGATCAAGAAGCATGATTTTACCTATATTTGGTTCTCTAAGTCTTTATCAATTAAGAGTAGCATGAACCTCCATATCTCCTAGTGTACCAATCACTTAGGATCACAATATTTATGAATATATGAGAATAAGTGAAACTTGTCTATAGCAATTTTTTCATAGTAAATCTATATAACTGAAGCTTAAAAATGGTGGCCTTGGCCCTATTATTTATACTTTATAAAAATGCTCAAGATCAGATATGACCATCCATCTTGAAATTAGTATGTGTGTCCATGGACTGATTCAATATTAGAGAGTTAAGTAATAAATAATGTCATTAATATTTGGAAGAATGGGACATTGATGAGGCATGGGAGGGATTAATTATGATATTTATCCCATTAATGGTTTATGATGCCACCCCATTGATGATATTATCGGATGATGCAGAATCAAATAATTAATTTATAGTAATTATATTTTCAACAAATTTCATGGAATTTTTACTTAAGCTCTTGATTTGGTTTAATTTTCTTAAGTGGCTTTGATTAATTTTCTTCAATTCTTTGAAAATCTATTACATGCTTAATCAACCTAGTTAGAAATGTCATTTTGCTAAGTCATAATTTTAATGGAGTATAATTAGAATAAGGTGGTAGTTTCATATGGGACAATACTTAGGGTATTATAAATGTGAAATAGTACATCCATGTGATGTGTGCTATTGAATTAGAACAATTCAATGGTCTAGGACATCATTTTTCATGGTCACAATTTGACTCAAAATGATTTAAGAAAAGATAATAATCACAGAAAATGCATTTACCCATTCAAGGATACATTAGCACAAATCAACACCTATACATGATAAGTTCAAATGATTTAGAGCATTTTAGTGATTTTAGTCCAGATTGTGCATTGTCATAGAATATCATTTAGATGGATAATTTTAGCATAATAGTGATAATAATTGGATGTCTATATTTTTACTCTATTTTAGAAGGCATAGAAAGACATTAGGTTAAAGAAATATATTTTCATATAATGAAAGGGTCAAAATAATCAAAAGAAATAAATTTTGTTCTAATTTTTTGCTAAATTTTGCATGAGTCATGACAAAATAGTGTTAATAAAATTCCCCAAATAGCATTTGGGCATCCCATGATGCCCCATCAAGAGGAAGATGGAAAATTTTAAAAATTTGACATGTTGGCCCTTAATCAAAAGAAATAATAATCACGTTAATTTCAATAAAAGAGGCTTAAAATAGAGCAATTAGAATAAAGTAGAAGTAAAAATGGATAAATAAGATTAAATAATAGCCCAAGAGAGATAAAATGGAGCAATCATAGGCCCAGGGGTGAAATTTTTGAAAAATATACTACATTTTGACCACTAGGGGTAAACAAAGTTCATTTTCACCCCTAGATATAGATGATTAGCTTTGTGATGGGATAGTGAGTCTAAATGGTGAATTCACAATTTTGGGAAAAAATCATCAACCAATGGTAAAGTAGTGAATAATAGCAAGACTGTCTGCACTTCGGTAGGAACAAACTATAATTTAATGGGTTTATAAGGAAAGAAAAAATGCCCTATTAAATCGCATGATCACCAAAAGAAGGAAAAATAGGGCCCATATGATATTAATCTAGGCCCAAAATTATAAGAAGAGAGGGTAGGGCCAATAGATGATTAGTCTAGGCCCCAAAATTAGAAGACTCTAGGTAGATTTAATTAGCGACAAGAAAAAAAATGATATTATTCCCTATGTGTGACTTGAAGGACTGAGTCAACATTACTACATCATGAGAGCAATGATCATGAGCTCTTTGGTGACAAGGGATGTTAAACAACAAGCTAATGGGTATTCTTGAGGCTATGAAACTATGGCATGATTATTAGTGATTCTAGTAGATAGGGCCTACTTATCAACATTGGAAGAGAGGTGGTGCTTATAGACCTTAACCTTTTATTTTCTAATTGGGGAGGCCATAATGATATTAGAATATGTACACTACATATTAAAATTACCAATGTGAGGCCTTCATATTATCTACATGTTGGTGAGCTAACAATCTATTCTAGAGGCCCTATTAGGTGTGATTATAGGTTTGGAGGTTGTGAATGGTATTATAAATATAGGTTCTTTGGAGGACATAGCTTGGCCTCTAATGAATAGATATAGAGTGAGATAGGAGATAGGTCCCCCAGAGGTGGTGATATTGATGGCTGTTGTTAGTGGCCTTACGTTGCCTAAAAAGAGCAGATGGTTCTTCCCCCTAGGTCTTATTTAGGATATGTTTGAAAATATGACATGTTTTTCTTGGGTCTAATCATCTTGCCCTAGATATAGAGAGACTAACATATGATAGCTTATCATCACAGGCATAGCATAGGGCACAACACACCTCTCCCAGTTTTATCCTAGGAGGAAATTGCCCTTAAGTAGCAAGTGGGGCTGAGATACCATAGGGGACAATATAATCTAGTGTTTTTGGGATGGCATCTAATAGGGAAAGGGTTTTAGGGTCATATAAGGGACTTTTTTATTAATGGCAAGCCATACATGATATGGAGGATGGGGACTTCATCTAGAGACCTTATATAGAAATAAGTGGTTTTAGATCAAGTATTTGTTTATGATCAATTATATGATCACCCCTTACTATATTATATATCACCATGATTATATGGTGGAGAGGTACATATTAGATCAAGTCCAATAGTATTTTGGTATGAAATAAGTGTTGTAGAAAAGTGTACAAAGTTGTCTTGGTCAGTTTTTGGTTTATTAAAACCAAGCACAAGCATGGGATATTCCCTTTGTACTCAACATTTGAACACTAAGTTATGTCAACATCTATTGACATAAGGCACAGGCCTTATGTACTCACTCTAAGTGCAAATGAGAATGAACTAAGGCCTGCATTGGGTTAGTTTTGCCATGGCATGAGACTCTAATTAGGGGGCTTATCAATTATATAAAAACTTTAGGTAGGTACATAAGTACAAGCATTTCATGGGTTAATCTTGGTGTCATATGGGCACAAGCCTTTTTTTTTACTAATTCTTGTATCATCTAGGTACTTAGGGGGTCACAATGCTACTTTGACCCAAACTATTCATGTTAGACATGCACTCTTAACAAGGATAGGAATACTTGGCATAAAACCTATACTCATTCTCGATACAAATTTATGATGATGTCATGAAATGTTATAGGGACTCCATTAAAAATGTGAACCAATAGCATGCATGAAAATTTATTAACATAATTAAAATATGACATTACAATAATTACTCATTCCACTAGAAATATCAAATATGCATAAATCAAACACATTATGTGTTAATACAACAACCTTCATCATTAATTATAGTTAAAAATAGAGTATAGAGTAAATAAAATTCATAATAAATTATATACTACTTAATGATCCAGAGGCTCATAGATGAGCTTGGGTGCTTATAAATGGAGCATTCATGGCTTCCATACTATTCCTAAACCTTAGGCTACCAAAGTACTATTTACTAAGGATTCATTTTACTAGAGCTCCACTATAATTCTCCATTTCTCCTCCAATTGTTTTGAGCTTCTTAAATAGATTTTAGGAGTATCTCACCAAGGTGGAAGGTGCATGTCGAGTGTCGAGCTAGAGTTTGGTCATCATAACTTCTAATTATATAACTTTGTAAACTCTACACTATAATTACCACATCTTACCAATTTTAAAAGATGCCCTAAAAATCCAAGAGATTATTTAGCCACCTACCAGCTAGCATAATTTATGTTGTGCACTCTCTAACTAGTGCCAAAATACTAAAAACCTAACCACTTGAAAAAAATATTCCTTTGCACCTATGTGGATGTCATGTTGGTGTGAGTCCTTTACTTAATAAAATAAGGGGCCCAACATTACCCCATACGAAAACATTAGTCCATACTCAAACTACAATGTCAAGCTCTTGGGAGCATATAATTCAAGTGCATTCTCCTTAAGTTTGGTGATAAATTCTTCAAATCCCTTAATAGTGAGATTGATTTCTTTGATGGCACTATCTATCTTAGTGGATGTAGTAGTGAGTGCAATCACATCCATTTTTTATAGCTCCTTATGGAAGGACTCAACATTGGCTTTCACCTTTTCCACTCCCATTTAGGATCACTCCTTGCTCATAGGCCTTAGTTTGTAGAGTGCAAAAGAGTGCTTCTATTTTATTCTTCAGATCCTTGATCTAGTTTATAAGTGAATTGACACTTCTCATGATTTTTACCCTCTCTTACCTATTTCATGAGTACATTTATGCCATCAACTTTTCCTTCTCTTTTTTTTTAATTCTTTAGGCACACATCTATAACTAAGTCTTGGTTTGAGAAGCTTCAAAAAATTGCATCTAATGCATCTACACCTTTCTATAATTTAGTGAAGATATATTCTACCTCTTCAAGCTTATCAGTTAGATCTTTCTTCAATGTTATGCTAGGATATTCTTCTTCTTGTGCCCACTTAGGTTTTAAACTTGGGAGAATCTGATCCACTATAACACAAATTTTATCAACTTATGAAAAGTATAAAGTATTGATGCCAATTAGAAGAGATGGTTAGAACAACTCCACATGTTCAAAAAGTGGTTACATCTTGACTTTGGTGGCATGTCCTTCATCCTTGCCTTCTTTGTGGAGATTTTCCCATTTCTAAACCTTTCCATCATTGATGATGTTTTGATGCACAACTTCCATGGCCATCCTGATCATCACATTCTTAGATTGGACTGGGTTCATGGCATGAGGGTTAATAATGAGTGATTCTTACCCCTCATTAGGCTCTTCTAGGCTCAAAGTACCAACTTATTTACCTAAAATTAGGGATCATCCATATAGTGGTCTAGTAAAAATAAGCTTTGTTTGCACATTCTGGTCATGGTGGCTTGGGTGGCCATAGTTATATATATCCACCCATCCTTCCAACACCTTATCCCTTATATTTAAGTTTTTGTCATCCTTTTCGATGATGGCCATTTATATCTGTACTTCTTCTTCATTGATGCCACTTCTCTCTTTGGTGATCTTATTAAAGGACTCACCTATTTGATCCTTGGGGTCTCTTCCTAAAACTTCTCCCCCTCATCCATTTATTCATCCTAAGGTTTCTCAATACTCACCTTCAGGAAAAATTGCTTTAGTGCTAGCATCACCATATTACTTTTTTGCTTCCTCCCTTGTCTCTATTTGTTTCTCTAAGGTTCCAATATTACCTTCTTTTTTGAGATACCCCTTCACTAATTTGATGTGTCTCTTTCATGGATTATTCTACCTTTATGGTAGGGTCACTTGTCACTTGCTTGACCACTTCAACTACTGGTCCTATGCTTTTGGAAACCTTTTGGGCCCTTTTCTTAGACTTTGCCAATTTATTTTCCTTGACAAGTCTCTACTTCTCTTCAAGTGCAAACACATTATTTATGTCCTCTTTTCTCAATCCAATCTTCTTTAAAACCCTTCTTTTCTACTCTTATATTTATGGAAGTAGTATGGAGGCTTCTTCATTGGATGAGGGGCTTGTTAGCTCCTCATTTTTCTCAAATGTGGTGGTTGTACCACTTTTTAGGGCTTTCTATAAATCCTTGGTGCTTGGATCCTCTTCTCATTCTTTTATCTATAGGATATTTTCTCTTATTCTATCTTCTTAGATCTCCTCCTCTATTATGTACATGAGGGTCGCCTCTTTTTCCATCTCTATAAGAGTTATAGTTGAGAATGCAATAGGTCCCTTGGTCATTTGCTTGTGCTTCTTATTGTAAGAATCACTTGATTGAATTAAGGTCATGCACTTATTTGGAGTTGGGAGAATAATTTTATCCTTAGAAGCAATTTTTAACTAAATACACTCCTTAATTTCTTTAAGCTTATCTCCCCATTTATTTTGGAGAGTCTTCTCTTTAAACTTAGGCATAACATTCCCTTCATCACTGACTAAGAGGGGGTGATCATCATCCTTTTCAAGATTACTTCCCTTCCTATGTGGATTTATTTCATAGTATATGTTGAATATCCTCCCATTTATAATCACTCTATCAAGGGGATGTATGTCCATCCTATCGATTTCATCTTCCTCATCCTTGGTGGCCTTGGCTCTAGGGTACACAAAATGGCACCTAATCCTAATTCTACATTAATTCAAAATTTTGACTAGGATCTCAAGATTTTTCACATTAGGTTTCCTCCTTAGCACTACCATAAAATACTTTGATGAGAAGGCATATGATAACTAAATCTACCCTGATAGGTTCCCATATGTGAGTGTTAGGTGCACCACATAGAAGTGTTGCATCATAACAAAGGTTACCATTCTCACTAGTTACTACATAAGTTCTTAAGAGATGTACCACTCCTTCCCAAAGGCTTCAATTTACCTATCATACCATCCTTATTGTTTTGTTTTATACTTTTGTGATAAGTTGGGTGAGAAAATGAATTTTTGGTACTTCATAATAGGGTACTTATGGTTGGGTGGGGCTATCAGCATAAGAATAAATATATACCCCCATCATAAGGTCTCATGTGCTTAATGGCACTCTTGTACATTTTTGACTATCTCTTTACTAACAAACTTAGAGATATTGAATCACACTCTTTCACCCTATGGTGGGCAATACATAATAAGGTTTTAATAATATTAGACCATAAACTACTAGGGAATATTTTAGATCTAACCAAGTGCATATTACCCTCATGATAGGGTCCTAGATGTATTTCATAGGGAATGCAAACACTAACTTGTAGTATCCCAATATATTTGTAACCCTTTCATCCTAAACTTCATCTTCCATCATCTAATGTATGTCTAACCCTACATTAGGTAGTCCCATGATTTTATAATGAAGTAAAAACTATTACCATGTACTCATGAGAGGATGAATTACACCAATTCTTCCATCTCCACAAAACTTAGAATCTTGAATAACTATGTTGTGCTTATTGTTTCTAATTTATCTTTGATGGAGACATCAAAAAGTGTGGTGCCTACCTTTGTCTTTTTTGTGTCAATCATCCAATCCTAGTTTAGATCTTGTGCATTACTTCCTATCCTATGGTTGTAATCCTTGAGCTTGTATATATGTGTAAATGACACCCACTTCTCCACCACCATGACCTCTAGGGGGAATTACACTTCTCTATAATTAAGTTTTATGATTGATTTTGGATTTACTTCTATGATGCTTACACCTTCCACCATCTACACCTCCCATTTAATGGTCATTGATTATTTCACCACCAATGCTTTCTTCACATCCTTATAAACTTATGATGAACCTATGATTAGCCTCTTTTTTCCAATTATAAAATTTTTGCTATTGAAGAAGAGCTGGTTGATCTTTTTGAAGCCTAAAATTTTGCTAGGTGCTTCTTCATAGTCATGAGAAATATGATTATGCATTAGGCTCTCATACTTCATATGATATTAATGGTAGCCTAGTCTTTATAAATAATTTATACTACCCTATTTCTCTATCAATTTCTCTCCACTTTCCTCCTTTTAACTCAAACTAGAATGCAATCTTGTTGGTGGTCTTTCACTCTCATTTGGAAGGGTTATGGATGATTGGTTATCTTTTGGTAGAGTTATATGGTTTTAATGGCTTTAGTTCTATGCTCTGGTTTGAATTATTACAAAGGTTTATAACCTATTGAAGTATATCATCCACCATTTTATAATATGTTTTCAACTACCTCAATTAATGGTTAGCATCATATGGATTCCAAGAAATAAGTGAAACCCTTAAAGTCAAGTAAAATCCACCACCATATACTCATTTATTATGAATATTTATTTTTCCATCATCATAACATTAACATTATTAATGGTTTATTCAATAAAGTGATAGGTGATTCAAATGATCATTTCCCATTGATCATTGGGTGGGTTTCATCTATTTTTATGGTCATTATCTTATGCTTGGTTCAACTTGGCATGACCTTCATCTTTATTATGGCAATCTAGGTATAGTTATTCACGTGCATGTGATTTAGCCTCCTTAGTTCCATCTCTTTTTAGTGTTGTGCTTCCTTTTAATCATACCTCTCTATCTTGGTTAGTTTCTCTGCACTTTCCTATCTCTTTTTTCAACCTTCCCTACCCCATATAAATCCTTACACTATTCCTCCAATGCCTAATTGTCTCTTCTTGATATTTTGTGCATGAATATTTTATGCACCTCCCTTCATTAAATTTTAATTATAGCTTATTTAAACCTATAAAAATTTGCATGTGCCTAGAAACTTAGGTGTCTAGCCTTGGACACTTATAAAATGACTGTGCTTGATTCACCAAACTAGATTTATGCTTGTAAGTGCCATAATAGTTTTCGTATGGGCCTAAAATCACCATGATTATTCACTCAACACAAAAAAACAAATATAAGAAAATATTTGGCTTACATCAAATTTTATAATGGTCAAAATGAATCAACTGAATTATGATTGGTAAGTTAGTATCACATGGCATAAGCTCCATCCTAGTGATTTTATAAATTCAAAATGTTACCATTTAAATGTCTAGGGAGAATTTATCATCAATATGCATAGCTTGCATGTGATAATATCTAATATAATTTGGATGACATAAGGTCTCATTCACATAATTTTTAGCTTACTTGGGTGATTAATGTACTTAGAGTTATATAACAAGACTAGTGTAACTTCTATAAATACCTTATGATTGATGTGATTATCTATTGAGTGTGGAGCCCTTTGGGGATATCAAATGACCATAGGAGTACATTTTGGGGGCCTAAAGAGATCCAAAAATGTTGAGAGTGAATTTTCCCCACTCCAACTCTTGTGGAACCTTGCTCCACATGTGAGTGTAATATTCCTTATTTTATCTAATTTTTATGGTTCCATGTTTTATGGAGTTGGTTGTTAGATGTTTATTTTCCATGTTAACTTCCTTATTTTGAGGGAGTTAGTTTTTAATTGGGAAATGCATTAACTTACTTGTTACAAAGATTTGGTTTTGATCACATGATTGTTGGAAAATGTGACTTTAAAGGTGGAGAGTCAATCTTGACATGTTTATTCCTAGGAGAGATTTTGGATGAGCTTGATGAGGTGGAACTGAGTTCTCCTTTAGTGCATAATACTTATCTTGGATAATCATGGTGATTTTCTCCTCCTTTGGTGGAATTTTCCTAATTTTATATATATAGGGTGTGGTTTGGCCTTTAGAGGCTGATGGCTTATTTGTAGGGTGTGGCTTAGCTTGTGAAATACAACATTGTGCAACTGTAGGTGAAAGTGCAAGTGTAGATGTTTATACAAAGTGCAAGTGTTTATTGTAGGGTGTGGTTTAGCTTGTGAAATACAACATTGTGCAACTGTAGGTGAAAGTGCAACATTTATTTGTGCAATATTTTATCTAGGATATTTTTCTATCTCTATGAGAGTTCATTGTAATCTTATTTTTATATTATAGTTTTATTTGAGGACTTTCTTGGTGGATGGAGCCCACATTGGGTAAACCATAATAGATTTGTGTCATATGTGTTTTTTCTTATTCTCTCCATTTTTATGTTTTCATAATATCTATGATTTGAGGAATGTTTCCATGATACACGTTATTGCATAAGTTAGATCTAATTTATGGTTATATTAAATCTAATTTATTATTTTTTTAATTCCTAATAACTAGTATCGAAGCCATTAGTTGTGTTTTGTTGAAGTGGTAAATCCCAAGAAGGCTATTAACTTGAGTGGGAGCTATGGAAGAAGAAATTAGATTCAAGTTAGAGAAGTTTGATGGTAATAATTTTAGATTGTGTAAAAACTAGATGGAAGAATACCTATATCAAAAAGAGCTACATCTCCCCTTAGAGGGGAAAAGAGAACAACCTGTAACTATGAGTGATGTAGATTGGTCATTGCTTGATAGGAAGGCATTGGGAGCCACACAATTATTCCTTGCAACTTTTGGTGCACTTAATATATCTAATGAGAAAACCACAAAATATCTCATGGATAAACTTGGAAAGTTATATGAGAAACCCTCTACTTATAATAAAAAAATTATTATGAAAAGATGGTTTAATAGCTAGTCATCTAAATTATTTTAATATGGTTGTAAGTATGCTCACTTTATTTTGAATTAATTTTGATGATGAATTTAGACATTTGCTAATTTCATTTTCTTTCCCTGATAGTTCAGATAGTTTGTCATGGATGTGAGTAATGCAATCCCTACCAAGGGAAGCTTAAATTTTAAAGATGTTGTAGGTGTGATTCTTAGTGTGGAGATGTGAAGGAAAAGCACTGTTGAATCATCTTTAGGTAATGCTTTATCCATTTTTAATAAATAGAATCAAAAGTATAAGAGTAAAGGCAACTATGGAAATTCAAAGGGTAGATCTAAGTCCAAATCTAGATCTAAGATGATATGATAGCATTGTGGGAAAAGTGGACACTCAAAGAAGGATTGTTGGTCACTTTGGGAAAAGAATTCCAACAAGGAGGAAATGAATGAGGTAAATGTGACATCAGGTAAATCATTCTAGGATGCCTTGATTCTTTTTATTGATAGTTTTTTTGAGTCTTGGGTATTAGATTCAGGGGCTTCTTTTCATGCCACCCCATATATGGATTATTTAATTAATTATGTTCAAGATAATCTAGGATATATTTATCTTGGTGATGATGAACCATGTGCAATAGTAGGGAAAGGTTGTGTTTAGGTTAAGATGTAGAGTGGGAACACATGGATCCTTAATAATGTTAGACACATGCCTATGTTGAGATGGAATTTTGTTTTAGTGGGGTAACTGGGTAGTGAGGGATGTTTAGTATTGTTTACTATAGATTCTTGGAAATTTACCAAAGGTGCTCTTGTGATCTCAGGAGGTAATAAAGTTGGTACCTTTTATTTGAATATTAGTGTTGATTATATTGATTTAGTTTTTGCAAATGGAGATGCAATTATGTGACACTATTGGCTCGGTCATATGAGCCATAAGGGCATGCAAAGATTAAAAGATAAGTTACATGGATTGAAAGATCTAGATATAGAACTATGGGAGAATTATGTGTACAATAAATAGAAGTAGGTTAAGTTCTTGAAGGTTGGACCCACAAATAAAGATCACACATTAGATCTGGTACACTTAGATGTATGGGGACTAGCTCAAGTATCTTATATCGGTGAATCTCATTATTATGTTACTTTTATTGATGATTTAACTATGAAAGTTTGGGTTTATTGTATTAAAAATAAATTTGATGTATTTGACACTTTTAAGAAGTGGAAATCCTTGGTTGAGAATTAAATAGGTCTCAAATTGAAATGTCTCATATTAGATAGTAGAGTTGAGTATTGTATTAATGCTTTATTTGATTATTGTTCTAACAATGGAATCCATAGGCAAAGAATGGTTCAAAGAACTCCAAAGTATAATGGGGTATTTGAAATGATGGATAGAAAAATAATGGAACATGCTAAGAGCATGAGGTTACATGCAGGGTTGCCATTTTAATTATGGGTAGAAGCAATTAACATAGTAGTATATCTGATTAATAGAGGACCTTTTATTCCTTGGGATGAGGGAATTCTTGAACAAGATTGGTCTAGTAAGAATGTTGATTATTCTTTTCTTAGAGCCTTTAGATGTGAGGCTTTTTTCTATAATTAAGAAAGAGAATAAGACCAAGTTAGAGGCTAAATCATAAAAATGAACATTTGTTGGTTATGGTGATGATGACTTTGGTTTTCATTTATGGAGCATTAAAGGTAAGAAAATATTTTGGCCTAGAGATGTAGTTCTTAATGAAAAATTCATGTATAAAGATCAGTTTTAGGAACAAGAACAAAAAGAGTACATAATTTTGGATGAAATTTTAGATGGCAAAGTATCTAATGATTTAGTTTAGGAACATTCTACACAAGGACCCTAGACTCCTATGGTAAGGTCTTATAGGGTAAGAAGATAAATTGAAAATTTTTCTCCTTATTTGAATTATTTGTTACTCACTGATAATGCAGAACTAGAGTGTTATCAGGAATCAATGTAAGTAGATGCCAAGATAAAATGGGAACAAACCATGGATGAGGAGCATAGATATCTCATGGAGAACCAAACATGGGATTTGGGAAGGCTACCCAAGGGAAAGAGTGAATTATCAAATAAGTGGTTATTTACAATATAAGAAGAGGATGAAGGGATAAAAAGGTATAAGGCCAATATGGTGGTCAAGGGGTTTACACAAAAATTAGGCATTGATTTTGATGATATTTTATCTTCTGATGTAAAAATGACTTCTATTAGGACTATTCTTGGTTTAATTTTAGTTTAGGATTTACACTTAGAATAGTTAGATGTGAAAATTGATTTTCTTCATGGTGATTTGGATGAACAGTTGTATATGAAGCAACCATAGGGATATGAGGTTAAAGGGAAGGATAACTATGTGTGTAGACTAAAGAAGAGTTTGTATGGCCTGAAACAAGCTCCATGACAATGGTATAATAAATTTGATTGTTTTATGTTGGAACAAGAATATCAAAGGTGTTATTATGACCATTATGTGTACATCAAATATTTTGATGATGGTTCCTTTATTATATTATGCTTGTATGTTGATGCCATGATAGTTATAGGAAAGAACATACATCATATTCATATGCTCAATAAATATCTTAGTGACTCCTTTTCTATGAAGGATTTGGGTGTTGTAAAGCAAATCCTTGGTATGAGGATTACTCATGATAGGAAGGAGAGGAAGCTAATCATATGCCAATCAAAGTATGTGAAAAAAATATTGGAAAGTTTTAGTATGTTGGATGCTAAATCTATTAGTACTTATTTGGTAAGCCACTTTAGATTATCAAAAGAGTAGTATCTCAAGACAAAAGCTGAAAATCTTAAGATGTCCAAGGTACCTTAATCATCGACAATTGGCATCTTGATGTATGTCATGGTTTGTACTAGGTCAAATATTTCCCAAATAATGGGAGTTATGAGAAGGTATATGAGTGATCTAGGTTATGAGGATTGGTAGGTAGTGAAATGGATTCTTTGGTATTTGAGAGGAACCATGGATTTTGCATTATGTTATGGTGGATCATATACCACTTTGCATGGTTATGTGGACTCAGATATGGCAAGGGATATTGATAGTATAAGAAGTATAATAGGATATATATTTACTATTGGAGATATAATAGTTAGTTAGATTTCTAAGATACATAAGGTTGTGGCTTTATTAACCATAGGGCAAAGTATGTTGTTTCCATAGAGGCTAGTAAGGAGATTATTTGGTTATAGGAGTTATTTTGAGAGTTGGGGCATGAGTAGGAAGTTGGGTAAATACATAGTGATAGTTAGAGTGTTATTAATTTGGCAAAGAACTCCACTTTCCACTTGAGGATGAAACACATTTAGTTACACTATCACTTCATCACAAAAACTTTAGAGAACTTGGTGAAGATGGAGAAGATTCATACTAGCCATAATCCTATGGATATGATGACCAAGGTGGTCACATTAAACAAACTAAGACTATGTTTAGATTTGGTTGGACTTAGTGGTCATGGAGCAGTGATAGATTCTATTTAGGAGAAATGGTCTCCAAGTGGGAGATTATTGAGTGTGGATCCCTTTGGGGCTATCACATGACCATAGGAATACATTTTTGTGGCCTAAAGAGATCTAAAAATGTGGGGAGTGAATTTTTCCCCACTCTAAATTTTGTGGAACCTTGCTCCAATTATGAGTGGAATATTCCATGTTTTATCTAATTTATATGTTTCCATGTTTTATAGAGGGATTTTAGATGTTTATTTTCCATGTTGACTTCCTTATTCTAAGGGAGTTGGTTTTTCATTAGAAATTGTATTGACTTCATTATTATAAGGAGTTGGTTGTGATCACATGATTGTTGGAAAATGTGACTTAAAAGGTGGAGAGTCAATCTTGGAATGTTCCTTCTTGGTGGAGCTTTTGGATGAGCTTGTTGAGGTGGAACTGAGTTGTCCTTGAGTGGATAATGCTTATCTTAGATAATCATGGCAAGTTTCTCCTCTCTTGGTGGAATTTCCCTCATTTTTTATATATATAGGGTGTGGTGTGGCCTTTAGAGGTTGATGGTTTATTTTTAGGGTGTGGCTTTAAGGATCAGAGTCAAGGTACAGATGATTATGTAAAGTTCAAGTGTTTATTATAGGG
Source organism: Torreya grandis (assembly GCA_037957365.1). NCBI lineage: Eukaryota > Viridiplantae > Streptophyta > Pinopsida > Cupressales > Taxaceae > Torreya > Torreya grandis. The sequence continues at coordinate 1,240,326 of JARHVA010002238.1, forward strand.
TATGGTTTAATAACTTGTGAAATACAACATTGTGCAAGTGTAGGTGAAAGTGCAACATTTATTTGTGTAGTGTTTTCTACAAGAGATTTTTATATATCTACAAGAGTTCATTGTTGTATTATTTTTAGATTACAGTTTTAGTTGAGGACTTTCTTGGTGGATGTAACCCACATTGGGTAAACCATGGTAGATCTATGTCATGTGTGTTTATTTCTTTTTCTCTCCATTTTTAAGACTTCATAATATCTATGATTTAAGGATTGTTTCTATGATACATGCTATTTCATAAGTTAGATTTGATTTATGGTTATATTAAATTTGGTTTATTTATTTTTTAATTCCTAACATTATCATGGCACAGCTTTTACCATTCCTTTTCAATCTAATGGCTCCACTATGCCTGGGAACATGTCTCATCTAGGTGTTCCAAGTCTTCTAGGGTGTGCTTAAATATTTTTGGTCATCCAATCAGCTAATTTACATGATACACAATGAGGGATATAGGAATTCCATAGGTAAAATGGCCTCTATGCCAAACACCAGTTAGAATGGTATAACCTTTTTAAGTGCTTATATGTTGTGTGATAGGCCCATAATACTGCTAACAAATGAACATCCCAATCTTTGTGACTAGCATCATATATTTTTGTGAGGCACATTTCAAATATATTATTAAATGATTATATGATTCCATTTACTTGGGGATGGTAAGGTGTCTGTTGATGGCATAAAATTGTGCTAGATCCTAGCTAATCAACAATGGGAAGTTTCAAGCTATGGGATGATGCACCTTAAAACAACCTCCAGGTTTTAAAGAAGTTGGTCTCTTCTATTTATAGGTGTTGGGAAAAGGGATAGGAGATTAACAAAAACACAAAATGTAGGAATTGAAACCTATCTATGGTGATGCACCTGAGCATAATCCTAATCCTAACCTGAGCACAACGTGACTATTATAGGATTCTATTACATTTAAGAGTAGACAAGTGCATGATCAATGTAAAAGATTGGAATAACTAAAATAAAAGGCTCACAATAGGGGAGTCTTTTGTTGAGATATAGGAATTGTTAACAAAGGCATAGTGTTCTATCTTCTCAGTAGAATCCTTTAATCACATAAGAGGCACATAAATCATGCACAGTTATGTAAAACTTCAAACTCCAAAAAATGAGATAAAAGCAAATAACATTTCCAATCACAACACTAGAAAATCTACATTATAGACTACTTTGCAAATGACACAGACAACACCAACCAAGGCATGGAGCTCAAATTTCATTAATTCATTCAGCCACATAAAGGGCACAAAAACATGCATGATTATATCAACCTTATAAATCAAGAAAATTGAGATAAGAGCAAATGATATTACTAGTCACAAACTTCAAAAAGTCTAAAACTATGAGAATTCCCCCCCTTTCTTTAGATTTTACAATCCTGCTTATGTAGCCTTGGGTGTCTCCTTTGATCACTTTCTTTCCCACACAATCTTCTCCATCCTTCACCTTTTTGGTCACTCAACTATCTACTCTGCCTCAGCTATTAGGGGAAAAATAGACGGTGCCTTCAATGCTTGCAAGCCCCAAAAATCTACTTGGTGCACTATTTCATCTACTCAAATTAACTCTCACCAAATTTCCCTCTAGTTTTGCTGTAACAAGTAGACATGCACTCTGTTATGTTAGGACGAAAGAGGATACTTAGCCAATTTATGAAAAACTCTCCTTTTGATCGAGAATGCACTGGAGGATGACACCTAGCCACTTCCACTTTCTTTAAAATATCATCCAAGACCTGCCACAATCTTCATTCAGTGATTAGGCTCGAAGGTGATCTCTTAGAAGTTGATATGTGGTGACCTCCACTACTCTTGGGAAAACATGTGGTACCTTCCACTTTTCCTATTGGGGGTATGTGGTGCCTTCCACTTTTTGGGGATGGTGTAGAGAGGGACCTAGAAGGTGACACTTGGCAGCCTCTGCTGCACTTTGATACTTAGCAAAATGAATGATGCCTTTATGTGTTGAATGGAAAGCATGAACCCAGGTATTAAAACAAAGGCTCTTGGCAGTCGACACATGGTGGCTTCTACTACTTATTCAAAAGGTCATTTAGGGCCTCCATAATTGCCACCTAGCAGTTTTTGCTCTCTCTATCACTCAGCTCATTGAAAGTCTTTGTCAAAATAGAAAACATAGGTGCCTCTTATGATATGTGGATGTTGACATGTGGTGCATTTTGTTTAACTACTACTAGGCATGTGGCATGATCTGTGGTTCTCTGAAAAGTTACAAAGAGGTCCATAGAAGTTGCTAGCTATCCATCTTCATCTCCTGGAGGCTGACATGTGGTCACTTCCACTTAAATCCAATACTTAGGCCAAAATTGAAATGAAATGAAACAAAAGGTAAAAAGGGACTATGCTCTAAGGATGACACTTGGTAACTTCCACTGTGCTAGGCAAAACAAACCCGTCCTCTATTCCAAAATTTTGTAGCTTCACCCAAAGTGCCAAAATTACAGTGCTCAACTTAAAATAATTGAATACGACATAGAGTAGGAAATTACTCTATAGTTATTGGTGACCATCAGGACTTTTGAGCCTGCTCAAAAATAACCTGACTCCTGCTCAATCAAAATTTCAAAATTTACAACTTCAAAAGAGATGTCTAAAAGATAGACCACTCATGGTCAGATAATCCTTGATTGTTCTACAACTCATCAAAAGCCAAATCCAAGATAATGAGATCCTTGTGCGAGAAGGTTTGTATGACCTAGGCAGTGGCTTTTAGCTGGGATTCTAGCTAGAAAATAGGAATTAGAATAGTTTTGACCTCAGAGGTTGGAGAATCATCTCACAAGCTCTGAAAAATTGTTTGATCCCTTTGCCTGGCCAGCATCAATGGTTGGATTTAGTCCACCATCAGCATCATCCTCACATCCAAAAATGGGGAAGGAAGGCCCAGTCACACAAGATCTTTAATGTGTTGCCTTATTTCACTAATGCCTTCTTTGATGACATTGAGATAACTTATACAATTATTGGCTATGGCATTATGATTGAGCTCCTTGTTGACCCATTTCATAGTGTCCATTCTATCAAGAGTCTTCATGGCTACCAATGTTACATCCCTTGAGCTGTAGAGCTTCTCTAGTAAAGAATGAGAGTCTGTGACTCTTTTAGAGATCATGGCCAAAGTGATTTATATCAGATTCTTGACCCTCTCACACAGCTGCTATGCTTTGAGGAGGAAGGTGAAAACTAGCCTGAGCTAGAGAATCTCCAAAGAAATTCTCTCCCACACTGACTTGTAAAGACCCTTTACCAGCTGCACCACTCTAATATCTCTTAGCCTATTAGCCAGCTCAATTACTAGTTACGTGGTCCACTGCTACTCTGGCTAGAGCTAGGCTTGAAAAGTCATAGCCTTATTTTATTCTTCTAGAAACCATTGCTATTATTGGGTAACCTATAGTTGGAGTCCTTTGACTCTTCCTTGTAGTTTTACATTTTACCATCTTAGAGTTGTTGCTGCATCCTTTGCAAGTGCAAGCTCTATCTTTAATGAATCATTTTGGGCCTAAATTACTCATTGAGTTTGGAGGGAAATAATATCTTGCAAGTATTTCTATAGACTAGCTATTTCATTATCCTTCTAGTTTTGTTGTTTGGCCAAACTATTATAGTTTGCCTTTTCTATGGCTAGGTTAGCCTCCATATTCTACAGTCTCCTTGATATCCTCAAATAATCTATTGTGACCACTGAAGTGGATTTAGTCATGAGCTTGACTCTATCTTGAGGCCTGAACAGGGACATGTCGATGGCCACTATGTTCATCGTGTAGTCTTTTAGCTGTATTTGTTAACTCAGCCTAGCAATGTTGGGTGACAAATGGGTCACTGTCAGCTACTGTTAGATGGGGTCAAATTGTGACCTCAAATGTGGAACCGCTAATGCTTTATTCTCTTTATTCCTCTTCTTCTCCAATTGGGCTTCTCTTGCCTTCCTTGCGACATCATCTTGCATCTAGAAGGTGGAAGGGGATGCAATATGTCCCCCTGTGAAGGGAAATTCTTATGGTAGGTCATATTGGAGAGGCATTGGTTGTGTAGGGGTGAGTTGTAGGGGCATATTTTTGGGAATGGAAGGGGAAAAATAGGGTAATGTTAAGGCTTGAGGCATCAAGGATGAGGTGAATTGCAAAATGGGAATGGCAGCAGTGGTGGGAGGTGTCATTTGGTTGGGTGGAGGCATGGATTGAGAGGGAGGAGGGGGAGTAATTCCTACCTGAGGAGAAGTTGTAATGCTATGTACTGGGTGCTGTGAAGGCTCTTCTTCCTCTTCTGGGTCTAATTGGAACTGCACCCTTCTTCTCTTCTTGGGTGTTTCTGATGTTCCTAACATCTCTAAATCTCTTGTATAATATCCTGGTATGAACCTTTCACAAGATAAAAACATGCTTGTTGCAACAAATTTTACTAGGTGTCACAATCACAATGAGCAAGATATTTTTGCAGGAATGCTTGAGAGTTTGTAAACTTTAAAATTTGCTAAGAGATATTTATGGGGCTATCAAGTCCCAAATAGCATTAAATTAAGGTGACCATTAGCAAATCCTACTCAATCTTTGGGAAATAATGAGGTGGACACATTATGGAGTGCAAGGTACCTTGAAAATCTCAAAAGATCTAGGAAAGCATTTATTATAGAAAAAATAAAGAATTAAAGAATTTTCTTAAGGCGCTGCCTCTGCATCTAAAATGCTTATTTTAAAAGAAAGTGGGAAAGTAAAAAGAAAAAAAACAAAAATAAAGCAATGCGGGAATGGAAACTACCTAACTATATTTATGACAAATTCTTACTTCTCTCCAGTGTCAAAAATGAACTTTCCCACATCCTCTTTATGACAAGTCAACTTGTGTTGCCATACCGGTGATTGCAATGGATATGTCGTTGATGGAATGTTCACTGCACCAGCCACATGGGTTTGCTTGCACTCAAATGAGTCTAATAAAAATGTGTATTTGACATCTATGAAATCTTCTTGTCCTTGAATGCTCATCAAATGTTGGTTCTTCATGTTGTCGGTTGTCACCAAGAAATCATTAGCTATTAGTTCTTCACTTTGTGCCTTTTGATATCCATTATCTCTTGGCTCATCTCCTTTGAATTCCAACTTTATTTCATCATCATGCTCCGTGATGACTGCATCCTCTTGAAAGGATGAATCTGAAAGCTGGCATGCTTCCTACATACTCAGATGAGTGTCACATTCATCTTCTCCATATCCTTCTTGAATGATAGTGTCACCTATCTCAATGGTTTGATCAAGGGAGTATCTATACTCCTCCATGTCTTCTTGCAAAGTGAGGAAGAAGTTAAAAATGATCTCTTCCTCATCTGAAGTTAAGGAAAAATCTTTTAGCTTATCCTCTTGCTCATCAAAAGGGGTGCCTATGGTGATTTCTTCCTCATTTGTACTTATGGTATCTTCTTGACTAGCCATGAATTAAGCGTACTCTTTTGCATACTCAGCTACTTCCTTCAAAATATACTCTTCTTCAAAAAAGGATGAAGAAGAAGGATGTGATGGAAAATAATAAGCCTCTTCAGGAAGGGTAGAAGGGTCTTGAGGGGAAGGTGAGAGTTTGGGGACCTCTTCCCTTATTGCTGTCATAGACTTTGCATTATTAGGGAAATGATCTTGACAAGTCTAACCTTGTTCATGAATAGGGGTGACATATGTTTGATATGGGATTTGTGGTGGTGGATATGAATTTTGGTAGACTTGGTAAGGCTAGTTCTCATGAATGCTTAGCCTCTCTTCTAGAAATGCAATCAATCCACACACCTCTAGTATTTCATATGTAAGCTTTTGCCAATTTTCCCTTTCAATGGGGTCCCACTCACTTTTGATTAGGTCAATTGCTTCCCTCACTTGATAGATGACATGACAAGGAACTTCTTGGCCATATCCCCTTCTGTTGTCAAGCTCTAATACATAATTCTTAAAACCCATCAATGTTTTTTTGAAGGTGAAAATAAGGCTAGGTTGGGCATGACATGTGGCACATTGGGGAGACTGATCATAAGATTGGTATAGCTCATAACCATCTACATCCTTGTTACTTGTCATGGCTCTAATAAAAGCCTGTTCTTGATTAAATATATAATGAGAATAAGACTCATAACTATTAGTAACAGAGTTATACATACCAAAAGGGATTTCTTGATGATATTGCTTGATCGACTGATGACTTAGAGTCACTGTTGGTGTTGATGAAAACCTCCAAAGGCTAATTGGCTGAAGAATACACCAAAATTTCTTCAACTCTTTGAAATATTGGTCCCACTGGGCATGCCAAAAATTGTTGATGACATAAAATTGTGTTAGATCCTAGCCAATCAATAATGGGAAGTTCAACCTGTGGGATGATGCAGCTTGAAACAACCTCTAGGTTTTAAAGAAGCTGGTTTCTTCTATTTATAGGTGTTGGGAAAAGGGATAGGAGATTAATAGAAACACAAAATGTAGGAATTGAAACCTATCTATGGCAATGCACCTGAGCATAATCCTAATCCTAACCTGAACACAGAGTGACTATTATAGGATTCTATAACATTTAAGAGCAGATAAGTGCATGATCAATGTAAAAGATTGGAATAACAAAAATAGAAGGCTCACAACAAGGGAGTCTTTTGTTGAGATACAGGAATTGTTAACAAAGGCATAGTGTTCTATCTTCTCAATAGAATCCTTTAATCACATAAGAGGCACATAAATCATCCACAATTATGTAGAACTTTAGAATCCAAAAAATGAGACAAAAGAAAATAATATTTCCAATCACAACACTAGAAAATCTACAGTATAGACTACTTTGTAAATGACATAGACAACACCAACCAAGGCATGGAGCTCAAATTTTCTTAATTCATTTAGCCACATAAAGGGCATAGAAACATGCACGATTATATCAACCTTATAACTCAAGAAAATTGAGACAAGAGAAAATGATATAACTAGTCACAAACTTCAAAAAGTCTAAAATTATGAGAATTTCCCACCTTTCTTTAGATTTTACAATCCTATTTATATAGCCTTGGGTGTTTCCTTTGATCACTTTATTTCCCACACAATCTTCTCCATCCTTTTCCTCTTTGGCCACTCAACTATCTACTATGCCTCCATTGTTAAGGGATAAACAGATGGTGCCTTCAATGTTTGTAAGTCCCAAAAATCTACTCGGTGCACTATTTCATCTACTCGAATTAAATCTCACCAAATTTCCCTCCAATTTCATTGTAACATGTAGATGGGCACTCTATTCTATTAGGACAAAAGAGGATACTTAGCTAGTTTATGAAAAACTCTCCTTTTGATTGAGAAGGCACTGGAGGATGACACCTAGCCGCTTACGCTTTCTTTAAAATATCATCTAGGACCCACCACAATCTTCATTTAGTGATTAGGCTTGAAGGTGATCTCTCAAAAGTTGATACGTGGTGACCTCCACTGCTCTTAGGAAGATACATGGCATCTTCCACTTTTCCTGCTAGGGGTATGTGGTGCCTTCCACTTTTTGGGGATGGAGTAGAGAGGGACCTGAAAGGTGACACTTGGTAGCCTTTGCTACACTTTGATACTTATTAAAATGAACAACACCTTTATGCGTTGGATGGGAAGCATGGACCCAGGTATTGAAATAAAGGCTCTTGGTAGTTGAGACATGGTGGCTTTTAGTACTTCTTCAAAAGGTCATTCAGGGCCTTTGCAACTGCCACCTGGCACTTTTTTCTCTCTCTGTCACTTAGATCATTGAAAGTCTTTGTCAAAATAGAAAACACAGGTGCCTCTTATGATATGAAGATGCTAACACATGGTGCATTTTGTTTAATTACTACTAGGTATGTGGCACGATCTGTGGTTCTCTAAAAAGTTACAAAGAGGTCCTCAAAAGTCACTAGCTATCCATCTTCATCTCCCAGAGGCTGACACGTGGTCACTTCTACTTGAATCCAATACTTAGGCCAAAATTGAAATGAAATGAAACAAAAGGTAAAAAGGGACCGCGCTCTGAGGATGACACTTGGAAGCTTCTACTACACTAGGCAAAATGAACCCATCCTCTACTCCAAAACTCTATGGCTTCACTCGAAGTGCCAAAATTGTAGTTCTCAACTAAAAATAATTGAATACAATGTAGAGTAGGAAATTACTCTATAGTGTCATTTTATGATGCACCACCATAAATTCAGTCAATAAGATCTAAATGGCTTTGTTGATGAAGTACATGTCATGGTCACTAGTAAAGCTAAATGAATAACAATAATGATTGATGATATTATCATAGATGAATCTTACTACTATGGTAACTATACAATCCTTGGTTGACACTAATTTGACCCACTTGGTGAAGTAATATATGGTAACTAGAATGTATCATGCACTTATGCATCTTGTAATGGGAGTAATAAGCCCAACAAATTTAATGGCCCATTTTTCAAATGGAATTTGGGATATGATGGGATGATAGTCATCTCATCCTAGTGGTTTGATTTTCATGTGCACTGATAGATGTCACAATATTTAGCATAACCCTTTATTTCATGAAATAGAGTTGGCCACCACAAGCCTAATTGTAGTACTTTTTGCTCCATAGCTCTGCAGTACAATGGACTCCAACAATCCCCTCATACACATATTATAGGATTACGTCCCATTAATTCTCTAAGACACATCAGTTCATAACTTTGTCATGGCTCAACGTGTATAGTTCTCCACCAATGAGTTGAAAAGGGCTGATGTAAACTATGATTTTATTCTTCTCCTTAGTCATCATGGTCTGAGGTGTAGATACAAATATTAAAAATGTGGCAATGTCTGCCAAGTCTTTTAGGATGTGATAAACCCTATAAAGTTGTGCATCAAGAAAATCATCCTTGATTGGCATTATCACATCATCATCATTGATGTAGGATAGATTATTTGGGCTCAAGTTTTATTTTCTAGGCTTTACTATAACAAAGAACTAGAACTCTTAAAATAAAAGAATCCATCAATAAATGTGCTCATGTAGAATTTGCTTGTTTATTAGCTACTCAAGTGCCTTGTGAGTAGTGAAGAAGATGAATGGGGTCACCAGTAGATATTTTTAGAAATTATATAGGGCATAGATCATGGTAATCACCTTGTGCTCAGTTGTGGTATAGTTATATTATGTCTTGGTTAATTTTCTACTTGTAAAAGAAATGGGATGATCCATTTTAACTTTGCTTGGTTTCACAAGTATGGTTTCAATTGTAGAACTAGATGCATTGACATGGATGTGAAAGGGAATTGCCTAGTTGGGAAATTGTAATATTGATGCACTTGATAGTTTGAGATTTAAGGTCTCAAATGCATCTTCTTGAGTTGTGTCCCAATAGAAAGGTCCATCATTTTAAAAGAAATCTTTTAATGGAACCACAATATTGGAATAGTTCCTTATGAACTTCCTATAGTACACATAATTTTTGAGAAAGGCATGAACATATTTCTCCATTTATGGGGTTTATATTTGAAGTATGATTGCAATATTTTCTAGATCAAAGAGTAGACCATCCTTGTAGATGATGTGCATGAGCAAAGTACCAAAAGGCATTGTGAATACACACTTATTGAGGTTAAATGAAATTTTAAACTACCTACACCTTTCAAACATAAGGAATAAGTTATCATAGTGATGATTCACTAATGCATACACTATTCAATCATCTAAGTATACTTAGATGAACTTACGAATAAATTATATAAAAGTGGTGGTTACCACTCAAGAGAACATGACTAGTGCATTATTTAATTCAAAGGGCATCATTTTATATGAAAAAATACCCAATTCAATCATAAAGGTGGTTTTGGGCTTGTCCTCCTCCTTGATCTAGACTTGATGGTATCTTGAGAACCCATCAATAAGGGTGTATATCTCACAACCTATGATGCCATCCAATACTTTATTGATGAACAAAGTTGGAAAGGGGTCAGTCACATAGGTGGCATTCAATAGCCTATAGTTAATAGAAATTTAAATACACTCATCCTTTTTGGTGTTGATGACTAATGGGATCATCGATTCAGATTCTTGTATAAGATAGATGACACTAGTGGCTAGCATGCCATCGATCTTCATCTTAACCTTGGTGCAAAGATTTGGGTTCATCTTGTAATGCCATTTATTGAAAAAATCTTGTAGCATCAAGTAGTTTTATGCTTATCTTCTTGATGGATGGGTTTTTTCCTTTCATATCTCTATATTTTCAAGGGAAAAATTCTTGAAATTCCTTTAGGAGATCCATAATATGTGCTAATTCTGAGTTAGACCACTAGGCACCCATAGTGTAAATTTTTGGTTCCCCTTCTAAACTAACATCTACCTTGGTAGTTTTCAATGGCATTTGGTAGGGTTCATTATTCTCTTGGTATGAATCCTAAACTTGTCTACTTCCCTCAGTAGTCTCTACCCAAAGATGGGTAGGGTCTTCTTCTTCTAGGGAACTATACTTAACATGGTGCACTAACTTCCTTTTGCCTAACAAATTATTGCAATTATGCATCTTCCATGTGTCATCATCTTCATTTCTAGAGTCAATGTTGAGAGTTTACTCTTTAAATAAGGTTGGGAGTGATAACACTTTTTTTTAAGATGTATTTTATGCACTCTTCCAATATTATAGTGCCTTCAAACACTTACCTTTGAACTACCTATAGTGGCTCAATCAATTCAATGTTTTCTGAAGAGAAGGAGAATGTGTGAATAAACCGCTCCTTAAGGGTATCCTATTTGGTTCTCTCATGATGAATCTTATTGATTATGTACCATGCCAATGCTTTCATCTTTAAGGTGTTATAGAAGGCATGCACCCATAGATTCCTTAGGGAAATTTTCCCATAGACATTTCACATTTATATGTAAATATGCACATGTGTTATAGTGTCAAAATCACCAAAGTAGGTTAAGATGTCTAGGTCCTCATTAATCTTTCTAAATCTAGTGAAAATATATACCTTCACATCTTTCCAAGTTGGAAAGCTAGGACCTTTTGCTTCCCACCAATGAGTGATAGTGTTCTTCGATGTATATAGTAGTGTACCCATTCTATTTTCCTTTTTTAGGATGCATGACTTGATGTCATAGACATAATCTTTCACTGGATTATTCCTTTCATATTTTGGGAGTACTATAAGTTTTTCCTTACTAAGGTAAAACACTCTTTTTACCCTCTTCTTGGAATAAGGGACACATATTTTGTAAGAAAACTCAACCTACATCCAACATATCTTTATTTGTTTTAGCAACTTTATGCATATTAAGTGGTACTAACAACTAGTGGTCTCATATGCTTCCTTGACCTATCAGTTATAAGCAACATCAATGGTTTTTGAGGTTAATTATCCATATTATCAAAATATTATTCCTTGATCATTTGTGTTGAAATATTTTGTGCCTTACATTGTGATGTTATAGATATGGTTGATCTCATCCTCGATGTCCATGCTCTCAATATAGGGAGGTTTTTGGTCATTTGAGATGGGTATAACTACCCTCTATTTTCCATTCTCAAATTTCATGTAACACCTTTTGAATTGCATAGCTACATTTTTTTCATAACACCATAGCCTTCCTAATAACATTGGGTAGTTATCATACTCTTTTAACTCAATTACTTCAAAGTCAACATGGAATTCAATGCCCATGATATCTATAACTATGCTCTTTAGAATTTTGATAGGGTGCTTCCATGATTTATTGGAAATGAAGATTACATGAAGGGAATGTCTCAAGGCTAGAATACCCATTTTCTCCCAAGAATTCTTGGTCAAGATGTTGACTAGGTGCCTATGTCTACAAATACTTTACATACATAACATCTATCAATAGTGGTATCCACTAGGATTTATTAGTCATATTCAATGTTTTGTGTATGCCAAACATATTTCACCCTCTCCATTCATAGAATGATGACTTTAGCTTATTTTTGACCTGCATGCTCCAACAACAAGTTCTTCAATAGGGGAAACATTCCCTTTGTTTGTAGGAGGCACATGATCTTAGTTAATTCTTGTATTTCAATCTCTTCGATATCCTATTTCTTATGAGAAATAGTAGTTTGTGCTTTTAGGTCTTACACTAATTGAATCTCCCCTTACAGGTTTTGGATGACACTTATTGCTTGTTTTAACACATCTTTTTAGCATGTTAGGTCTAGGTAAGTTGAAGCTTTGGGTTTAGGCTACATTAAGAACTCATTGGGACACTTATCCCCATATTTGAGGCATAACCTAGGTACTAGCATAACTAGCATCTAAGTGATGAGTCCACTATACATAGTTGTTTGTACCTTGACTATTGCTATGCATGTAGGTTACACTTTTAGGGTCCATTTTTCAATTTTATTCTTGCATCTAATCATTCCTGCACCCTTGTCTATGTTAGGCCTACCTAGAGTCAACTTTTTATATAGCTTAAGGTATTCTCAAACCTTATGGGACCCTCAACAATATCCACATGTGGAATGTGTAGGTCAGTCATGTTGATAATGCTCTGTTGAGCCACACTTATAACATGAGTGTGGTGGGAACCTTACACCACCACACCCTCTAGCAACTCATTGTATTATGAAGCCTATGTTATATTAGACATAACCCTCATTACCTTAGTTTTCTTATCCTCTATATACTATGGTGGCTTGCCATGCACCTCTTTCCATGTTCTTATGCATTTCATCAATCACCTGGTAATTAATAGGGGTATGGGTTTAGGTATCACACTACTAATAATATATGGTTATGTTTACTTGGTTTGTACATTAAAACAAAGGGTAGTTTTAAATGTCATGGGCCTCTTGATAGACTTTGTAACTTAGAATCAAAGTACACACATTCCTTCATGGGTAGTTAGTTCTATTATGGCCTTCTACTTTACAAGCATGGGATATTCCATTTACACTCAACATTTGAACACTCGACTATGTTTTCATCAATACACATAAGGCACATGCCTTATGCACTCACCTAAATTAAAATTGAGAAGGAACTAGGGCATGTATTGGGCTAGTTATGCCATAGAGAGAGACTCTATTTAGGGGACTTATCAATTATATAAAATCTTTAGGTAGGTACATAGGTGAAATTCTTTCATGGATAAGCCTAGTGTCATATGGGTGTAAGCCTTTCATAGACTAAGTTTGGTGTCATATAGGTTCTTAGGGGCTCATAAGGCTACTTTCACTCAAACTAATCATGATAGACACATGTTAATAATAAGGATAGGAATACTTGGCACATAACCTATATTCACTCTCGATAAAAAGTTATGATGACATCATGAAATTTTTATAGGTACTCCATTAAAAATTTAAACAAGTAACATGTATGAACATTTCTTAACATACTTTAAATATGGCATTACAATAATTACTCATTCCATTAGCAATACCAAAGACATGTAAATCAAATACATTATGTGTTAATGCAATAACCTTCATCATTAATTATAGTTATAAATAGAGTATAGAGTTCATAACATTCATAACAGAGTATAGAATACATAATGACCCAAAGGCTCACATATGAGATTGGGTGCTTACAAATAGATCCTTCATGGCTTCCATACTATTCATAAGCCTAAGGCTATCAAAGTAATATCTATTAAGGATTAATTTTACTATAACTCTATTGTAATTTTCTATCTCTCCTCCTTAATTTAGTTTGATCTCCTTAAATTGATTTTAAGAGCATCTTCTCTAGGGTAGAAAGTGATTGCCAAGTGATGAGATAGAGCTTGGTCATCATAACTACCAGATTCATAACCTTGTGAACTCTATACTGTAGTCACCACATTTTCCCAATCCTATAAGATGCCCTAAAAATCTATGAGATTAGTTAACACCTGCTAGCTAGCACAAGATATGTGTTTCACCTAAAAACTAGTGCTAAAATGGCAAAAGGCTAACCACTTGACAAAAAATTCCTTTGTGCCTATATGGATGTTGTACTAGTGTGAGTCTTTTACTTAATGAAATAATGAGCCTAATGGCAAGATATTCCAAAGGGTATACATTAATTTTCACATGTGACTAGGGATATTGTGGATTAGGGACCACTAGTGCCCAAGGTTGAGGTGGTCTTGGAATATGGTAGGGTTATTCACATACTATGGGATTATGCTAGAGGGGTTACAAACATAGGGGTATAAAGATGCATATGCAACATAGTGAGATAAAGCTAAATTGATCTTATTCACTAGGCCATTTCCATAATATTCAAGTTTACATTAGGGGTGGATTAGGTTGAGGAGAGACTAAGGTCTTACCACAAGATAGGGATAGGTACAAGCACCAAAATAACTAGTGATTATTCATGCCATTTCATTATAGGTAATCCATACTTAGGTGTAATAAGACACATTACCTGATATACATATGGTTGACCTAGATAAATAGGATATTATTATAGGGTGTGTCCCAGGTGGTGATAAGGGCCATGGGATGGACATAAGAAATTTTGGGACCTCTGGGATAGGAATAATCACTATTTTAGGAAAGGTAAGTCCCTCTAACACAAGTATAAGTATAAGATGGGTATGACCCTCTAGCATAGAGAGGTATTTGAAGTACCATTCACTCGCTTACAAGATACAAAGATATATTACTACATGCCTCTCATGAAATTTTAGGGTTATAGATCACTACTATTAGGTTACAGGTATAGTTGACTATAGCTTAGGGAGAGATGACTAGGATACAAGGTCTCATTATAGTGAGAAATTCATAAATTACCACTCTTAGAGGGTAGGTAGTGAAATTGATAGGGGTTCAAACATAGTTGGCTACATGAGACATGAATATAGAGACAGTGATTAGTGAGTGGGATTTTCCCTAAGTAGAGAGGGAGTGATTGGCCTCCCAAATAGAGAGGTTGATAGAGGAGAGGGATGAGGCTCACCAAGATGGGATAGATAGTGGTTTAGGAGTAGATATAACCTTGCCAATATTATTTTAGAAAAGGATAATGTCTTACATGTGAAAGATGAAGTCTTACATGCCAAGGATGAGATATCATACTGGAGGAAGGCATACAAGGTATTAGTTTTTATGGAAAGGAGAGTGGCATCCTATGGGGAGTATATGAGATCATAAAAAGCTATCTAGACCTCTAGGTCTAGATATGATACCAAGTTAGAGTGGTCAATTTCATATATAATGGCATATTGGGTAGTCATGGGGCCTCCACTACTATGTCCACCATCATCACCATCATCAGGAATGGGTTAAAACTTATAGCAGAGTCCTCCTAGGTATGACCATGATCAGAGCTAATTTTGTAGCTCTTATTTTTCATATTATGAGATGTATATATATTATTGAAATGTATAAAACATGATTTTGATACATATATATGACATTAATTTTTGGTGTATGGCTATTTATACATGGACTTTAAATATTCTTTTATTTTCACATGATGTTTAAATTTATGTTGATCTTGTTAGGATATGATGATATATGGTAGTTTCATGAGATTAACTTCATTAGTTATAATAAGGATGTTTATGTATTTATGGTTTTGTTTTAATTATGACTATATGATAGAGTATAATTTGGGAGATGCACATTCCAAATAAATTATAAACATATTTAGCTAAAATCAAAGTGTACGGTAGGAGATACATATCCTACATAGAGTCTTGTTTGTTTCCAATGTTTATGTATTTATAATATCATATTGGGTAGTCATGGGGCCTCCACCACTATGTCCACCATTATCACCATCTTTAGGGATGGATTAAAACTTCTAGCAGAGTCCTAGGTATGGCCATGATCAGAGCTAATTTTATAGCTCTTATTTTTTGTATCATGAGATGTATAGATATTATTTAAATGTATAAAACATGATTTTGATACATATATATGACATTCATTTTTGGTGTATGTCTATTTCTACATGGACTTCTAATATTCCTTTATTTTCACATGATGTTTAAATTTATGTTGATCTTGTTAGGATATGATGATATATGGTAGTTTCATGAGATTCACTTCCTTAGTTATCATATGGATGTTTATGTATTTATGGTTTTTTTTAAGTATGACTATATGATAGAGGATAATTTGGTAGATGCATGTTCTAAATAAATTATAAACATATTTAGCTAGACTCAAAGTGTATGCTAGGAGATACATATCCTACATAGAGTCTTGTTTGTTTCCAATGTTTATGTATTTATAATAGCATAGTGGGTAGTCATGGGGCCTCGACGACTATTTACACCATCATTTCCATCTTTAGGGATGGGTTAAAACTTCTAGCAGAGTCCTCTTAGGTATGGCCATGATCAAAGCTAATATTATAGCTCTTATTTTTTGTATCATGAGATGCATAGATATTATTGAAATGTATAAAGCATGATTTTGATACATATATATGACATTCATTTTTGGTGTATGGATATTTCTACATGGACTTTCGATATTATTTTATTTTCACATGATGTTTAAATTTATGTTTATCTTGTTAGGATATGATGATATATGGTAGTTTCATGAGATTCACTTCCGTAGTTATCATATGGATGTTTATGTATTTATGGTTTTTTTTTTTTTTTTTTATGACTATATGATAGAGGTTAATCTGGGAGATGCATGTTCCAAATAAATTATAAACATATTTATCTAGACTCAAAGTGTATGCTAGGAGATACATATCCTACATAGAGTCTTGTTTGTTTAGGTATTAGAGATGTAAGATGGTGTGTTCAGAGATGATCAATGCTACATTGACTTTTAGACTTTGGATCACTTGGTGTTTACTTTAGCAAGTTGAAATTAAGCATCATAGGTATGAATAACATATAATAATATTTTACTTATTTTTTAAATTGATCGATTTAAAGGTGAATATTTATAACTAAATATAATGTTAAAAATTTACCAAAATTTGAGTTATAACTATTTATGTTTAAACACAAAAATAAACAAAGAAAAGAAAAGAAAAAAAAGATATAAAAATATGACCTAACTTAAAATCAAAATATGAATGATCAAGAGTTAAGTACGAACAAAATGTATTGAGCATTAAACTAATAAAAAAAAATATGAACAAATTATGTACTTTGAAAACTAGCTAATAACAAAACAATTTAAATACAAAGTTAAAAAAGTCAAGCCTAAGTGAAGATCATACTCAAAAAATGATTACATAATGTATTCAAACACAATAAAACAATATAATAAACAAGAAAAAATAGTAAAACAAAAAGAAAGGCAAAATAAAACATAATAAATAAATACATAACAAAACAAAAATAAATAAAAATTAAAAGGATAACAAAACACCAAGAAACAAATAACAAAGGAATTATAAAAATGAATAAATAAAAAACAACAATCAAAATAACAACATAAAAACATAACAAAACACCAAGAAACAAAATAATTACACAACAAAACATAAACAAATTAATGAATAAGAAAATATCAGCAAAAATAAATGGAGAGGTAATAAAACACAACAAAACAATAATAAATCTAAAATAAACACACACAAACAATAGTTAATCATAATGTTAGTGTAGACAAAAAACAAATTAGTAGTGAACTTGTAATAAAGGTGTTACACTTTATGACAAGGTGAATCTAGGTGACAATGACACTTGTATAATGAGATAAGAACAAAGGACACAAAATTTTCCCCAAGTGATAGGGAAACAAAAATACAAAATAAATAAAAATTACCCCTAGGCTATAGGAGGCAATAAAAAACAAAATAAAATAAGGGGGAAGAGAAGAAAAATAAGGGATGGATGATTTGCCTCTAGATGCACAAGTCAAATAGATGTTGCCTGCATAGCTCTATAGATACAAGATTGAACAAGAAATTTAGGCCCAATGTAGTTTTCCTAGGATACTGGATAGAAGAATATCGATGATTAAGAAAATATGGTTAACATGTAGAGGAATATAGGAATGGTATCACAAAATGGTGAGTACATGAAAAAAAGAGTATGGTTTTGGTTAAAACCACACTAAGAAGATAAGATGAGTATGCACAAATAAACTAAATTAGAAATTTAAAGTGTCGACTACATATAAGATTGAGAAAGAGAAAAGGCTATCACAATGGAAATAGTGTGACAAAAAATAAGAGTGTAGGAATGAACCTTATTCAAATCAATAATACATATAAATGTCACTCAAAAAATGGCAAGAGCATGGTTTGGTTTTCTCTCCAAATAGTGAGAGCACTAAGGATCAGAATAAACAAAGGTATAATGTATTGTTTTATGTTTTTAAGATAAGTAATAGAAACATAATATGAACAAAAGGTACAATGAACTACTTAGTAGAGGAGATACACCTCCATAGGTAAGAGTTCAAACAATAGATAAACTAGTTATAATGGGGATTATGAATATAAATAATGGTACATAAAACTCACTAATCAAAGAAATGCATGTCCAAGGGTAGGAGTTCTAATAAAAGTTAAAATTGGATACAATGGCCTTGACAACTAAACTAGTTATAATGGTAGGTTCGATCCTATCAAGGTAATAATCCCTACCAAATAGTAAAAAATAAACCCAAGGAACCATTCAATGGGAAAACCATGTGGTGACATATCCTTGTATACTTTTCTATAAAAGAGGATAAAAATAATGATTCATCTAAGTTATTTCATAGAATGGGCATTGAATCTATCTAGAATGCCTTGAATCATAATCAGGATCATAATTGGTTATTGGGTACAATGGTTTAGGTTATAATGGTCCAAAATGAAAATAAAATTATTTAAATGGAATATAAATGATTCAAGTGACAATGGTTAGGGTTAAAATGGTCCAATTGGTACAATGGTATATGGTAGTGTGGTTACAATGATCTAGAGTGGAATAAAATAGAGTGAAATAGTATAAAATGTTACAATGGTCTAGAGAAAATTGGTGGAATTAATAATTTCATAAAAAGTTTCCCCTAAGTAAGGGCCCTTATAAATAATGGTTGATAAAATGATGTCAACTTTAGAAATTCTTGAGGTGCAAAATATTCATCAGTTTTGGGAACTCTTTGCCATTTGGAGTAGCTAATATATATGCCCCATATCCATAGTTTATTATAACAACATATAGGCCTAACCAATTAGGTTGTAACTTACCCTTATTTTTACATTCAAAATTAGTGTTCTTTTGTTTTTATTTCAATACCAAGTCACCAACCTCAAACTCCTAAGGGAGAATTCACTTCTTATAGTTGTGGTGTAATATATTATGATATCCTCTTAAGTTATCCAGGCCAACCAAACACTTGCCATCAAGTAGTTATATCTCTTGCAACCTAAAATATATATAATCTTCATCTTCTGCAATGTTATCCAAGGATACTCATAATGAAGGTAAGTCGACTTGAACATGGATAATAGTTTCTATGCCATAAACTAAGGAATATGGAGTGGTTTCTTTTGTGGGTTTTATGAATAGTGTGATAGACCTAAAGGGTAGGAAAAAAATTTAAGTGACAATTATGGCCAAAGTCATTGACAATATTCTTTAGGATTACAACAATGGTCTTATTAAATGCCTTAGATTAATTGTTGCCTTCTGGGTTATATGGTGTGAAATTTTTATGCCTAATTTTGAACATGGTATAAATAACTTTAACATCTTTGTTCATAAACACTCCACCATTATTGTATATAATATGAGATGGGATACCATATTGATAGATAATATGGTAATGTAAAAATTTATTAATCTTCTTCCTAGTGACCTAAGTGAGATGAATGGCCTCAATCTATTTAGTAAACTACTTGGTAGTAGTTAAAATGTATTTTTCCATCAGAAGAGGTTGAGTTTATTTTATTGATGAGATTGAAACCCCATATTGATAATATCCATGGTGTTATGATTTTTTTGTAGTGGTAAGGAAGGGACGTGTATCAAGTTAACAAGCTACTCCCAAGCAACACACTTCCTTACATAATTACAAGTGTTTGTTTCCATCTTGGCCTAATAGTACCCTATTTTTATGAGCTTCCTGGTTAAGAATACACTAATGGTGTGGGCCCCACATTTTCCTCATGAACCTCCTTAAGAAATAACTTCGATTCTCTTAAAGATAGACAACAAAGAATCATTCTATAATATCCCTTACAATAAAGTGTGTGTCCAAGGAGTGTATAATGGGTTAAATGATGAAGGAATATTTTCTATAAATTTTGTAAAAGGTAGGGGAAAACTTGGTTGTGGAAATAATTATAAATTTATTGGAACCAAGGAAGTTTAGGTTGGGGATTGGGACCCAAAATTGTGCCTACCATCTTTAAATCTAGCAATATATGAGCAGTTTATAGAAGATAATCAATGAGAAGATTCTATAGTATGATTAATAATCAAGAATCTCTATAGACCATTGAGTATTATATATCCCACTATATTTTAAGATAGAATCTTGAAATAAAAGCTTCATACTTGGTCACATTGTTGGTGTAAATAAATTTGATATGAAAGGCATTGGGAATAAGGTCCCTCTATGGTGTGACTAATAGAATACCAGCCCCAAATACATGACATGTAAAGAAGCCATCGAATTAAAACTTCTAATGTTTATATTCATGAGCCACTTATTCTATTACCATGATAGAATCATCTTAGAAATCAAATATGAGTGGTCGAGTATCTACAATAAGAGATTCTACAAGTTGACCTATAATGACCCACCCCTTGATAGCCTTTTTATTTTTGGTACTCAATATCAAATTCAATCAATAGTATGAACCATTTATCCATGTAGCCTGTAAGACTTGCCTTGGATAATAAAAACTTTAGAGGATCCACATTAGCAATAACAATAATTTTGTTATTCAACATGTAGTATCATAACTTTTAGGAAGCAAACTTCATTAATAAATGAGATTTCTAAATAGTCATATAATTATGTTCATATGATAAAAATGTTCATCTTAAATAATAAATTGTATGTTCCTTTCCTTTCTCATCATGTTGGGCCAAGAGTGCCCCCATTTCATGTTCAGTGGCTTAAATATAAATAATTAATGGTTGTCTATGTTTTGGTGGCCTTGAAACTAGTGGGTTGGTCAAATATGTTTTAAGCTTAGTAAATTCTTGTTGAGACTTAGTATCAAATTGAAAAGTGACCCCCTTTTTTAATAGGTGCATGAAAGAATGGCACTTATCTGCCAATTGTGAAATAAACCTATAAATGGACTGAATCTTACCTTGTAATTTTAGATTAGAATATGGAGGCATTTCTATGATAGCTTTGACCTTGTTAGGATCCACTTTGATCCCTATTTATGATATAATGAATCTTACAAATTTTCCTAAAGTGACACCAAAGACACTTTTTAAGGATTTAGATGAACCTTGTATTAATGAAGTATCTCAAAGATAAGTCAAAAAACATTAGGATGTCCAACATGTGTTATTAATTTTGCTAGAATATCATCAATATTATCCTTAATAATATCATGCATCCTGTCATTAAAAATTATAGTCATAACATGTTAATAGGTTGACCCAATGTTCCTCAATCTTAAATGCATGACTTGGTAACAAAATGTTTTCTAGGGTGTGGTGAATGTAGTTTTATGTTGGTATTCTAATGCTATCTTAATATAATTGTATCCTAAGAAGCCATTCATGAGGGACAGCATCTCATACCCAATAGTTGAATCAATAATCATGTTAATACATAAGCAATACAATACATAAGCAAATATTGTGGTTTAGGTCACCATATAGGTCATGATTTTTTATTTTTTCTAAAATCAATACATAAGCAAATATTGTGGTTTCTTGCTAAATAGAACTATGTTTGATATCCATTCAAAATAGTCTAGCAGTTAGATGAATCCAACTCCCTATAGTTCCTCTAGCTCCATTTTTACCAAAATATAAATACATAGATGCATCTTTCTAAATTTATGATTGACTAGTTTGGCATATGAATGTACCATAAGGCAATGCATAACTAAAACAAGGTTTAGGCCTAGCATGTCTAAATAAACCAATGCAAAAATGTTAATAAAATCCCTTAGAATGGTGATAATATAGTCATGCTCTTCATCGATGAGAGATGATCCTAGATAGATAATTTTGGGATCATCATAAGTTCATAGGTTTACTTCAAGGGTGCTATTTATGAGTAGTGTAGAACCATCTATGATCTAGGAATTTGACTTAAGAGAGGATGGTTAGTATGGTGTTAGATCCAAAATGAAAACAAAATAAAGTAAACACACTAATAACATAACATATATAGGCATAGACACTAGGGAGAGCTTAGTTAACAAAATCAAATGACAAACACAATAATTCATTCACCTTCTCTGGATGCTCCAAATGCCTTTGTAGAGGTGGCTTTCTCAGCTTGTGCTCATGAAGTCCTTGGTAATGGAAGTTTGGCTACCTCCATCTTTCCTTAGCACCTTTAGCTTATGGCTTGGCTTGGCTTGGAATCAATTTGACATGGTAACACTAGTTGAAATGGATTCTTGAAGATATTTGTGCATTATAAATTTGCACCAAAATAACTTAGATATGATGTTCGTGGCCTCTCTATTTATAGATTTTTGAGAATATCTAGAATCAACTTGACCATCCATCCTAAGATTGAGATGTGTGGTTGAGGATTGATTAAACTTTTAGAACTAAGTTTGTAATTATCCTCATCATGAAAATGGAAAAAGGGGAAATTAAGAGGCATGTAGGGTATCATGGAAGATATTGGTGAGGCATGGAGGGCATGAATTTTGATATTTATTGCATTTATGGCCTAGGGATGTCTTCCCAAGAAATGAGGTCACCTAATGATGCATATATTCAATATTTGTTTCTAAAAAAAATTATTCAACAATTTTCCATGGAATTATTAATTATGTCTTGATTTGGGCTAATTAGCTCTTAAGCATGATTAATAACTTTATGCACAAATCACTCAAATTGATCAAAATGCCTTGTTATTTTTCCAAAATTTGACTGTATTAGAATTGGAAGGTAATGTCAAATGTATTGGAACCGTATTCCCATTTACGATGTCACCAATGAAAAATAAAAAAGGCACACATTTTGTGTATAAGATTTGATAGGAAAGAGCAATCCAAAGAACTTAGGTGCAAAATTAGCATTTTGACTTAGAATGATCTGATCAAAGTTAGCTTGCCCATAAATTAAATTGCCCCATTTAGGGATACCTTAGCCAAAATTGGCACTTGAATACATCAATTTTACATAATTTAGCATTTTTAGTGTTTTTAGGCTAAATTGTACATTTTGGGTGGAAATTAGTCAAAATATTAATTAAAGGTTATCAGTGGCCAGATTTAGGTGTGTACAATTTGCCCCTATTTAGGAAGGCATTGTAAGCTATAAGACTAATGATGTCTTCTCAAATAATGAAAAGGTCTTGTATACCTACAACTACAATGATGATAAACTAATTGTATGATGTTCCCTCGAAGGAACGGTTGGCACAAGTAAGTCTACAAATGGTCACTTAAAAAAAAAGAAGCAAAATGAGGGAACCAAAGAAAGGGAAAATGATGGGGTGAAAATACAATGATATTGAAAAAGTGGTCAAAATCATTGAGAATGTAAGTGGGATGGTGTACAGTGATTTTTCCAAAGGTAGTTTTAAGCATTGTACCTCAATAGTGGTAATGTGGTATGATAACACAATGATTTTCCCAAAGGTGGTTATAATCATTGAGAATATAGAGCTACCCCAATTAAGATAGATAAACAAGATAATAACATGCCCTTGTATAATCAAAAAAGTAAAGTGGTGACAACATAATGATTTGCCCAAAGGTAGTTATAATCATTGAAAATATAAGTGGGATGGTGTGAAATGATTTGCCCATAGGCTATTATAATCATTGGACCCTGATTATGGAAAACATGATAAACTTGGTCAAGGTTGATGATAACTTAACACAAAGGGTAATTATGAATTGGAATAAACTACTAGTAAGGAGATGCTCATCCAAACTAATAAAGGTTGAAATTCTTTTGTGGTTAATTACTCTATTTGGGATATGATTGGGATTGAACTGAGATGTCATTTCAAAAGAGATGTTGATGCCACCATTTTTGAAAAGAATTCTTCAAGCTAAGGTTTATTATAGCATGTGTTATTAGGCATCATGGTATAACATCATGAGTTGGTTGAAATATGCATAAGGACTGACCCTCATAATCCAATAGTCAATAGAAAACAATGCACCAATGATAGAAACCATGATGATAATGTAAGAATATGAATATAGATGGATTGAAGTGTAAGTGTGGGCAAGGAATCACCCAATGAACACATATAAGTTGAATCAAGGAAATAGTGTTGAAAGTAAACAAATAAATAGACAAACAAACAAAAAATAAGTAGAAACAAACAAACAAATAACATAATAGAAACCCTACAAACATTACCCCTAGAAAATAGGTGATAACTTAATAACCAAATAATAATGGAGGAATATAATAAAATGAAGGAGGTGGCTAAGTTATTTCCATATGCATTAGGTAAGTGGACACTGCCTAGATAGTTTTATGGATGTAATATCCAATAAAAACTTTAGGCTAAATGTAGTTCTCCTAAGGAATGGGAAGAATGTGTTAACCAAGGAAAAAAATAGAATGGATGTGATAGAAGAATAGGAATGGTATTAAAAAATGGAAATTTCATGAGAGAAAAAGGCCAAAAAAGATGGGGAAACTAAATGACAAGTGATTTGTGTGTAACTTAGTAAGGGTTCCCAAAATATTTAAGGTAAAGAAGTGGTCAATGTTTTTGTTCTTTTCTAATAATTTTTCAAATATTTTTGGAATTTTTTTAGAGTATCTCAACTCAATAAAAATTATGAGACACTAAATAGATCAATCTCATAAAATGGTGAGAGCGTTCAAATTTAGGTTGCTTGTAAAACAATGAGAGCATGGCTTAGGTTGCTCGTAAAATAGTGAGAGCATGGCTTAGGTTAAATGAGCTGACCTCAACAAGTATCAAGCACTACCTACATAGTCCCAGAGTAGGACCTCAAATAACTATATTTTTGCCCTTACAATGGAGGAATTTGAATAGGCATAGTTGGTAAAAAGGCACAATACAACATGGGAAGTGGCAAGTTGGTACATCAAGGCTTAATATTGCCCCTAGTTTTCCCATAGGTAGTTATAACTAGGACATAATGGCATGGATCAATGGTACTAATTTTCTTAAAGGTGGTTATAATTAATAATAAGACTGGTGGTAAGAAAGGAATAACAAACAAAGGATGAAACTACCAAAACTTGTGTCACACTATTCCAAAATAAGATCTCTATCTGAAGTACTTAAACCAACTGATAAAACTAATGAGATTCCTTGATGCCAAAAATGTGTAAGAAATGGAAAAAACCAAGGCCAAATGGGCTAGTCTTTAGAACACACTAGGTTGATAGGTTGAAAGTGTAAAGTGGGTATGGAAAAGAGGATGGATAAGGATGGTATTTGTACAAAGAATAATAGTGATAAAATGGCATAATTGAAATGGTCTGCATAAACAATAAACTTTAGCACTCAAGCATAGTACCACTTGAGATGAATAATATTCATTGGCTCTAAAATTTCATCTCTATCTGGTGTGGCAAACATGTATGCTCCTGATCCATAATCTATAGTAATGATAAAGGGCCCTATCTAGTTTGGTTTGAATTTCCATTTATGCTTCTTCTTAGCCATGGTATTCTTTTAGTTTTATTTAAGAACAAGATCACCAAGTTTAAATGTTCTATAATTAACATATTGGTTATAGTGGCCCTTGATTTGGTTCTGATATGCTTAAATATTATTGAGCGTGGTTATGTATTTCTAATCAAGTAGGTCTAACTCTTATAGGTAGGCTACTCGATAGTCATGATCATCTAGGGCATGCTTGAAAGAGATGCATAGTGAAGGTAACTTGACCTCAATGGGAAGGATGGATTTAGTACCATAAACAAGTGAGTATGGAGTGGCTCTTGTGGGGGTACAATGATTGGTATGGTATGCTCAAAGGATAGGGAATATCTTTAAGTTCCAATTATGACCGACATCATATATAATCTTTTTAAGAATATTTTCAATAGTTTTGTTGGATGCCTCAGCCTAGCCATTACCTTGAGAGTAATATGGTGTATAAAAATATTATGTGATTTTATATTCAATACATAGCTGGTCTACATCTTGATTCTTGAATGATCCTCTATTAGTAGATATAATTTTAGAGGGGATACTATAATAGGAAATGAGATGGTTGAAAATGAATTTGGAAAATTGTTTTCTAGTCACATAAGTGAGGGCTATAACTTCAACCCACTTAGTGAAATACTCGGTGGTGGTAAGGATATGTTTATGGCCATCAGATGAAGTGGGGTTAATCTTCCCAATGAGGTCAAGACCCCATGTAGAAAATATCCATGGTGTCAACATTGGTTACAGAGTTTTTACTAGGGCATGAATCAGATTAGCATGTTGTTGACATTTGTCACACTTTTTTACATATGTAGTGGCCTCTACGTTCATTCTAGGCCAATAATAACCAATACACAAGAGCTTTTTAGATAGGACTACCCTACTAGAATGATCTCCACATACTCGTTCATGAACTTCTCTTAACACTAGTGCAGACTCTACCAAAGTTAAATAATGAAGCAGATTTCTATCAAAACTATGATGGTAAAGGGTGGATCCGAGTAAAGTATAATGAGTGGAATGATGAATGAAGTCTTTGGTTTGTTTTTGAGATAGGTTAGGTGGTAGAACTTATTCATGAAAGTAGTTGTAAAGGTTTGAGTACCAGATAGAATTAGGACCAACAATATCACAAATCATGGCAATAGTTGAAGGTTCATGAGCTGGTGGTAACAATTTCTTGACAAAGAACTGATACTCTCTAGCTTTATCTATTTGTCAAATCAGACAGCTAATACTAGCCATGGTATTTGTATTTATGTTACTAGTCCTTGGTATGTGCTCAGACTGAATGTTGGAAATTTATTATTTAAGAGTGTCAACCATGGCTTTATATGGAACTAACTTATCATCTTTGGTCTAAAAATGATCTATGACCTGATTGATGATTAATTGAGAATCACCATAAACTTGGAGATGAGATGATTCAGTGTTTCATACTCAACCATGTTGTTTGTACAAGGAAGTTGATTCTAAATGATTTAGGTATTAGATCCCTATGTGGTGTAATAAATAATATGCCTATCCCTGATCAATGTGTAGTGAATGAACCATCAAAATATAGCTTTCAAGGCTACTCTTGAAGGGGTGTGTCAATGAAAATCATTATGGATTCATCAAGAAAGTGAAATGTGAGTGGTTCTATGTCTATGATAGGTGTTTCAACAAGTTGATATGTAATAACTTATCCCTTAATTGCCTTCAGATTGACATACTCTATGTCAAAATCACTGAGAAGCATGATCCATTTAGCCATTCTACCTTGTAAATTTATTTTAGATAGAAGATACTTGAGTGGGTCTACTTTTGAAATGACCATGGTTTTATTATTCAACATGTAATGGCATAGTTTCTGAGCTACAAAAACCATGGCCAATTTTTTTTTTAAATAGGTGCATAGTTATGTTCATATGTAACCAAGGTACGACTTAGTATACCGGATGCTCCTTTCCATTATTATCATGTTGAGCCAAGAGTGCCCCTAGAGCATGGTTGGTGGCTGATAAGTATAACAAGAATGGATTTCCTAACATAAGAGGTAATAAAATAAGTGGATTAACAAGATAGTCTTTGAGTTGTTGAAAAGATGTTTGGTAGTGATCATCCCAATGAAATGCAACTCCCTTCTTTACAAGGTGGGTAAATGGATGGCACTTGTCTGTTAACTAAGAATGAAGCATTGAATTGACTGGGTCTTACCCTACAAAATATGGAGTTTCTTTAAATTAGTTGGTGGTGATATCTCGGTTATAGCATGGACTTTAGCCATATTGACTTCCATACCTCTATGATACATGATGAAGCTAAGCAGTTTGCCTAAAATTATTCCAAACACACATTTCTTTGGATTGATTCTAACTTTATAATCCCATCATCTTTCAAATATCTTACACAACACTATTAGATGGTTGGCCCTAGTTTTAGATTTTCTGAATATGTCATCAACATAGTCTTTAATAATATCATGCATCATATCATGGAATATGACAGTATCAGCCCTTTGTTATATAGCTCTAACATTTTAAAGGCCAATGGGAATTAATTGATAATAAAATGTTCCCCATGAAGTGGTGAATGTTATTTTATGTTGGTCTTCTAGTGTTATTTTGACTTGGTTTTATCTCAAAAAGCCATCCATGAGTGAAGGCATTTCATAACCGATCATGGATTTAATGGTCATGTCGATATTAGGCAAGGAAAAATCATCTTTAGGACAATATTTGTTGATGTCTCACAAATCAACACAAATTTTAGTCCATTCAAGATTTTTAATAATATGTACCACATTAGAGATCCATTCTAAGTAGTCAATGGATCGAATACATCCTACTTCTAAGAGTTTTTCAAACTCTTTCTTTACTAATACAACAATGAAAGGATGCATCTTATATAACTTTTGTTTTACCAATTTAGCATTAGGATTAACAATAAGGTGGTGTAGAACCAAGGTGGGGTTTAAACTTGGCATGTCAGAATAGGCCCATGAAAAGATATCTACAAATTCTTTTAATAGAGTGGTAAAGTTGTCACATTCCTCCTCAGTGATGGACATGCCTAATTTTATCTATTTTAGGTCTGATGGAGTCCCAATATTTACCTCTATTGTATCTTAGACTAGAAGGGTTAAAACATCTTCTAGGATAGTAGGTAATGACTTGAAATATTGAATTATGTTAGGGTCCTCTATTAGGACTTGATCTTAAACTTATCCTAGGCATGATGAATCTGAGTCCCCTAAATGGAGATCTAGCCATGTGACAAAAATAGTTGGAAATTCTTGAAAATTTTAATCAAATACTTGTTGTTTCTTAACATTGAACTTGGATCCAAAAGTAAGTTCATCGTTGGTGGTCTCCTGGCACCTAATGGCACCTAAAATAGGTTTTCACCACTAGACTAGCCTTTATCTTTACTTTTTCCCTAGTTAGAAAGTGCATCAAATAGGTTTTGACTTTAGAACCTTAATATTTTACTTATTTGTTTTTGGCTAAGGGTGTTCACTCATTCTCCAAAATAGGCTTTAGGATCTAATGTGATTGTGAATCTTGATTTGTGATCTCTCAATAGATCATTGTCTTTAAGGCCTAAAAAATCATAGAATGCCTAATCATTTTAGAACTCATCAATAGATAGATTGGATTCTTGTTGGTCCTAATCTATTAGTTTGGGATAATATAATGACAATGGATCATGATGAATGGCCGGGATAAGGGTACAAATGGAATTGGTACCAAACAAGTTGGTTTTAGCTAGGTTATCAAAGGTGAGGCTATGATTAAACTCTACTTCACTATTAACATCATCATCACTAGTCACTAGTGATGGAGTTTGAATAAGATATGTGGATTCACCCCCAAGTAGTTTAAATCTAATTTCATAAGGTCTTTCATATTTAGTCTTGAAAATTGGCTTGATGGTTCCTTGTTGATTTGGTTTGAGGCCTCTTCTTTCATAATTGTGATTTTCCATGATCTTATTGGGAATAAGATACTTTACATTTTTATAACAATTAGCTTGGTTTTCATTATGTAACCATGATTCATCCCCTTCAAGAGGGTTAGGTCTTAGGCCAGATGCTAGTACAAATGTGATAGGTCCCTTATCTTTGTTCCTTTGTTTCTAATAAATATGTGGGGTGACTTTAGGTCACCCAATAGTTTTTGGATTATGAGGAAGATTGGAAATATAAAATGTATCATGGGTCACATAATCTCATAGTCCATTATCTAAAATGGTTAAATGATTAGAAGCTTCAGGAGGTAGCATGTGGGAAACATAATCCAAGATATCAGGATCTATGTAATTATCTGGTGAAGGATCAATAAGTATAGCCTTTCCTTTATCCTAATTGGAACATGGATTCATGTTGTACTGATAATTGTAACTTTGAAATTTTGACTCAAGATGATTGTAGTGTTCATATGGGTGTAAATCTCTTAGATTATTCACTTCCATCCCTAAGTGGAAAAGTTGATACATTGGTGCAACATTGATGGGACTACATGGATCTCATATAACCAAGGCCTGCCTAGAAGAATATTTTATGATAACTTAAGATTAAGCACATGGAAAAGTATATCATGGGTCAAAGGCCCAATGATAAGTAACAAAATAATGGTGCCTTGTAATTCTCTTTCCTGATTATCTTAAGATTTGATAGTTATTATTTTTGGTTAGATATCTACCATTGTGTACCCAAGAAGCTTGATGATCTTTAGAGACACTATGTTTAGGCCTAATCCATTATTTATAAGGACACATTTCAATTTATCTCTCTTTATATAAAATTATATATATATATAATGGATTATTTTAGAATGGGCCAAGGGAAGACATATCATTTTGGTTGAATGTGACTTATTGAGCTAGAGCTAGGTGTCCAACAAAAGCTTGAAATTAATTATGGGATATATCACTAGCAACCATGGATTGAGTCAAAAATTCCATGATCAAAAACTAATTCAAGATGTTCTTATAGATTATTAATGTTCATAGTAAATCTAAAATATAAATATGTGCTAGTGTCTTCTACAATTATTCCACAATATCAAATTTATTTTTTTGGTTAGTAGTGAATGGTTTATTCTTAGGCTAAACATTTGATTGGATGATAGGCGAAGTGGTAGATGGTTATGGGCCTAAGATATTAATCTTAAACCTCTAAGTTGTGATTTCACAATTAGGATTAAATACTAGAGTATTATTTCTAATAGATGTTGGAAATGGTGTGGGACCAGACATAATAAGTCTCATTTGCTAGTGCACTTGCATGTGGTCACATGGCAAGAATGAGTTGTTGATAGAAGGTCCAAAAGGGGAAGTCCTAGTTTTTTGGTTTGCTTGTATGCATTCCTAGGTCAAAGAAGGATTATCCATGTAATTTTGATGAATGTTGTTGTTTAGAAATAGTTTAGGCTAATTAGTGCTTGGTATAGGATTAATGGAGATGGTATTAATGCTACCCTATATAATATGGCCTCAAACCCTATTGTAGTCATGTGAAACTACATGGTAGGTTTTTTGGTTTTTATCATTCTAACCATGGTTTTTTCTATTATTCTATCATTATGGGTTCTATTACTAATTTTGTTGATTCTACTAGTTTGACCTTTGATTTTGATACTATTGATTTTGTTGTTGTACTAGTTGTTGTTGTTGCTGATTAGTTTACTATTGCTAATTATTATGTTGGGGAATGGGGTTTTGATATATCCAAAGAGTTTTATTAGAATTTGAATCACCATTATCCGATGTTATCTCCCCATTTTCCAACATATTCTCAATTAAATGCTTGATTTAGACACATCTCCATAGAATATGCTTGTTGACCTGATGATACTCATAGAATTCATTTTCATGGTACCAATTAGGATAAGGAATGCCTTGTAGTTAATTCTTTGGTATAGGATAACTAATTATATTATTAGTATCAAGATTACAAAATACTAATTAAATAGGTTTTCCTAAGTCACTGAAGACACGTTGTGTAGGCAAGGTTCTCCTAAGAGGAGGGGTTTGCAATGGTAAAGGCTATTGTATTTATTGTGTAAGTATTGGTTGTTATGCTTATAGTATTGGTTAGAGAGGTTATTGGGTAGGATTAAGCTTAAAATGTGGTATAGATGATTTTTTCATCATTTGAACATGATAGGATTTGGTTACTCCATTTCCCACAAAATTCCTATTGTTGTTAAATTGCTTCAGTCTTTCTTGGTTATTGGCCTATATCGATTTTGATGTTGGTGCTTGAATGAGATGTTGATGTTGGTCATTTCCATAATTGGTACTTTTATTTTGATTTTTTAAATTAATCTTGATGACTCTTTTATTAATGAGTGCCCACTTAATCAACAAGCCTTTATAAATGATCTCTTTGAATGTATGTGCACATTGTAATTATAGATTATAAGCTATCTCACTATGGAATTTTTTGGTAAACACAATAGTTAATTATTTATCTAGTAAAATATGGGTGAAATTACTTGTAAGGGATTTCCATCACTATAAATAAATTTCAAAACTCTCACCAGCTTTTTTCTTTGCTTGTGTTAAGTCCACTATTGAAATCTCATACTCAAGATTATAGGAAAAGTGTTGCATAAACTTATCAAAAATATCATAAAAATCCATTACTAAATTTTTGGGAAACTTCAAAAACCACTCCAAGGATTGTCTAGCCATGATCCTTAGAAATAATAGCAAAAGGTACATGTCGTTATATGCCACTGGTTGATATGTGACAAAGAATTCAGTCAAATGAACCTTAGGGTAACCTTTCCATTTTTATTTATTGAATTTTAATGGTTCATATCCAAGAGTAAATGTTATCTATAAATACTCCATGTTGAATGGATAGGAACATACATCATCTAATTTAAAATTTTTAGTTTGTTTACCAACTTGAATGGCAATAATTGTATCCTTCATATGTTGCAATTCTTGGGATAGGAAACTAGAAGGAATATTGGTTTGATGGAGAATTTGGGTTTAGATAGATAGTTGGAAGGTCACAAGTGGGACACTTTGACAAATTTATGATAGAGATACCTATTGGGGTATATTGGTTTGTTTGGGGAATATACCAAGAATATGCATACATGGATTAGGATGTACTTGAAATTATGCACTTGATTATGTGATATTCTAGTTTGGGTTAGTGATAAAAGTTTGACTTGGATGATTTTATGGTTGGTATGGAGGGATATAGTTATATTGAGCCTATTGTGGTCGAAAAGGGACATGCTACCAACTAATCAAACTTTGTTGTTGAGTGGGAACTTATGGACCAAGACCTTATCTCTAGATTTGTGGTGCATTTTAAACCAATAGTTGTCTAGTATATTAAGAAATATAAGGACATCATTATTTCATGAATCCTTGTGAGGAAGTGAAATTAGGTTACATATCTAGCATATTTTACTGACCAATATTTGTACATTGTTGACTAGTCATTACTTAGTTTGGATTGGCATATTAGTCTACGACTGAAGAGGTATGTTTGTTGTTACCTAGTAAGGTGGAACATTTATTTCTCCTAATTGAGGTGGAAATGTATTTGTCCTCTATTACATTGATACACTAGTTTATTGTGGAATACTACTCAAAACTTGTTGAGGAAGAGTAGGGTTCATTACATTCTATTGTTGAGGTGTGACATTGGTTGTTATTTGATTACCTAATCCTATAGGTTATACACTTAAAGAAGTAGCTGGTTGAGATTAGGGTGTAGAAACTCCCATTCCCTAGTATGATGACCTATTCATAATATTAACTATAGGCACATGTTGTTGGCTAATTATTTACATGTTAGTACCACTTTGATCGAGACTAGATGTTATTTTCACATTGTCTACTACATTTGGCTCACTATTCTATATATAGGCTAAAGACACTTCTTCAATAATGACAATATGCATCAAGTTATCTATTCAAGTAGTTTGTATAAATGGTTCAAAATTTGGATTTTCTTTTCCAATTAACACTATCAACACTCCTATTGAAGTAACTAGGTCAATGAGAGGCTTACTTATGATGTTCATCTGATTGAAATCATGTGCTAGATTTAGGTAGGTTTGATATGTTGTCTACATTTGGTTAAACTGATCTTCCATGATGTTTTTACCTTGATTGGATATATTAAGATCTTGGTATATTGTTTGTGTTATCCCCGAAAAATGCCACTCATTTTTGGGACAACCTATAGACCAAAATTTCTCTCTTCCCTTATCAAAATTTGTTCTAAGCTTTCAAATTCCTCATTTTAAAGCTTTTTTGGTGAAGGGATTCATTGGTTCAATAGGTTAAAAAAATCTTCTACAGGTGAGTTCAGTCAAAAGAACAAGCTTCTAACACTCAGTCATTTCCAGGATTGGTTCAATCCCTTGGTTTAATCAAAAGAGTTCAATTGGAAAATGATAAAAGACAAAGGCATTAAACTATTGAGCTTTGAACCACTTTGGTTCAAAAGTTCAATGGGTTCAAGGTTTAAAGGTTCAACCAAAGCTTAGAAAGATAAAGAAAGCAGTGTTTGAGTGAGACACATAATAAACCAATGAACTGATTGAACTTTGAACTGAAAGAGTTCAAAGTTTAATGGTTCAACATGGTTCAAAAGTTCAAAGGCAGCCTCAAGCAAAGAGAGAAGCAACATGGATGATTCCAAAGGCAAGTTCAAATGAAAGTGATGGTTCAACCAAGGAGCAAGAAAGCGATTGAACCAATAAAGTGATTGAACCAATAAAGAAATTGAAGTAAGAAAGTGAATGAACCAAGGAGCTGAGAAGGCTGCTCGAACCATTGAAATAGTCAACCAATGATATCCCCAAAGATGTCAAATTTAAGGTAAGGGAATACCTATTGAAATTCAAATAAAGTGTGGAAATTAAAGGAAGAACCAAGCGACTGGCTAAAAAGATAGCTCGATAGCTCAAATCATAGCAAGAAGAGACAAAGCTGGAAAAGACAAAAGCAAAAAAGAGGGAAAACCCAAAATGTCTGTGTAAGAGTTAATTTTAGTAGGTGAAATAGTGGATTGAGTAGAATTTTGAGTGCACCAAACCAAGGATGTGGCCTATTTTCTTCCATGAAGTAAAGATGAATGGACAGTTGTGCAGATGTCAGAGGGGATAGGCCAGATGATCCAGACTCGAGAGAAGACATATGGGATGAAATGGCATGCCATAGTTAAGACAACTGCCTTATTTTCAACGCAATCCTTGGGCAAACTTGAAAATGCATTCAAGGCATTAAATGCACAACATGGGCTGTTCTATGGAAAGTAAGTGCCCAAGTCTTTCTTAGAGCACTATATATTGTAATCTCTCATTTGTTACATGGGAGATCTTCCCCTTACCAAGATGCAAAACTCTACCCATTTTGAAAGGCATTACTGAGACTTTGAGCTTAGGTTTTAATTTCATTTTCATTGTTATTTGAATGAGAAAGTAGGTTTTTCTAGACTTTGTGTTGTTCTAACTTATGTCATCTGAAGATGTCCTTATTCATTTAATTTGGTAAGCAGAACTAGTAGAGGTGAGTAGGAAGGTGTCCTGAAGGCCCACTATGGAGAGACTTTGTACCCCCATAAGTACCTTCAGTGTGTTTGCATTTTCCTTTCCTATGTAAAGAGCCTTGGGATGACTTTGTAACCCCATTTTTATTCATGTCTTTCTCTCTCAGGTTGCTGGTCACTCAGCACCCTTGTCACCAATTATGTGCTACCAGAAAGAGTCATGCTATTTGCAAGAGCAAGCACTTCTGAAAGACGAGAAGTGCCTTTTATTGCCTCACCATGATTTCTACTATTTAGGAAGGAATCTGGTTCTTGGCTGAAAGTTGCTTCTGAGAGAAGAGAAGCACCTTCCCCATCACCTAGTATTTCTCCTCTATTTATCAGCATCATCTCTGAAAGAAGAGAGATGGATGGTTTATCCCACCCCTGTGTCTTACTTTCTACTTATTTATATTATATATAGCCTCATGCATCTCCTACATATCTATAGGGAACTTTCCCTTGATGAGAGGAGAGATTTGTCCCCTTATGATGTAGTAAACTTGCACACTTGGCTGACTGATCTCCCTATGTTGTGGTGATAAGAACTGTTTTGGTCACCAATTAGCTGGCCGACAAAATATTCACCCAAAAGTTTTTGGTGACTTCACTAGGGATTTGAACAAGCAGTCCCTACCCTTATCCATTATAGAGTCTGGTAACTCCCATCTGGGTCTTACCCATTATCATTATAGCCTTACCATCTTCCATCCTCCATATCCATTATATTATCTAGTCTGTAAAACTAGATCTGCTGGGAAAGAATGCACAGTTTGAAGCCTCAAGCTTTAAGCTGAAGTAGGGCTAGTTCTTTTCCATTTTTGTCCTACCATCTGGTAGTTCCACCTAGATGTGTTATCCCCATTTTTCAATAATTAAATCATGGCAGTTTGAGGCCCTTGGGGTAACTCATTTGGCCCACTTAATCTAACTCCACCCCTACATGAGCTAGCACTCAGTTCAAGAAAGAATTTCCCCAAATTCTTTGGTGATGGAAGAGTCCACCCTGATGAACACATTGTAGCCATCACCATAGCCTATGGTGTGATAGGGGTGGAATTTGAAGACGTAGCAGTTGGGTTGTTTGTGGAGACACTACAAGGTGATACTGGAGACTAGTTTTACCATCTATAAATTGGATCAATAACTAGCTGGGACACTATCAAAGCTAAATTTGAAGCCAATTTCAAGCCTATAAAAGATGCACATTCCCTTCTATCCTAGCTCATGTAGATGAAGAATGATCCTCATGAGCCTATGAGGCATTTCATTGCAAGGTTTGACAAATTGAGGCACAAGATTCCCGTGGTCATCCAATAGACACCTCAGAACCTCAAATGCTTCTTCATCAACTCACAACTACCTGAAGTGAGTTTTTTTGCTGAGATGAGTTAGCCACATAAACCTTGATACTGCTCAAGAATTAGCCACTAACATGGAAGATGACCTTATCTTGGTAGGAAGGATAAGAAGAGATCCAAGTAGAGGCAAATCCTCTTCATCTCTGAATACTCACTAGCAGCCACCACTGATCCAATGGTGTAGAAGTTAGCAAATGAAGTGCATGCCCTCAGAAGACAAATGGCCCAAAGTATGTTTTTTGTTCCTCATCAGGATGCCCCCCAAGGAGGACATTTTAGAATCAAGCATACCAAGGCAATGTAGCCAAGGGTCAAGGGTAGCCAAATCATCTTCCTCCCCCACAGAGGAACCTGGCCATTGAAGCACCTCTAGCCAACTCAGTAGTTGGATATTTGGAAATAGAGCATGATTTCTCTTTCCAACCTAAGTTTAATCAAGAAAACAACGTTGAGCTCTTTAAGGAGGATCAAGAAGAGTCAGCTGACAACTCCTACATTGGTTTCCTGAGTTGCCAAGATGAACCTAGAAGTAAAGGTGAAGTAGAAGAGGGATCATGCACAGTGTTCACTAGGTCCAAGAACCAATCAACCCAGTTAGTTGATAAGGAAAAGATAGAAGAGCAACCTCAATCAGCAATTTCAATTGCTAAGCAGGGAACCACTCTACCTCTCCAACCAAAAGATCTAGTAGTTGCTATAGAAGTAAGTGCATCAAAAATCTCTGCACCTTCTACTTCAAAATCATAGACCAGTCCTCCTACCCCTCCCAAAAAACAAAAAGATACACTCCCATCCCCTGTGCCTAGTCCAATCCAGCCATTTAACATAATTGATCATGTTAAAAGTTTCAAGACCCAAATGGCAGCCCTTGCAGCCCAAATTTTGTTTGAGTCTTCAGGTAGGGATGAAATAGCAAAAGAATTGGTTGAGTGTGGCATAAGTGCAAAAGAACCCTCCCCTCCAAATGAAGAAGAATCTAAGATATCTTGAGGGCAACAATCGAGACATGTGTTGGGCTGAGCAATCAAAATAGCAAATTATGGTACTAGGCCATGCTATTGCCCATTAAAATTAGGAAAAGGGACTCTATAGGAGAACCAAGATTCATGGTTCTCAGACTAGAAATCAAGTCTTGCCAAGGGGCAGCAAGCGAAGAGAACCAAGAGGAAGACATAGGAGATTGAATTCCTGGTGGAGAGTTCCATTCACCCATCACCAATTTTGGGGAGAAAATGGCTTCTTGCTAGTTTATCAAGATAGAGCACCATTTTTTATGCCTCTCAGGGGGAAGCATCTGAGGTACTCCAATTCTTGAAGTATCAGATAAGATCATCTGTACATATGTATATCTATATAGTCTTTAGTTCTATTTTGTGCTTTTCATTTTCATTTTTTGGAGCCTTTCTTTTTGGATAGCATGACTTTGTAGCCCAATGGCACACTTTAAGGTACTAGAGATTCAATTTTCTACTCCCCTCAACTATTCCAAGTTCTCATTTGAAGGTAGTTCCCCAATTGGAGCCAGCTGTTGTCCCCAAAAAATGCCACTCATTTTTGGGACAACCTACAGACCAAAATTTCTCTCTTCTCTTCTCAAAATTTGTTTTGTGCTTTCAAATTCCTCATTTTTAAGCTTTTTATATGAAGGGATTCATTGGTTCAATAGGTTAAAAAAAGCTTCTACAGGTGAGTTCAGTCAAAAGAACAAGCTTCTAACACTTAGTTGTTTCCAGGATTGGTTCAACGCCTCAGTTCAATCAAAAGAGTTCAATTGGCAAATGATAAAGGACAAAGGCATTAAACCATTGAGATTTGAACCACTTTGGTTCAAAAGTTCAATGGGTTCAAGGTTCAAAGGTTGAACCAAAGCTTAGAAAGATAAAGGAAGTAGTGTTTGAGCAAGACACAGAATAAACCAATAAACTGATTAAACTTTGAACTGAAAGAGTTCAAAGTTCAATGGTTCAACATGGTTTAAAATTTCAAAGGTGGCCTCAAGCAAAGAGAGAAGCAACATGGATGATTCCAAAGGCAAGTTTAAATGAAAGTGATGGTTCAACCAAGGAGCAGGAAAGTGATTGAACTAATAAAGTGATTGAACCAATAAAGTGATTAAAGCAAGAAAGTGATTGAACCAAGGAGCTGAAAAGGCTACTCAAACCATTTAAATAGTCAACCACTGACGTCCCTATAGATTTTGAATTTAAGGTAAGGGAATATCCATTGAAATTCAAATAAAGCACAAAACTTGATGGAAGAACCAAGGAACTGGCTAAAAAGATAGTCTGATAGCTCAAATCATAGCAGGAAGAGACAAAGCTAGAAAAGACAAAAGCAAAAAGAGGGAAAAGCCTAAAATGTCTATGTAGGAGTTATTTCTAGTAGGTGAAATAGTGGATTGAGTAGACTTTTGAGCACACCAAACCAAGGACATAGCTTATTTTCTTCCATGAAGTAAAGATGAATGGAGAACTACGTAGATGTTAAAGGGGATAGACCAGATGATCTAGACTCGAGAGAAGACATATGGGATGAAATGGCATGCCATAGTTAAGACAACTACCCTATTTTCAATGCAGTCCTTGGGCAAAATTGATAATGTATTTAAGGCATTGAATACATAGCATGGGCCATTTTATGGAAAATAAGTGCCCAAGTCTTTCTTGGAGTGCTATATATTGTAATCTCTCATTTGTTTCATAGGAGATCTTCCCCTTACCAAGAAGTGAAACTCTACCCATTTTGAAAGGCATTACTAAGACTTTGAGCTCAGGTTTTAATTTCATTTTCCTTGTTATTTGAATGAGAAAGCAATTTTTCTAGACTTTGTGTTGTTTTGACTTGTGTCATCTAGAGGTGTCCTTATTCATTTAATTTGGTAAGTAAAACTAGTGGAGATGAGTAGGAAGGTGTCTTGAAGGCCTACTATGGAGAGACTTTGTGCCCCAATAAGTACCTTTAGTGTGTTTTCATTTTCCTTTCCTATGTAAAGAGCCTTGGGATGACTTTGTGCCCCCATTGTTCTTCATGTCTTTCTCTCTCGGGTTACTGGTCACTCAGCACCCCTGTTACCAGTTACTTGATACTAGAAAGAGTCCTACTATTTGTAAGAAAAAGCACTTCTGAAAGAAGAGAATTTCCTTGTATTACCTCACCAAGATTCCTATTATTTAGAAAGGAATCTAGCTCTTGGCTGAAAGTTGCTTCTGAAAGAAGAGAAGCACCTTCCCCATCACCCAGTATTTCTCCTCTATTTGTTAGCATCATCTCTAAAAGAAGAGAGATGGATGGTTTATCCCACCCCTGTGTCTTAATTTCTACTTATTTATATTATATATAGCCTCTTGCATCTCTTGCATATCCATAGGGAACCTCCCCTTGATGAGAGGAGAGATTTGTCCCCTTGTGATGTAGTAAACTTGCACACCTGGCCGACTGATCTCCCTATGCTGTGGTGATAGGAACTATTTTGGTCACCATTTAGCTGATCAACAAAATATTCACCCAATAGTTTGGACTAGAGCCATATGATTTTTAGAATAAGCCTATTGATCATAAATGATATTGTGGGTACTCTTACTAGACTTGGTAAATTTTCATGGGGGAAGTTTGCTAGAAATTTGGCCCCTACCTCTATGGCTCTAACCAAAATCTCATCTTTATTCTCTAACAAATGTTGATAAAAAAATGGATCATATGTGGAAGCCATATTAGTATAATATGACTATTGAAGTACTAGCTCATCCATTGCATTTATTATAGCTAGGTATTGCATGGTTTGTTCTTGATCCTTTTCTGAATAAGGTGGCATGTTAACCAGATAGTTAGCCAATGGATCTTGGCTTTGTGCCCTTGAATTGAGTATTATAAGAGGGATAAGAATCCATCTCATAAGAAATATTATCTATATAGGGGTCTTATACCATTTCTTCTTGGAACACCACATTACTTATCCCTGGATTGTACATGAGTCCACTACAAGTGTAGGAATACATGTTTGGATCCATAGTCAATGATTTTGAAATAAAAGGTTAAAGAGTTTTACAAACTCTAAAAAAGGACAATGTCTAAAACAAATTATGTTTCAACTTAGTCTAGATTTTTCAAAATCATCAAAAGGTTTTATGCAAAGATTTGTGAGGGAAAAAACAAGCGTGAAGTGTCTAATGTTTCACTATTCACACAAAGATAAGCAATTAAATGAACCTAAAATCAAAATTCCAAACTCTAAGGTTGAAGTGTTTCAAATCAGTCTAATCTATGAATTTAAAACTTTGCTAGGTCTTTTGGCTAAATGCGGTGTCAAAATCTATGCTCAAACAAGGCATGCACTAGGGCTCTTGGCCAAATAGAGTCAAAATCTAGACTTTGAAATAGATGAAAGTTTTAATCTAACGGATTTGAAACACTTTTAACAAACACTAGGCATTTTATTCTTAGAGATGAACTTGATCAACTAGGTATAAGGTATGAAATAAAAGGAAATTTAGAAATAGTTTATTTTCTCATAAAAAATGGTATAAAAGTTGGTTCTTTTCACAAACAAGCTAGACAAAGGTGATTAGTATAACTATTTTAGAAAAAATATCACAAAAGTACACTTGGATTGGTCTAAAAATGTAGGAACAAATTTGTAACTCTATGCAATAGGGTTTATGAAATGAATTTTTAAATGTTTTGGGTCGCGTAATGATGTTATACTACCTAAAAGGTGTGAAAATAATTTGTTTCAAAAAATCTCTAAGGAAAAGACATTTTTATACAATTTTTATAGCATAACACTACTTTTATTGACTCAAAAATGTGGTGCATAGACTCAAAGTGTAAGTTTTTAGCTCAAAATGGCTTAAATATATTAAGTGATGATAATGATTATGAGTCTTAAATGGCCTTCAACCCAAATTAGAAATTGAAGCTAAGTTCCCTCAAGTTTAGTTTGAATGGCTAACCCACTTAACACATCAACCCTATTAACTTATAAAGGTGCAATTTTGAATTTATATTATAAGTGAAGGACTTAAATGACTTTGGTAAAGGTCTAAACTCAATTGGGCAACATAACTATGCCAAAGTGGATGATATGACTCTTCAAGATTTATATTAACTTTGAAGAAGGTAAATTGATGATCTCATGTAAGTAGCATAATGCCTTTTTGTTCAAATGAAAATTTAGATTTTGTGTTTGGTTTGGATTTTTTGTTTACACCAAGTTTTGACTATAAACAAGACTTTAATCTAAGATAAGACAAACTAATTAATTTCTCTTAGATCTTAAACTGACAAGGTTGCTTGGTATTATTGGAATCCATCAATATATGTCATTTGAGATTATTTTAAGTGTTCATCCAAAAGTAAATGCACATTATACAGTAGGCTTTTTACACCCCCCTTCTCTCAAATGATAGTACTATGACATGGACCTTGAGGTGGACCTTTCACTAATAATACTTCCATGACAAGTGGCGATTTGTCTAAGATCTAACA
Source organism: Torreya grandis (assembly GCA_037957365.1). Lineage (NCBI taxonomy): Eukaryota > Viridiplantae > Streptophyta > Pinopsida > Cupressales > Taxaceae > Torreya > Torreya grandis. Next base: position 1,282,485 of record JARHVA010002238.1, read on the forward strand.
GGTTTCCAAACAATCTAGGGGAATCAATTGCGTAATGACTTTCACACAAAATAATGCAAATGAAAAGCATAGATTTTAGGTCTGTATCACTTGGTTTGTTGTAAAAGGGTCTGGTCCTTTTTGAAACTAATACATCTTATTATTCACTTAGTGTAGTGTGATGTCCAAAGTGACATTACATCCTATGTGTAACTCTAAAGGATCTAAATGATTTCAATGTCAAGAGATGAAACCCTAGGTCAAAGCTTCCCTAAAGAACCTGTAGGAGGTGATGAAATCCCCCTCATAATCCAAGTTTACATTAAAATAAAGTATTAAAAAAAAATTTAGGGTCATTTTCAAGGTCACCCAAACATTAATGAGTTTTTGGGGAGTGTTTCAGAGGACTTTCTTTCTAAGCCTTAGACTAGGCTACTTGCAATAATAATGGTGCTTTTGATTCCAAGGGTTCCCTATAGGGGATAAATGGAAGAGCATACACACAACATTCCTCTTTTTTCCAAACAAATATTTAATCCAAACAACTATTGAAAATAATAATTTACAAGTGTGTTCAATTTTAAGCCCAAAATGAAAGATTTGGTGGTGTTCATTTGACCCCTTGGTCTTAGTTTAAAATTTTGATAACATTCACCAAAAACATATAAATTCTCCATTAAACACCCAAAATAAGGTTCCTAATTTATTTTTAAGCATGCAAAAATGTGATTTAAAACTATTTTGAGCAAATATCTAGCTTGGTCCTGTAGCAAAAATGTTAGCATGTCCTTTACTTTGAAGCTCTTTTTGGTTTGAAATAATGAACTTTGGAAAAATAGCTCTTAGGTATATGTTTTTGGAAAAACACAATGACTAACATCGGTTATATACAATTGATGATGGTTACCTTGGATAGAAAAAATATAACCAATGTCAGTTTTTCTAACCAATGTTGGTTAAGCCATGTAACTGATGTTGGTCTTACTTGTCAACGTCAGTTACTGTGTAAAATTATGGCAACTAAAAATGGCAAAACAAAGTTAGAAAATCAATTTTCAAGATTTTTAAGGGTCCAAATAAATATTTTAGAGTTGAAAAATAATATTTTTCAGGTGTGAGATGCATCTGGTCCCACCAGGCATGCCATAATATGATCTAGTAATTTAACTCAAGAGAGGATGGTTAGTATGGTGTTAGTTCTAAAATGAAAACAAAATGAAATAAACACACTAATAGCATAACATCTCTAGACCTAGACACTAAGGAGAGCTTAGTTAACAAAAGAAAATGACAAACACAACTAAAAATCAAGGAATAAAAACATAATAATTCATTCACCTTCCTTGGATGCTCCAAATGCCTTTGTAGTGGTGGCTTTCTCAGCTTGTACTCATGAAGTCCTTAGAAATGGAAGATTATCTACCTCCATCTCTCCTTGACACCTTTGGCTTATGGCTTAACTTGGCTTGGAATCAATTTGTCATGGTATCACTAGTTGCAATGCCTTATTAAAGATATTTGTGTATTATAACTTTGCACCAAAATAGCTTAGAAATGATGTTCATGGCCTCTCTATTTATATATTTTTGAGAATATCTAGAATCAACCTAAACCATTCATCCTAAGATTAAGATGTGTGGTTGAGGATTAATTCATTTTTTAGAATTGAGTTTGTAATTATCCTCATCATGATATTAAAAAAAGGGGAAATTAAAAGTCATGGAGGGAATCATGGAAGGTATTGATGAGGCATGGAGGGCATGAATCCTAATATTTGTGTCATTTATGTTCTAGGGATGCCTTCCCAAGAAATGAGGTCACATGTTGATGTAGATATTCATTATTCATTTCCAAAATAAATTATTCAACAAGTTTTCATGGAATTATTAGTTATGCCTTGATTTGGGTTAATTAGATCTTAATCATGATTAAGAAATTTATGCACAAATCACTCAAATTTATCATAATGCCATGTTATTGGTCCAAAATTTGACTAGATTAGAATTGAAATGCAATGTTAGATGCATTAGAACTGTATTCCCATTTAGGATGTTAACTACAATAAATAACAAAGGCACAAATCTTATGTATAATATTTGATAGGAAAGAGCAATCTAGAATACTTATGTGCAAAATTGACATTTTGACTCAAAATGATCTGATCAAAGTTAACTATCCCATAAATTTCATTTCCTATTTAGGGATACCCTAGCCAAAATCAACACTTGAATACATTAGTTTCACATCATTTATTTTGTTTTAGTGTTTTTTTTTCTAAATTGTACATTTGGGGTAAAAATTGGTCAAAACCCTAATTGGAGGTTATTAGTGGCTAGATTTAGGTGTCGATACCATCTTCTAATATAGTGGATAATGTTTGATCCTAAATCTCTTTCTCTACTTTAGATTCTAGTTATTCATCCCAAATCTCAGGATAGTGAGATGAATGTAAGTCTGCTAGTTTAGGTACTGGATAATTTTTAAATACCTTGGGGAAGTCTAGTTCAAGATTCTCAAAGAATTTATCTTTTTCAATAGTGATATTAGAATTGGCTATAGAACTAGGACTTGGTGGACCCTTTGGAGATGAGTAAACTTCCCCATCCAAGAGTGCCTAAAACAAGTTTTCACTCAAGAGATTGTATTTTTTTACTTTTTCCCTGACCAATAAGCACCTCAAAGAGGTTTTCACTTAAATATGTTGATGTTTTATATTTTTTGTGACTAAGAAATTTTGCCTACGCTCTAAAGTAGGAAGTAGAATCCAAAGAGAAATAAAAGCCTTACTTATGCTCCCTAATTAGAAATCCATCTCTGAGGCTCATGTACTCAAAAATATACTCTTTGTTCCAAAAATTATCCAAGGGTATGACATAATTGTGTTGGTCCCTGTCTATTAGGTTAGGATAGAAAATGTTAAGTGGGCAATAAACTATAATAGTCATAATTAAACTAGAGTCAAATATGCCTATGTTAGTTATCTCATCATAAGAACTATAATGGGACACTATGTCATTGTTAGGAATCTCATCGTCAATAAATTTAGATGAATCATTGAAAAAATTCATGAGTTTACTCCCCATGTGGTATAAATTTGAGACCTTGACTCATAGTATACTTACTAGCTGATAATGGTTCCAAGATTCCTTACTCTTGTGATCCTAGGCCTTTTCTTATATAATCTAAGTCAACCATAATTAGGTTAGGGATGGGGTACTTGGTATTATAAAACTAATTAGCAAGGCCATCAAAATATAACTAATCTCCTTTTATTAAGGCTTTCTTATCATGATTTGGTAAAGTTGTTGGTAAAAATACCACTAGTGGTTTCTACATGTTTTTCTTCTTTTTCCAAATCATTTTGGGCCTAAAATAAGATTTTCAAGGTTTAGGTCTACCATAAGACTTAGGATTCTTGGGTAATTTTTCAATATGAAAGGCATCTTTGAGGTGGTATGTGGAAATGTTAGCATCCTTAATATTGACCTAGTTTTAGAATGCTACATGGAATAGATTAGCTGAAGTGGAAGTATAATCACTTGGGTCAATATAATTGAACTTGGGAGGTTGCAAAACTATTTTATTATTATTATTCACTATGAATTCAAAACTAGGGCAATAGTTATAATTATGAAATTTAGCCTCTAAGTGTTTTTAATATTAGTAGGTTTGTAAATCGATATGAATGGTAACCTTAATTCTAACATGGGGGAACTTAAGGCATTGGTGTGAGGTAGATGGGATAGCTTGTAATTTTAAGATCCAAGGACAACAAATAAGTATGTTATATGTAAATTTAATATCCACAACATGGCATTGTGTATCATGGGGAACATACCCAATAATGATTGCCAAATAGATAGTTCTAGAAGATTCTATTTTGGTGTTGTCATAAGCCTTGATCATGATTATTTTAGGTTTTATGTCCTTGGAATAATAACCCAAATCCCTTTATCAAATTGAGTGACACTATGTTTAACCATAAACCATTGTATATACGGACCTACTTGATTTTATGATTTTCTATAACAACCTCAATGTACAATGGGTTATTATGGCCTAGACCAAGGGAAGACATATCTCTTTGATCAAATGTAATTTTTTAGATTATAGATGAATGTCATAAAAGCATCTAAAATTGATCAAGGTTGATATCTTTGGGAATAGTGGACTACTGAAGGAAGTCATTTAATATAGTTCTATAGACTTTTGACGTACACATAAGATCTAAGACAAAAAATTTCATAGGGATTTTAGCTAGTTAGTCTTAAATGCTATATGGATTCTCAATGAAAGAATTAGGGGATTTGGCCTTGGCTAGTAAAATGTTCATCTTTAGATTAGAAGGCAAAATCTTTATATTTGGTCTAAAATTAGAAGGAAAAGGGCCTTGAAAGAGCATCTAGTTATGATTATATAATCTAGAGTTAGTAAGGAGTTATTATAATTAGAATAATAAGTAAAAGGACCTTAGATAATAACCCATGAGTTTTTAGGTGTGATTTCATAATTTGAGTTAGCACAGAGTCATTATAGTTAGAGGAAGGGAATGGAGGTCTAGAGATAATAACCCACAGAAACAAGTTGCAATATAACTACTTAAACTTGGTGTGACATTACTTGAGGAACAGTGTGTTAACCCTTTAATAAGGGGTCCAATACTTCAATAATCATGTTATGGTTCATGGTTTTTATTGGTGATGGTGGAAATGTGATTTTTAAAAACATGTCCCATGGTGTTATTATAATCATAAGGCATATTATTGTAACCTAGGTTGTTAGTTTGGGCATTATGATCTTGATTATGATTATGTTGATTAGGATTCTTGCCTTGATTTTGTTGACATTGACCATGACCCTAACCTTGACCTTGATTATTCTTTTATTATACTTGATTGTGTTTAGTAAATGGCTCTTTATAGATTCCCATGTCTTGATTTATGTTCTACATTATTTAATTTACTTTAATTTCACCACTTTCATTCAAGTAATAAATAAGATGTCTTAGTTGTATGCATCGATAAATGGCATGGTTGATAACAAGATGGAAATTATAAAACTCATCTTCCTAATACCAATTAGGTTTTAGTTGATCTTATACTAATGGCTTATGTATAGGCCACATAATAAAATTGGATATTACTAGCTTTTGGAACACTACCTCAATAGGATCTTCTATTTTGTTAAATACTCCATACTTATTAAATTTCTTTCATGGAGGAGCTCATTATAAAGTGTATGATGGATTGGGTGGGGTTGTTTTTATATTTAGAAACAATTAATCCTACACTATTTTCATGTGCATATATTATTTTACTCAATTTCCCACCATATTTTTTCTTTTTTAAAACTTTTAGTTTCTCTTTAAGAGTAGTCTGAATAAGTGGTTGGGTCTGATTAGATTTTTAACCCTATGGATAAATATTTAAAAGGCCTATGTTAATGAGTGCCTTTTCAATTTTTAAACCTTTATTAGTGATCTCCTCTAATGTGTTGGTACAAGTGAGTTGAAAATTATGAGCTACCTTAGGTTGTATGTTTTATGTAAAAATATCAGCTAGCTATTTATCTAGCAAGTTATGTTGAAAGCATCCAACTAATGCTCTCCACCACTATAAAAATTCTATGAATATTTCACCATTTTTTTGTTTTACATTGCATAATTCAACCATTGTTAACTTATACTCAATGCTTTAAGATAAATGGTTGGCAAAATTCTCTAATAAATCATTCTAGTCTATCATTGATCCCTTAGGAAATATAAGGAACCAATTTAGGGCTTGTCCATCTAAAATGCATAGAAAAAAGTGAAGCAGATAAACACTACTATAAGCTACCTCTTAGCAAACTACAAAAAATTCTTGGATATGCTCTTAAAGGTCACCATTCCCTTTGTATTTATCAAATTTGGGAGCCTTAAAATGAGGGAAGGGGACTTGGAGAATGCTTAATTAAAATAAATATGATAATTTCTCATCAAAATTATACTTCTTGATTCAATTTCCCATCTCAATCCTAGAAATTATCTCCTTAATTAGAATCCACTCCTAAAATTTGGTGCATTGGTTGGTGGAATATAATTTTTTTGGGGTGGAATGTGCCCTTGGGTGGTCTTAGTAAGGATATGAACTGTTAGGGTGTGGAGCTAAAAGCTTCACCAAGGAGCACACTTTAGCAGGTTCGGTTCTACACAGACACCAACATCGGTCAGGAGCGACTGACGTCGGTCAGATGCAGTTGGAGAGACATCGACATCAGTAGAGGATCGGCTAGCGGTGGTCACAGGCAAGCAGCAGGAATTGGCATCGGTTACCTGTGCGTCCAAAAAGCTATTTCTGAGGATAGAAGCGAGTGTTTGCATGATGAGTTTAAGTTGTAGTCTTAAGCTCACATCTCTATTATAAGTAGTATTATTTTTAGAGCCCTTGTTCAAGTGGCTTAACTATTTATTGTAAGTGCATGCTCAAGTCTCCCAATTCTATATGTAGAATTAGATCTTCCTAGCTTATTGTAAGTTGTAGTAGAAGAATTGGTATGTTGAAGAACAGTACATAATTGAATCAATCCAGGCTTGTTGGAGTTGATTGTTCTTGAGAGAGAGAGTTCTTGAGGAATAGAGATCTAGTGAGAGATCTATACATCTAGGAGAGGTGTGGAAGAAAGAAGTTTCTTCAATTGTATTCCTTTTGTAAAGAGTTTGTTAATACAAGTTTTCAGGGTGGTTTCTTGTATCTCTTGTTTTTGCTATTATCTCATTCTAGTTACTTGTCTATCTGATTTAATTCTATGTTTATTGCTTTCATAAGTGTAATCTATTATTGGTTGATCCCCAACAAGTGGTATCAGAGCCTTGGTTATAGGTTCAAGAGCTGATACCAATAAGTGGTACCAGAGCTCAAGTTCACTAATAGGTGGTTCAGATTTGTGTAGTGTGTATTGATTACAGGTTCTCACAGGGGTTTTTGCAGGAATTTTTGTTTGAGTGGGAGAAGCAATGGCAAATGAAAGTAAACTTAGAATGGAAAAGTTTAATGGCAAAAATTACCAACATTGGAGAATGCAGATAGAAGATTATTTGTATCAGAAAGATCTCTACTTACCGTTAGGTGGGGTTGCTAAGAAGCCCAAAGACATGGAGGATGAAGAATGGGAAGTTCTTGATAGAAAGGCTCTGGGGTCTATAAGACTGAGTCTAGCATCCACTGTGATATCTAATTTATCACAGGCAAAGTCTACGGTAGATTTGATGACTACGTTAGCAAATTTGTATGAAAAACCCTCTGCTTCTAATAAGGTATATCTTATGAAGCATTTATTTAATTTGCATATGAATGAAGGTGGATCTATTTCTACTCATCTGAATGATTTCAATGGAATTGTGAATCAATTAAGTTCAGTCAATATAGTGTTTGATGATGAAATAAAAGCTCTTTTGATATTATGTTGTTTGCCTGAAAGCTGGCATGGCTTAATAATGGCAGTTAGTAATACTGCATCTGCATCAAATATTTTGAAAGTAGAGGATGTTGTTAGTGTTATCTTGAATGAGGAAATACGCAGGAAAAGCACAGAAGAGACATCTAGGAATGCTTTAAATTTTGAGAGCAGGGAAGGCAGAAAGATAAAAGCAAAAGGAGATCAAGATCTAAGTCTAAGGTGAGAGGAAGATCCAAATCTAGGAATGGCAGGAAGCCACAATGCTGGAGTTGTGGAAAGATTGGGCACATAGCAGAGATTGCTGGTTAAAGCCTAAGGAGGACAATCAGCATGAAGGAAAGGAAGAAGCCAAGGTTGCAGGTATTGCATAAGATGATTTAATATTCTCTCTGCATAATAATATAGAATCTTGGGTATTAGATTCTGGTGCATCTTTTCATGCTACCCCTAATAAGGAATATTTTTGTGACTATATCCATGGAGATTTTGGAATAGTATATCTAGGGGATGATGAGCCCTGTAAAATAATTGGCAAAGGTAAAGTGCAGCTGAAGATGTAGAATAGCAACACATGGGTGCTGAGAGATGTGATGCATGTTCCTAGCTTGAAGAGAAATTTGATTTTTGCAGGAAAGTTAGGGGATGAGGGTTGCACAGTAACTCTCACAGTAGAATCTTGGAAAGTGACCAAGGGTACACTTGTTATGGCCAGAGGTAAGAGAGAAGGTACTCTCTATTTGTGTAATTGTGTTACTAACAAATCTCCTTCTGTATTATCTACTTCAGATGTGGATGTTAAATTGTGGTACTCAAGGCTTGGCCACATGAGTGAGAAGGGGATGTCAATTCTTAAGTCCAAAGGTATGCTTTCAGATTTAAAAGGCATAGATCTAGAGTTTTGTGAGCACTGTGTATTTGGAAAACAGAAAAGGGTTAGTTTTCTCAAGACTGGGTCTACTAAGAAGAGGCATAAGTTGCAGCTTGTTCACACAGACGTGTGGGGACCGGCTCAAGTTGCTTCCATTAGAGGATCACAGTACTATGTATCTTTCATAGATGATGCTACAAAGAAGGTATGGATCTATTGTATTAGGAGAAAATCTGATGTATTTGAGAATTTTAAGATTTGGAAAGCTATGGTTGAGAATGAAATAGGTAAAAGATTAAAGTGCCTGAGATCTGACAATGGCAGTGAGTTTTGCAGTTATAAGTTCAGAGATTATTATTATATGCATGGAATCCATAGGCAAAGGACAGTTCCAAGGACACCTCAGTAGAATGGGATTGCTGAAAGGATGAACAGGACAATAATGGAGCGTGCAAGGTGTATGAGATTGCATGCTGATTTGCCCTTACAGTTTTGGGCACAAGCTGTTGACACTGCAGTGTACCTGATTAACAGAGGACCCTCTATAGCTCTGGATGGTGGTATTCTAAAAGAGGCATGGACAGATAGAAAGGTTGATCTCTCATATCTCAATGTTTTTGGTTGTGAAGCCTTTGTGCACATAGATAAGGAAAATAGAAAGAAGCTTGATGTTAAGTCTGTGAGATGCATGTTTATTGGCTATGGCTCAGATGATTTTGGTTACAGATTATGGAATCTAGAAACTAACAAGGTAATTAGGTGCTGTGATGTTGTTTTCAATGAAAGAGTGATGTATTGTGATCAGCTAAGGAAGCTGAATCAATCTGAGTAGAGCAATGGTGAGTTGGACGAGGTGAAAGTCCAATATGAGCTCACAGGAAAAAGAAATAATCACTTGCAGGAAAACACAGAGACCGACGTCGGCAGGGTAGGAACCGGCATCGGCAGTATAGAGACCGGTGTCGACCATACAGAGATCGATGTCTGCAGGAAAGGCACCGACATTGGTCAGGCAGAACCGACATCGGCTAGTAACAGGTCTGGAAGTGATCGAGGTCGGTCACTGTTAGAGAATTTGGGTAGACAGCATGTTGTAAACGAGTCTCAGACACCCATTAGGAGGTTAAAAAGGGTGAGTAAGCCTCCAATTAGATATTCTCCTTCTTTATTTTATTTATTGCTAACTGATGGTGGAGAACCAAAGAGTTTTGAAGAAACAATACAGGTGGAGTCCAAGAGCCAGTGGGAGTGTGGCATGGTTGAGGAGATGGAGTCCTTAAGAGAGAACCAAACATGGGATTTGGTTGAGTTGCCAGCAGGTAAAAGGACACTGAAGAATACATGGACCTACAGGTTGAAAGAAGGTGAGAATGGATAGATGAGATATAAAGCCAGATTGGTGGTAAAAGGATTTGCACAAAAGCCAGGTATTGACTTTGGTCAAATTTTTTCTCCTGTTGTTAAGATGGCTTCTATAAGGGTTGTATTGTCTTTGGTTGCTTTTGAGGATTTGCATCTTGAGCAGCTAGATGTTAAGACAGCTTTTCTTCATGGATATTTGGATGAAAAAATTTATATGGAACATCTAGAAGGATTTGAGGTCAAGGGTAAGGAGAAGTTTGTGTGCAGATTGAAGAAAAGCTTGTATGGCCTCAAGCAAGCTCCTAGGCAATGGTATTTAAAATTTGACAGGTTTATGACTGAGCATGGCTACAGTAGGTGTCAATCTAACCATTGTGTGTATTTCAAGAGATTTGATAATGGTAGATATATTATTCTATTGTTGTATGTAGATGATATGTTGGTTGCAGGATCACACATGCAGGATATCTCTAAGCTTAAGGTGAAATTAGCTCAAATGTTTGCTATGAAGGATTTGGGAGCAGCAAAAAAAGTCCTTGGCATGAGCATTAAGAGAGACAAGAAAAATCATAGGTTGATATTGTCTCAAGAAGATTATGTGGACAAGGTGTTGAAATGGTTCAATATGTAGGATGTTAAACCGGTAAGCACACCTTTGGCTGGACATTTTAAGTTGAGTAAAGAACAATGTCCTAATTCACATGATGAGGTAGAGTACATGAGTAAGGTTCCATATTCTTCCGCAGTAGGGAGTTTGATGTATGTAATGGTGTGTACTAGATCGGATATTGCCCAAGCAGTGGGAGTGGTAAGTAAGTATATGTCCAATCCAGGTAAGGAACATTGGAAAGCAGTTCAGTGGATCCTTAGATATCTGAGAGGAACCAACAGTAGGCACTTGTGCTATGGAGGTTCAGATAATTCTCTACATGGCTATGTAGATTCAGATATGGTAGGTGATTTGGATGGCAAGAGGAGCACTACAGGTTATGTTTTTACGGTAGGTGGAATAGCAGTTAGCTGGATATCTAAGTTGCAGAAGGTTGTTGCCTTGTCAACTACAGAAGCAGAGTATATTACAGCCACAGAGGCTAGGAAATAGATGATATGGATGACACGGTTCATGGATGAGCTTGGTAGGGAGCATGAGAGTTGCAGATTGTATAGTGACAGTCAGAGTGCAATCCATTTGGCTAAAAATTCAGCCTTTCATTCAAGAACAAAGCACATACAGCTAAGGTACCATTTCATACGACAGGTATTGGAAGATGGTGAGTTGAAGCTAGAGAAGATCCATACAAATAGGAATCCGGTTGATATGTTAACCAAGCCTGTTACAAAGGAGAAGTTGAATTTTCATTCAACTTCTGTTGGTCTTCATGATTGAGTTGAAGATGGAGGAGCTAGAAGATGTTGCTGTACAGGTACTAGTGCAGCTGTTTATCTCTAAGTGGGAGATTGTTAGGGTGTGGAGCTAAAAGCTTCACCAAGGAGCACACTTTAATAGGTTCGAGTCTACATAGACACCGGCATTGGTCAGGACCGACCGACATTGGTCAGATGCAGTTGGAGAGATGCCGACGTTGGTAGAGGATCGGTCGGTGGCAGTCATAGGCAAGCAGTAGGAACTGGTGTCGGTTACCTGTGCATCCAGAAAGCTATTTTTGAGGATAGAAGCGAGTGTTTGCATGATGAGTTTAAGTTGTAGTCTTAAGCTCACGTCTCTATTATTAGTAGTATTATTTTTAGAGCCCTTGTTCAAGTGGCTTAATTGTTTGTTGTAAGTGCATGCTCAAGTCTCCTAATTCTATATGTAGACTTAGATCTTCCTAGCTTATTGTAAGTTGTAGTAGAAGAATTGGTATGTTGAAGAATAGTACATAATTGAATCAATCCAGGCTTGTTGGAGTTGATTGTTCTTGAGAGAGAGAGCTCTTGAGGAATAGAGATCTCGTGAGAGATCTATACATCTAGGAGAGGTGTGGAAGAAAGAATTTTCTTCAATTGTATTCCTTTCGTAAAGAGTTTGTTAATACAAGTTTTCAGGGTGGTTTCTTGTATCTCTTGTTCTTGCTATTATCTCATTCTAGTTACTTGTCTATCTGATTTAATTCCATGTTTATTGCTTTCATAGGTGTAATCTATTGTTGGTTGGTCCCCAACATGAACCCTATGTCCAATAGTTTGGTTTAGGTTTGCTCTTTTATTTGAGTAAGTTTACCATTGATTCTTACGTGGTTGATATAAAGTCCAAAGAATTTATTCTTGTGCTCTATATGAATATTGTAAGTTTTACAATGTCATTCTTCAGTTCACCAAAGCACTATAGGTAGAGATACATACTTTCTAAAGTGTTTTTCATAATACCCTTAATCTATGATGAGTCTTTCATTCCTTGAAATTACAAAGGGGTGAGAGTCTCCTAATAGTTAAAAAAGGTATGCCTTGTATTAGGTGAAGTGTGTTATGAATCATTTATAGATTCTTCTATCCAGAATTAATTTTAGGATCTACCATAGACATAGGATCAACTTGGGTATCTTATATTTGGTTTATCATATTGTTTGAGTGTATTTTGGATTCATATTACAAATTTTAGCAATTAAAAAAAACTAGAGTGTAAACTTTAAGGAAAAGGATAAAGAGACAATCAAATACTTATAATGGAATCAATTACCATCCTTTTGTGCTTCGATCTCCTTTCCAAGATTGCCAAATCGATTTTGAGTGTAAAATTAGTGGATTTATTGGATTGATTGATTTAGCTTGATAATGGCTTCAATGGATTTTTGATGGCTTGGACAAGGCTATAGGAGTGTTTGAAAAATGCAAGTGTAATGGATGCTTATGGCTATAAGTTTCAAGTTAGTTGATTATGGGGGTATGTCTTGTTTATACAAGCCATGGGAAAGAAAATCAATGGTTCATATTTAATTTTGAGCTATTGAGATCAATGGTTGGCGATTTTTCAAGGAAATTTTAATTCCTTATAAACCTCTAGAATAGTGGATTCTAGAGTAGAAGGGTTAAATTAGAGGATATTTTAGAATACTCTAATTCTAGAAACTTCATTAGTGAGTAGGGGTATATGAAATGCTAGGTTAGTAGTGTGGTAGATGGGTAGGTGAATAAAAGGTATTTTTAAAACTAGTATGTGGGCTAATAAATAGGTTAGTAGATAAATAAACTTAGTTAATGGGATACTGAAGGTGATTAATTGGTTTCAAGGGTAGAATAAGGTTTATGGGATGTAAGGGATTTGATTTAGGGATTAGGATATTAATTAACTAGCTAGGGAATATAGTTATAGGTTAAATTAGTGAAATTAATAAGATTATTAGGGTGAAAATATTTAGGTGCATGTATTTTCCCCTCTTTGAATGAGTATTGAGAGTGGATAGAATGGAAGGAGTAATGGTATTTCAAATAAAAACTATAATAGTGAATGAAAATGTTGTTATTAGGTATGATGCCCCCTTGAGGGAGCATTCAGGGAGAAATGATTTAAATGATCACTCAAAAAAAAGTCCTAGGGGTGAGATAAGACTAGGATGACGAGATGGGTTTGAGATACATTGAGTGTTGATGTAGCTATGATAGAGATGCCCCAAGAATATATGCGAAGGAAAAGTGGCTTAATATTAAGAGATGGTTCTAGACAGTGATCAAGGTCTAGAAGGAGATTGACTGCTAAGACCATGAATTCTAATAATATAGATATTGTTTGGGAAATTATGAGATGGGGTTAGGATGCCCTAAGTATTATGCAGCTATGATTGATATGCCCCAAGTATAGAGATGAGGGGATAGAGTGGAATGGTCTCAAGAGATGGGTTTTAGATAGTGAACAAGGTCTAGAAGGAGATTGACTTAGAACACCATAGTCCCAAGATAGAGATAGTGTCTAGGAAATAAAGAGATAAGAGAGGCTACAAGCTAGTGAAAATCATCATAATAAGGACACATGTTAGGGAGGGCTTTAAATCCTATAATGAATATTAGATGAGTTGATTAGAAATAATAATCCACTTTACAAGACATGCATAGCTTAAAATGATGTAATAAAGTCAAGTGAATAATCCATTATGGGATGGTTATTAAGGGTTAATAATGGTCGAGCTATCCCTTGGCACAAAATCATGGCCAAGTGTTACTTATATAGTCTTAGAAGACCTCAGGTTGAGGTAGTTCTAACTTAAGATGGGGTTGGATAATGGGAAGATGGAAAGGCCATGCCCCCAAACAACTTAAGGATGATAATTAGTGATTAAATGGGATAATACATTATATTTATGAGATTTAGGAGTGAAAAGAAGGCTAAAATAGGACAAAAGGGGTGAAAAAGAATCATTTTGACTTTTAATTTGGTGAAATATTGCTCTAAGATAAAAAAAATGGATCACATCTCATGAGCTTTATAGCATAGCGAGAGGGTTCAAGAGTAATAGGGACCTAAGGAGGTTAGATCATCAGTATGTAACTAACCCCTAACCTATGAATTATGTGAGTTTTTGCATTTATTTCCACTTTTTAGGGTAGAAATTCCATGGGTACAATACCATGACTGAGGGAAATGCCCTTAGTAGTGTTATTTCACTCATGACTAGTGATAACACTATATGCACTAAAATATGCTCACCCCACTAATTATACTAATTATGCTAAGTTCCACTAATTTAGTCTAATTTCTATATTTCCTATCTAAATTAACTAATAGCCTAATGACCCACATATCATTTTTTATATTTTATAAACCTTACCCCATCCCAAAACCAATTAATCCCTTCATTAAAACCCCTAATAGAACCTATTACCCACTAATCTATTCCCTCAACCAACTTGCCAATTTAAAAATGCAAAATAACCTACCTACCTAACTACTACCCTATTCTAGCCTCTCCTAAAACTCCAAACCCTATGGGAGATTTTTCAAATTATAGGACTTTATAAATCTCCTCCATTCTACTCTATTTTCTCTATAATTTTATAATTATAAAGATCTCCATGGAATTAAAAACTCTATGGAAAATACCTAGCCATTGATCTCTCCCTCCATGCCTATATAACCAAGCCACCTCCCTCTTTAAAACTAACTTGGAAGAACTTGGAAAATAATCACATTTCTACCATAATCTTGTGTCCATATAACCCTCTTATGTAGAAAGGATTACAAAGTAAGTTAGTCAAGCATTAGTCCATAAATAACCAAAAAATTCATACAGAACTAAGTAACTAAGCCTATCTATTTATATGAGAATTACAAAGGATAACAAGAAACAAATGAAATAAAGAAACATCATATTACCTTCCCAAATGGATTCACCATACCCATGTGGCTCAAAATCATGTTCTCCCTTAATCAAGCATCCTTGTCTTTGTCAACAATGGTGGCAAACTCCTCCAATGTCTCAAGAACATTCCATAAAACATATGCTCATGATTCCAAATCACTAAACTAGCCTATCAATAAATCTTAAAAACAAAATCAATAATAAAATGAAAAGGATTATGGAAATAATTTAACATTATAACTTTGCAATATTCAAGCTTAAAATTAATGTCCATGGCCTCTCTATTTATAGATTTTTGAGATTGGTCGCGATCAACCATGACCATCCATCTCAAGATTTAGATATGTGGCCATAGATAATCCTAATATTTGGAATTAAACTCATAAATATCCTCAAGATAAATAAGAATTAAAGAGGCATGAGAGGCATTAAATAGGTATGGGTGACCCATAATCTTGATATTTTATGTACTTATGGCGTAACGGATGCCACCCCATAGATGATGTCTCTAGGTGATGTAGATATTTAAAATCAATTTCTAATAATGAAATATTCAAAAAGATCTAAGGAATTCTTACTTAAGCTCTTAAATTAGATTAATTAGCTTACGTAAGTTTAATCAAGTTTAGTGTAATTCTTTGGAAATCGGTGCATAATTACTCAAAATGGTGAAAAAGTCATATTACTAAGTCATAATTTGACAAGAGAGGATTTTGAAGGTGATGTTAGATGCGTTGGAGCTATATTCCCATTTAGTATGTTGCCAACACCAAATAACAAAGGTATGTGATGTATACCAATGAATTAGAAGAAAAGAGTGATCAAGAGCACTAAATGGGAAATGTGTCATTTTTTATCAAAGTTAGTTGACCCATAAAATTCATTACCAAATTTAGCGATACTTTGACCTAAACTGGCACTTTTAAGTGACAATTTTGAACTATTTATGGTGTTTTATGGATTTTTACCTAAAATGTGCATTTGAGTGTAGCTCAAGTAAGATTGATAATTTCAACATAAATGGTATTAGGTATTGGATGTCTACATTTTGCCCCTATTTAAGAAGGCATAAAAAGACATTAAAGCGAAGCAACATCTTTTCAAAGAAAAGAGTTGTCAAGAAGAAATTAGAACAGACCCATGATGCCCCCTTGAGAGGACATACTAAGATGGAAGAAAAGGATGGACTTTTGAAAAGAGAGATAAAGTGAGAGGTTAACCCCTAGAAAATATCACATCCAGATGAGCTAATACTTGCACATGTGATTACCATCAATGATCAAAATATAATTAGAGGTATAATAGACTCTAGAGATGGGGGGAATGGGAAAGATACAATTCATAAATATAAGGGACAAACTATAAATGTACCCAATTTGAGAGTAGAAGTTGTGTGATTACAATATTGATCAATCATAAGACAAGTTGCACACTAAAATATTGCCATCATGGGCATTAGTGTGGAGAGCTTAGAATTAGATGAAAAAAGAGATCATTTAGCTTTAGGAAGGGAAGCACCACTAGAACATGGTTCTAAAGAGAAGATAATAAGTACTCCAGTAGAGAAAATGTGATCATGATAAAATAGTTTTGCCCTAGTAGGGAAAAATTTAATCATTGATAAAGAATAAAGGATGATTTTTCCCCTATAGAGATGATTTTATCAGACATGGTTTAGATGTTGTACCCCATCATTGGAAAATGGCATGCAAAATAGCTCAAAGATATAACCTAAAATATAGGTTAAACCAAGTGGGTGTAAACTTACATGCGATGGTGTAATGGCTTAGAAAGCCATATAAAACTAAGCATATGAGAATGCACGAAGTGATGATAAAAATGAAAATAAGTATAGAGATAGTAGAGATGACCTAAATAGAAATTGATTGCTACCTACATAGTTCCATGGACTCATATTCCAACATGAACTTTAGGCCAATGTAGTCCACCCAAGTTTGGAAGAGAATGGAATGAGGAATGATGAAAAATGACCAAGAATTGATTATAATTATAATGTATTCAAAGAGATGAATGTCTAAGCATATAAAAAAAGCCTAAAATACATGCTACCTATAAGCCTAATTCCATATTATGAGCCCAAGTGTTGCAAAGTGTTCTTGAGAATCATTCATCAGAGTTGATGTTGGCGTTAAGACATTGAGACCTAATCATAAAGTACTTGTTATATCAAAATAAATTAGGCATAATAAGTATGAATAAATTATAATGACATAAGATTCAAATTGGACTAATCTAGTTCAAATGTGAATACCTATAACTAAGGATAATGGTAAAATAATGACCAAAACTAGAGTTATATTAATTTACATTTAAACAAAAAAACAAAAACAAATAAAAAGATAAACATAAATGAACCTAACTTAAAATCAAGATATGATCTTAAGTAGGAACAAAATGTTTGAAAACAAAAGTCAAGAACATCTTAATGACATGAGACCAAGATATGAATAATCAAGATCCATGTGGACCATCAAGGCATTCATGAACACAAAAGAGAAAATCAAAAAAAAAAAAAAGGGACACCAAAAACAATCAAATAAAAAAATAGGCTAATAACAATGTAATAGCATAGGATCAAGATATAAACAATTGAGAGATATTCGAATCATCAAGATGTTTTGAAACATAAAAGAGAAAAGTAAAAATAATCAAATAGAAAAAATAATAAAGGAAACACAAGACCAAGATGAGACAAGAAATAAGAAAAAGAAAAAGAAATAAAAGGAGAGTTAAAAAAGCATAATAAAAAACCAAGAAAAATTAGATAAACACACATAAATAAAAACCAAGCTATTGCAATTTAAAGACAAATGTTCATGTATGTGTGGTAGAGGTGTTACTTTTCACCACATCATAACAAAGAACAATGACATGAAAATTATTTCCTAATTAAAAAGGAATAATGATAGAAGAACTGGTGGAAGAGAAGAAAAGGAAGGGGTTGGTCGAGTTAACTTCAGATGTATAACATAAGTGGATGTTGCCTACATATTTCCATGGATGCATGTTCCAACATGAACTTCAAGCCAAATGTAGTTCTCCCAAGAAATGGGATAGAAATAAAATGATGATCAGACTAACATGATTAATGTTATAGAATAAATGGAAGATATGAAAAACAAATGAGAATGGTCTAATAAATAAGAAGCTGATGAGACAAGAAAGAATGATTTTGAAAAATGGTAAGTGTATGGGACAAGATGACATGAAATGGTCTTTCTATGATTACAAAATGACAAGAGCATAGCATGGTGGAATGGGAATATACAAATTTATATACGTTTGAGACAATGTTTTTATTTATTTTATGGATCATGTTCTGATGTTTTTGGTATTTTCAAAGTATTTATAATGTTTTTGGTGTTTTTGGGATAAAATATGCATAAGCTGAGACCATCTAATTGAGGAGATGCATGTCCTAAGTGTAGAGGTTCCAATAATATAGCTAAGTCAGATACAATGGCCCATGCTTGAAAATTAGTGAAAGTGAGGTTATTAATTTATAATAGTGTATCAATGGTCTAAAACTAAGAAGATGCTTCTATTCACTTGTCTGATGCTACATAATATCATCCTGGCAAACTGCTTCATAATGTTCATGAGACACATTCGAGATCATAGTTGGTCAAGGGATAAAAAGTGTTCAAGCTTATAACATGACTTAGACATAATAAAGAATATGCTCTTCTTAGAGAGAAATCTAGAATGGGATGAAGAATGTGTTCAAAGTGAAAAAGATTCAAATCTTTTACTATTAGGAATCATGAAAAGTGGACAAGGGTAGTGTAAAATGTGTTCAAGGTAAGACAAAAGGGTGGAATAAAATTACAAAATCACAAGTTACCCCCAAGTTAGGGGTCTTATAGACAATGGTTCAAAGTTATTCATGCATAGAATATCTTAAGGTGTATGATGTTCATGGGATCTAAAATTTCTTCACCATTAGGTTTATCCAATTGATATGCTCCTAATCCATAGTTTTCTATGACAATATATGGTCCTAACTAATTAGGCTAAACCTTACCTTTGTTTTTGGGTTCAACATTCATATTCATTTGGTTATCTCTTAAAAATAAGTCACCAATCTCAAATTCTCGAGGGAGAATGTGATTTTTGTAGCTTCTCCATAATATATTTTGATAGGTCTACAAATTTTCTAGGGTGATTAAATACTTACCATCAAGAAGCTCTAGTTCATGCAGTCTTGAGGCTCTATAGTTTTCATTATATTCAATGTGATCTAGTGATATTCTTAATGATGGGATCTCAATCTCAATTGGGATGATATATTCAATTCAAAAAATAAGGTAATATGGAGTAGCTCCAAGTGGGGTACAATGATTGGTTCTATAAGCCCAAAGGGCAAACAAGAGTTGTAAGTGCCAATTATTTCCAGCATCACTGATAATCTTCTTTAAGATGGATAGAATAGTTTTATTTAATGCCTCAGCTTATCTATTACCTTGTATATTATATGGAGTGGATTTCTTGTCCTTGATCTTGAATTTTGCACAAATAGATTTCACATCTTAGTTCATAAAGGATCCATCATTATTAGATATAATATGGGATGGGATGCCATATCGATAGATGATATGGTAATGAATGAATTTAGCTATTTGTCTCTTGGTAACATAAGTGATAAGAATGGCCTCAATTCACTTGATAAAGTATTCAGTTATAGTCAAAATATGCTTATGGCCATCTAAATATGCTAGGTTAATTTTCCCAATGAGATCGAGACCCCATGTTGAAAATGGCCATGGTGTTTGAATTCACTGCAATGGTAAGGAAGATGCATGTATAAATTTACCATGATGCTGACAAAAAACACACTTATTTACATAATTACAAGCATCTATCTCCATTTTAGGTAAGTAATAACCTATTATAAGGAGTTTCTTTGCTAGGACTACACCATTGATATGGGCTCCACACATTCCTTCATGAACCTCCCTTAGTGCTAGCTTGGATGCTCCCAAAGATAAATAATGAAGAAGCATTCCATCATAGCCTTTATGATAAAGAATGTTTCTAAGGAAGATATAACATGTTAAGTATTGAAGGAATAGTTTTTTTGGTTATTGGAAAGGTTGGTAGGAAATACATGACTATGGAAATAGTTATAAAAATATTGGTACCATGGTAGCTCAGGTGAGGGATTAGGATCAACAATGATGCAGATCATCTCTGAATCTAATAAAATATGTGCTAGTTGAAGAAAATTTTCAATCAATAATTGATACTCTTTAGTACTATCATGTATTTGAATCATCAAACCAATTATTTCCATGGCATTGATAGATCTGTTATTGACTCATGGAACTTGCTCAAACTACAGAGATTTAAAATGTGTTTTGAGGTTATCAATAATTTGCTTGTAAGGAACAACCTTATCATCCATTACTTAATATTGGTTAATTATCTAATTTATGATTAGCTATAAATTTCCATATACCTTTAAGATTTGAATTTCCCATTGTATGGCATGATAGAGCCCTACAATCAATGCCTCATATTTAGCCATATTATTTTTACACTAAAATTGTATATGGAAGGATTTGGGGATCAAATCCCCCTATGGGGTGATAAAAAATATGCCAACTCTAGACCCTCAATATTTGAATGATCTATCAAAATAAATAATCCACTATTTAGGTGTTTGTGATGCTTATTCTATCATCATGATAGAATTATCTAAAAGGTCAAAGTTGAGAGGTTGAGTGGCTGTAATAGGAGCTTTTGCAAGTTGGTCAGCAAGAACTTATCCTTTGATTGCCTTGTGATTATGGTACTCAATATCAAACTCACTAAGGAGCATAATCCATTTATCCATGTGTCCTTGAAGAGCTACTTCAGATAAGAGGAACTTGAGAGGATCTACCTTGGAAATAATAATAGTTTTATTATTTAGCATATAATGTCATAAGTTTTGAGTGGTTAACACCATAGCTAAACATGCCTTCTAAATAGGCATATAATTATGTTCATAATATACCAATGTGTGGCTTAAATAATAAACAACATGTTCCTTACTATGATCATCATGTTGAGCCAAAATTGCCCATAGTGCATGTTATGTGGCTAATAATAAAATAGTAGTGGCTTTCCTTGTGTTGGAGGTCGTAAGACTGGTGGATTAGCCAAGTATGTTTTAAGTTTTGAAAATGCTATCTAACAATCTTCATCTCATAAAAAATTTACCCCTTTATTTAAGATATGGGTAAATGGGCAACACTTATCTGCCATTTGAGAAATGAACCTACGTATAGACTAGGTATTTCCTTGTAGACCTCATAACTATTTAAGATTATTTGGTGGAGGAATTTCCATAATATTTTTAACCTTTACAAGGTTGAATTTGATCCCTCATTGTGATATAATGAAACCTATAATTTTTTTTGATGTGACTCCAAAGACACATTTCTTAGGATTCAAGTGGACTTTATATGCATGAAGCCTCTCAAATATTCTTCATAGAATGTTAGGGTGTCTAGCTCTTGTTCTTCATTTTGTTAGTATATCATCAACATAGTCCTTGATAATGTCATGAATTATGTCATGGAAAATGATAGTCATTGCATGCTAATATGTGGCTCTAGCATTCTTTAAACCAAATGGCATGACTTGGTGATAAAATATCCCCCACAAAGTGGTGAACATAGTCTTATGCTAATCTTTAGGGGATATTTTGATCCGATTGTAACCAAAAAATATATCCATTAAGGATAGCATCTCATACCTAGTAGTTGAGTTGATGATCATGTCAATATTGGGTAGAGGAAAATCATATCTGGGGCATGCTTTGTTAATATCATGAAAATCAATATAAACACATATGCTTTGGGTATTTTTACTCACTATTACTATGTTAAAAACCCATTAAAAGTAGTTTAGGGGTCTGATAAAGTTAGCTCCTAATAGCTTTTCGAACTTGAACTTAACCAAAAGGGTGATGCACATATGCATATTTATTAACTTTTACTTGATTGTTTAGTACCAGGGTGAGCAATAAGATGATGCATAACTAAATTTGGGTCCAAGCTTAGCATGTTGGAGTGTGCCCCTGTAAACATGTCTATATGATCCTTAAGAATAGATATAATATGTTCATGTTCTTCTTCAGTAAGGGAAGCTCCAAGATAAACCATTTTGGGATCCTCATGGGTTCCCAAATTCACTTCTATTATGTGCTCCATAAGGAGTGTGGATCCATCTTATAGAATTATAGGCAATGTATGGTCATGATCATTTTCCTCTATTATATCTTTTTGTTGTTCCTCCAAAATATCTAGATAATACGAAGAATTAGAATTTGCCTTCTCAAATAAAGGCCAATTAGCAAAAACATCTAGAAAATCAAGAGCAAGACAGTCAAATATTTGATGTTCTTCTAAAGAGATGCTTATACTAGCTGTGGAACTTGGGCTAGATGGAATTTTTACGTCTTGAGGGAATGAACAAAATTTCCCACCTAGGATCACTTGAAATAGGTTTTCACTCAAAGGCTTGTATTTTTCTTTACTTTTTCCCTGATTGATAATTGCCTCAAAGAGTTTTTCACTTGTATATCATGATGTTTGTTCTTTATTATGACCAAGAAATTTTTCCTACTCTCCAAAGTAAGTATAAGAATTCAATGAAAAATCAAAACCCTACTTATGATCACCAATGGGAAATACATCTTGTAGGCCCATGTATTCTGCAATTGATTCTTCATTTTAAAACTCATTAAGGCATATGACCAAATCTTGTTGATCCAAATATATGAGTTTAGGATGGCAAAGCCATAGGTTATATTTATGTTTTACTTGAGGATGGGAAGTAGCAATGGTAAAGATATAATGTCTTGCTTTAGGAAGGAAAGCACCACTAGGACAGGAAGCTACAATAGGTGTTTTGGTTAATATGGAATTTAAATTAAACAAATATAAGTCAACAAGCTCATCAAAAAGGTTATAATGGGATGTTATGTCATTGATAGGAGTCTCATTACTAGTCCCTTTAGAAGAGTCACTGTCAAATGTCATGAGGTCATCTCTTGGTGGTTTAAATCTGAGACCATGATTCTAATTCACAACTCTAGCTAATAAAGGTTCTAAAATTCCTTGTGCTTGTGGGTCAAGGCCTTTCCTTGTATAGTCAAGATAATCCATTATCTACTTATGGATAGGATACTTTGGATTCTAAAAACAATTAGCAAGGCCTTTAGAATATAACCAATCTCCCTTAGTAAAATTTTCTTGATCTTTCTTTGGTGTAATTACAGGTACAAAAACCATAGGAGGTTTTCATTGTTTCTTCTTTGGTTGGAAAATTTGATTGGGTTTATCAGGAGTCTAGGAAGTTTTAGGCTTACCAAATGTCTTAGGGGATTTTGGTAATTTTGAAATATGGAGGATGTCATTATGATGCTACATGGACATGCCTACATCTTTAATAATAACCTTCTTGCCTAGAGCTATGGGAAATGGATCAGTTAAAGTGGAGGCTAGATCACCAAGGTTTATATAATTAGATGGATATGGATGATAAATGATGGCTTTTTTATTATTTATAATTAATTAAGAACTTGGGCAATAGTTATAATTATGATACTCTACTTCAATATGTTTGTAGTATTGATATGGTTGTTGATCAATGGGAATAGTAACCTTGATCCCATCATGGGGAAACTGAAGGCATTGGTGAAGATTAGATGAAACTACCTATACTTCATGGATATAAGGACAACTAATAAGTATGTTATAAGTAAGGTCAATATCCATGATATGAAATAACATGTGATGAGAAATAGACCCAACCATGGCTAGCAACCAAATTATACTAGATGACTCCCTCTTGACATTATTGTAAGCCTTTATTACAATAGTTTTTGGTTGAATGTCTTTATCCATGTAGCCTAATCATTTTACCAATTCAAGAGATATGATGTTTAGCCTTGAACCATTATCTATAATAACCTACTTGATCTTGTGATCCATAATAATTATCTCAATGTATATTGGGTTATTATGGTTTGGGTCAAGGGTGGACTTGTATTTTTGATCAAATGTGATTTGCCAAAATGAAGACAAGTGTCAAACTAGGTTTTGAAATTGATCAAGGTTTATATCATTATGCACAATAAACTCTTCAAAAAGTTTGTTAAATATGGTTATATGGCATCAGATGTATGTAAGAGTTCTATTATGTAAATTTGTGTAGGGGTTTTATCTACTTGATCTATTAGACTATAAGGCCTTTGAATTATGGATTGAACTATTTTACTCTTTATTAGGATAGTATTTAGCTTTAGAACCATTAGCATAATGTTCTCATTGGGTTTTATGGAAGAAGTGGGTTAAGGGCCTTGCATGGTAACTCATAGGCATGTAGTTACAAATTTACAACCTAGAGGTGGCAAGGAGTTATTATAATTATAAGAGGAAGGAAAATTGCCTTGGATGGTAACTCACAAGCATCTAGTTGTGATTACTCAACCTAGAGGTGGCAAGGAGTTATTATAATTAGAAGTGATATTGTTCAGAATTAGTAACTCGTGAAAATGGAATAGCAACATGATAATATGAACCTGACATAATATTAATAGGGGAGAGGGTGGTGACCCTATAAATATGGGTCCCATGTTATGAGGAACATGAGATTAGCCATGTGGTTTCATAGTAATAGTGGAAATGTAGGTTGTATAAATGCATCCTATAATATTATTATAGTCATAAGGTATGTTATTATAATCCACATTATTAGTGTGGGCATTATGATCTTGATTATGCTCATTATGATTCTGACCTTTTTGGTTATTATTCTACCTCTATCCTTGATTATGACCATTTTGATTATTTTTTGGTGGTGCTAGATCATGTCAAGGAAAGGTGTCTTTGTAGATTCCCATATCCTAATTTGTGTCCTGATTAGGGGCCAACTTAATTTCTAGTTCACCATTTTCAATAAAGTCATCAATAATATGTCATAATTAAATAGAACAATATGCACTATGACCAACAACACGATGAAAGTTAGACCATTCATTCTCTTTGTACCAATCTAGTTTTGGTTGATCTTGAGGAAATGGCCTTGATACTAGCCATATAATTAAATTATCTACAACTAGATTTTGTAACACTATTTCAATCAATTCTCTTAACTTTCTAAAGACTCTAAAATTATTATGAAATGTCCAACATGGAATTTGTCTCTACAAATTAGGTAGTTGATATATGGGAGTTAATTGTACATTTGAGGGAGGCATAACTTGTATCATTTGTATGTGTCTTGTTTTAATCACCCCATTTCCAACCATGCTTTTATTTTTTCTAAAGCCTTTAGGTTTATCTTGCATAACTATTTGAGCTACTGATTTAGTCTGATTAGATGCTTGACCTTACACAAAAATCTTAACAAGGCACTTAACAATAAGAGCTTTCTCAATATACACTCTTTTGTCAATAATTTATTAAAATGAGTTGGCACAAGATAAATATATATTATGCACAACTTGAAGATTTAAATTATATGTAAATATATTAGCTAACTATTTATTTGGAAAATTATGTTGAAAGTAGCCTGCCAATACTCTCTACCTTTGCAGATATGCAGTGAAACTTTCACCATCACACTGCTTAGATTTGCATAAGTCAACAATGGTTAATTCATGTTGTATGTTATATGAGAAATGGTTAACAAACTTTTTGATAATTCATTCTAATCCACAACTGATCCCTTGGGTAGTTTAAGTAGCCAATCAAGAGCTTATCTCACTAAACTTTGTGGAAATAATCATAGTAAGTACTCACTACTATAAGCAACCTCTTGACATAAAATGAAGAATGCCTATATGTGCTCATGTGGATATCCTTTTCCTTTGTACTTATCGAATTTGGGTGCCTAAAAATGAGGTTCAAAGGGATTTTGGAGAATATATAAATTAAATGGATATGGGCATATCTCATCAAATTTATACTTTTTGAATTTATTATTTGTCTCCAATATTTAAACAATTTCCTTCATAGAATTTCATTCTTACATGTTTGGTACATTTGTGGATTGAATATGATGTTGGGGTGGAATGCGACCTTGGTTTCATTGTTGTTGGGATGTAATGTATACCTATCTTCCTTATTATTGGGGTGGAATGTGCCCTAGTTTTATTATTGTTGGGGTGGAATATGCCCCTAGTTTTATTATTTTTGGGGTAGAATGTGCTCCTAGTTTTGTTGCTATTGGGGTGGAATGTGCCCCTAATTTTGTGTGGATCTATAATGAGTGTATACCTTTTGATACATGACTTGGTTTTGATTTTCTCCTTGAGTTGAGATCATTGGCTATTGATTCTTGGATTGTAAAACATTCCCTAAATTTATCTATTTTATACTTTGTTGATTTCGGAAATTTCTATGTTTATTTACCAATTTTTGGGTTGGTTGAAAAGAAATAGCCAAATTGTCTTGAGGGATTTCCTCAATTCAAACATAATGTTTAGGTTTTTGAGTTTGTAAAGTGACAAGAGGTTCTTGATGATTGAAGAATGTATGTTATATTTCAAATGGAACACTTTGTAAAGTCTCTTATGCCTTTAACTGTTCATTTAGATTACCTTGATCCATTATGGTAATGTCCTCATCCAATATTTGTTGCATAATTTCAACCACATTTCCTTGTTATTTCAAAGGATTTTTGTGAATTGGAGTGGAAACTAGGGAGTCAGTTATGTCTGTGACAAGTTGATCTACATATCATTGACTTATTATCTTGATCTTAGCTAGAAGATCCAGATCTATGGGTTTTGACTTAGTTTGTATTTCCTTTACTTTTATAGAGGAAGAAGGTATGTCTATTTATACAAATGTTTGTTCTTTCCTTCATTGTTCTCCTTCTCTAACTAAGGTATTTAATTATTTTTTAGGAAAGTTCAAAGGTAGTCTAGCACCTGATTCTATCAATCTAAAAAGGGCTTCATCTTGATCTTCTTGGGGTTGATATTCATTGTAATCATCTTTGAATCTACTATTGTAGGGATATCATAAAAAATAATAGGGTTATCTTAACCATCATAAAATTTCTCATCTTCACAACTAAGGCCATAAGAGGCCCCACTATGAGTGAACCTTTGAGTCATGTGTAAAAGAGCTATTCTGTGTGTTTGACTAACTTTGGACCGATGTTTGGCAACCAAAAAAAGTATGCTTTGACTCTCTTTTGAATAAATAACCAAGTTACCAATGAGACTTTAAGGGAGGGTGGTTTAAAACCATGCACAATTTAGAATATTTGGTTCATGAATTTACTCAACCTTTGGTAAGGTTAAAATCATATATATCAAAAGAAGGTATGGTAACTCAAAGACCCAAGGTGAAAAATATTACACCAAAGCCTAGATCTTTATAATATGCCCATACTATAGAATCTAGTTTCAAATTTTGATAAGTTGACCCTAGAAGTTTATAGGAAAGCTCTCTGAATTATGAAAAAGATAAAATGGAATAATAAACTTAAGATGTAAATACATACATGAATCACTAAGTATAAAGCTAGGACCAAATAGGTAGCACAACATCACCACATGATTCTAGTAGGATAAAATATGTTCTATGCTTCAACATGTGGGTGATACACAAGATGAATTGAGTCCACCAAGATGATAATGTGATTTTGAGTCTTAATAAATGACCTTAAATCTAAATGGAAAATTAAACCCAAGTTAAAACAAGCTTAGTGCATAAATGGCCAACCCACTTTGAAACACCAACCCTTGGAACTTAAAAAGGTTTAATTTCAACTGTGGATTATAAATGAAGGTTTTAAAAAAATTGGTTAAAAGATCTAGACTCAATTGGGTAGCATGATTGTGCCAAATTGGATGACATGACAAAAAGTTTTTGATAGCAATTTGACTAAGGAAAAGGTGAATTTTTGAATTGGACAGTGTAAAACCTCCCTTGCTCAAAAAAATTGAGGATAATGTGTTTTGGTTAAGTTCATTGGGTTAATAATCAATTTTAGACATAAATCAAGACCAAGCAAGCTAATGTCAAAAAAACAAATGTCTTAAGTCTAAATTGACAAGGTCCGGTAAAGTGGGGTTTACTAAACTAGTAAGGTTTTAATCATTCTAAGGGAATAAATTGCACAATGACTTTCACGTAAAACAATGTGAAATAAAAGCATAAAAATTAGGTGATTACAACATTGTCTAGTTATAAAAAGGTCTAGTCCTTTTTACAATCACTATATCCTACTATTTTATTAGTGTAGTGTGTGGTGATGCTTAAAATTGTGTTGTTTCTAACACCAACAATGGGAAGTTTTAGGAACGTGGGACTTGCAACCTAAAACAACCTCCAGATTTTAAAGAAGCTAGCTCTTCTTTATCTCAAGTGTATAATGAGGAAAGGGATAGGAATTAAACAGAAACACAAATGCAATGAAAGAAAATCTAACTATGGCAATGTGCTTGAATTTAATTTGACCCTTAATTCTAAGCATAGTGAAACTACCTTTAAGATTCTATTACATTAAAGAGCAACAAGGCATTATTAATGTAAAAGATGAAAATAGATAGGATCAAAGGCTCAAAGTTTAGATGATTTTGCAATAACACAAAATATCAACAAAGGCATAGAACTCAGTCTTCTTATTTATTTTCTAGTTACATAAACTTTCTAACTCAAGAAAATAGAAAAAAGGAAAATGACATTACTGGCTACAACAAAAAAGTCTAAAACTTCTTGATAATAATCTCTCACAAAAAATTCTCTCTATCTTCTGATGATCCCCCATGGTGATCTCTGCACCCATATTTATAGCATTAGACTAGCTCTAGATTACCTGCACATTCCCAATCTAATGGTCTAACTAAACTCTAACTAAACTGGAAGTGTCTAATAAAAGATATTTCTTAGATTTGAAACTTTCCATCTCACTACAGTTCATTGGATGAAATAGATACACAAGATGCTTCCCACTGTGAAATGGGCAAAGACACCTAGCATGTTTCACTTACTCTAATTAAAAACTTTCTCATTATTCAAAAGGTATCAGAAAATGACACTTGGTAGCTTTCGAGGCACTTACCAAAGACACACACCACTTTATACATAACTTATACTCTTTACTATGTCTTTGCTCAGGAGTGTTCTATCCTTGACATTTGTCAAAGTCTTCTTCAAAATTTAACAATTTACAAAGAATGGGACCCACAACACTTCTCACTTGAATAACTTTAAAAAGGAGAATGGGGATAGGTGTCACTTTCTACATATTTTTAACAAATGACACATGGGAGCTTACATTTTCTTCAGCTAGGGACATGTCACAGATTCTATTGATCTTTAGCTAGACTACAGAAACATTCAGGACTCATTTTAGATTCATATGGATGGTGACACTTGGTGGCTTCTGCTGACTTTTAGAAACAAAAACCCAAGTTCCACCATAGTCTTTACTTATCAATGAAATAAAGTGAAGATATTTTATATGTTGACACATGGCAACTTTTGCTTTCTTAAGCTAGGGATACGTGGCATCTTTCGTTGCTTTTAGAAAAACAAAGTGGAATCTTTTGTAGTTGCCACTTGGTGCCTTCCGCTTACCCCTAAGAAAAGCTTATTTAAAGAAGCTTTCAAAACTCAAAATAAATTTGAAACATGGATACCAACACTTGTCATGCTCTATTGAGTTACCATGGTACATGTGGCATGTTCTGAGTAACTTACAAAAATTAGTCTCAACTGTTGACACTTGGCAGCTTTCGAGTGACTTTGATACTTAAAAATTTAGGGAAAAAAGAACTCGTGCCTCTGCTCTATGTCAAAATTTTACTTCCTCGAAACTAAAACACATAGGGACAAAACTTGAAGTGCACAATTGAAAATCAAAATAAAATGTAGAGTATTTTTTACTCTACAGTTCTTGGCAACCCTGAGGACTTTTGAGCCTGCTTAAAAAGAATCCAAAGAATGTATTAAAATGTGAAAAAAATCACAACTTTAGTAAGGCTATCTGATAAATAGACCACTCATCATCAGATAATCCCTGCTTATTTTTTAATTCGTTGAAGGCTAAATCAAGGTTAATGATATCCTTGTGTGGAAAATTCTACAAAATATGAACTATAACCTTCAATTGAAATTCAAGTTGAGAAATAGGAAATAAAATAGCTTCTACTTCAAGCACTAAAGAGTCATCTCTTAAACCCTGAAAGACTGCCTGATCATTTTGCATGGCTAACAACAAAGGTTTAATCTCATCAATCATCAACACCATATTTCTATCAAGAGAAGGGGAGGGAAAACCCAATCGCACAAGATCTTCAATCTATTTTTTCATGTCTTTGATTCCTTGTTTCACTACATCTAGAAGCTCTTCACATTTAACTACTATAGAATTGCAATTGAGAACTTCATTCACTCTTTTGGCAGTGATCATTCTCACTAATCCCTGCTACTGATAATGTTCCATTAGTTACATCATATAGCCTTTTTAGCGACATTTGAGAGTCAAACACTCTCAAAGAGATAATGGATAGAGTGGCTTCAACTGAAGTCTCCACCTTTTCACATAATTATTGTGCATTTAGCAGAAAGGTTAAAGAAGGTCTGAGCTGAGTAATCTCCTCAGAGACTCTTTTCCATATTGATACATAAAGCTCCTTAACCATATTCAAAACCCATGTATTCTTTAGCCTATTAGCCAACTTAAGTGTCAACTATTCTATCATTTATTACTCGACTTGAAGTTGGGTTTGTATAGCAGTGGTATTGTTATGCTCATTCAGTAGCTTCTATTGAAGTTGAGTGACCTATAGCAGGCTTTCCTCACATTTTTCCTAAAATGCTACCTTTTCCTTCCTTAAGGTTGTCACTGCATCTTTCACCTACATTAGCTCTACTTTTAAAAAATTATTTTGGGCCTGAATAGCTTGGTGAGTCTGAAGAGAAACAGTATCTTGTAACTATTTTTTGAGACTGTCTATTTCATTATTCTTGGTATTGATTTCTATAGTCAAACTACTACAGTTTGCCTTATCATGGGCTAGATTAGCCTCCATCTTCTGTAGCTTCTTTGATATTTTCAAATAATCCTAAGCTGCTATAGAAGTAGATTCATTTATCAACTCAATCTTATCTTGGGGTCTGAAAAGTGACATGTCTATTGCCACTGCATTCATTGTGTAATCTTCAAGCTGTACCTACTCATTTGGCTTGACTATATTAGGTGACAAATGGGTCACCATTAGTTGTTGTTGTATTGAAGCAAATTGTGACCTCATATGTGGTGTAGCTAATGCAATATTATATTTCATCCTCTTTTTCTCCATCCTATCTTCTCTAGCCTTCTTAGTAGTATCTACTTGAGTTTAAAATGTAAGAGAGGCAATGTGCCCACCCACAAAAAGGATAACCTTATGGCAAGCCATATGGAATAGCCAAATGTTGGCTTGGGGAAATTTGAGGAGGTAAATTATTTAGGATAGAGGGGGGAAAATGAGGAAATGATATGGCCTGAGTATGGTTAGATGGGGAAAAATGAGAAATGGGCACAACAAAGGTGGCAGGGAAAATTATTTGGCTAGATTGAATCATCACCCCTATAGGAGAAGAGAGAGATTGAGAAGAAGGAGAAATGACACTCACTTGAGGAACAACTGAAGTAATCTATGGTTGGTGTTTTGACGGTTCTGCTCTCTCCTCTAAATCAAGTTGAAAATTCAGCCTCTTATGTTTCCTTGGTGTTTCTTCTTCTGGCTGTGCTCCCTTCTCTTCAACATTTACCACTACTGCTAGTGGTGATTACGTAAAATTGGGAATCCCAAGGGCTAATGCTGATGGAGAAGATTTTGGTGGTCAAGATACCACACTTTTTTGTTTTTCAATGGCACTGAGAGATTGGGGCCAAATAGTTATAACTACTATAGTTGAGGTTTGCCCTAGGGTTTACAATGTTTGACTAGATTTTGCTCTGGCTTTTGGTTATCCACCTTGTGTCTACAAATTGCTTGTATCAGGGCTAGAGATAGGAGATAGATGAAATTCATCCTAGATTTCCTCCCATTTCTCATCCGAATCCACATTTCCAAAAGAGTGAGTTGTCTTACAAATCTTTTGCCTATATTTCCAATAGGCTTCTATTTTCTCAATGTTCTAGTCTTTGTTCTTTAATGCTCTTCTTAAAGCAGAAGTCATTATAATTTTAGGATTAAAATCCCTTTGCTTAACATAAGAAGTTTCCCATGGCCTATCTTCTTGAAGAGGCAAATCCATCAATTTTATATAAAAATCAAGAATATCTTCCTTAGGATTTCTTCTATTTTCCCAAAAGGGACAGGCCTCATTCGCAATTCTGACATCAACCTTATTATTCCTAACCCATGAAATTATTAAACCATTGGGGTCATATCCCCATTTATCTTCAATTAAAGAGAAACCTAGGAAGGCTAGCTTTCTTAGCAACATGATCTTAGCATCTCTGACCTATAGGGCCATGTTGTTTGTTACCCATGGAACATCATACATTTTCTTCTTTTTCTTCCCAGAGCCATATTCATTATCTACCATAGACACCTTCCTAGTTACCTCTAAAAATGCTAACCTAAGGGTCAAAATCTTAGGTAGCAACATTGGTTTCCCACTAAAACCATGGACTTTAATAATAGTATGATGGGATCCAAAAAAGTAATCACAAGGAATAGTTCAATTAGTCATAAGGCTTGAGACAGTTGGAAATAGTCTATTTACAACTAGTTCTAGGCTCAGATGACAAAAAGTAGGGGCAAAAAAAAGTTACCAAAATTTGTATGAGTCATTGGTTTTAGACAAGATATGTGTCCATGCAGACACATGAATGGTTCTATGTAGACCAAAGCTTGGGTCATACATATTTAGATGCATGTGTTGGGAAAAGATGCCAAAATTTTGATACAACATGAGATGAAACAGATAAGAAGAATACCTAAAAATTCCCTTAGATTTGAACTAGGTGAGTTGTTCAACCATTAAATATGTAATTTGCTCAGAGAAATCAAGCTGATACTCTTGAGTCTTGTCAAAAAATTTCAATCTGAAGAGGATGGCCATTTGTTCTTCATAGATAGTTGTATCTTCTTTCATTCCAAAAATGAAAGCCATCATGGAAAGTGCATCTTTACTAGCTTGTACAAATTGTACTCTTGCTTTTGGCAATGTCGACATAGTGGTATCATCATCACCTAATTGTAATTCTGATTTTAGAAACCTCAATTGAGTATTAACATTTGCCCACATTTTTTGCATTTTGGCAATAGTGGGAAATGTGGTTGTCTTGTCATGATACAGGGCCAACATGTCTTTGATAGCCTTTGGTGTAATTTTCACTATGAATGGACCCTATTGTATGGTATTTGAGGGCACATGAAATAATTTGGAGAATATTTCAACCAAGTCAGGGCATGGGTGTACACCTGGGACAATGAATTGTGCAAGCTAGGAAGTCCATATCCTCATTGCGAATGTTTCATATTGTCTAGCATTGGCCCTCTAAATACACCTTTGATGTGCCCCTTCTTTGAGAGTTTTTCTAGGATTTTGAATAATTGGGTCCATGATTTCATCTGCAAAATCTTTCACCTTTTCTGGGTCATTTGCATATCCAACTTTAGGGACTCTAGTCCGTGGATAGGTTTTTAAAGGTTGTGCAAGGGCTGAAGCATATGATTTATTTGTGAGAAACTTATCAATGGATTCATAAATCCTAGACCCTTATTGCAAAGACTATGCTTCCTCCATATCTATATCTATACTTGTAAATAGTGAATTGTGGTAACAAGTATGGAGCTTTGCAATAAGGAAGCACTCTCACTAAGTAGGCTTTGCTATGAATTGAAATTTGTAGATAACAAGGATTTTTTATTAGACGCATAAATGTTTGAGACACTTGTAAGCTTTAAATATTGTTATGGGGTATTTAATGACCCATCAAGTCTCGAAAATGGCATTAAAATTAGATAATTGTTAGCAAATCTTATGAAATCTTCATGGGATAGCAAGTTAGACACGTCATGAAAGTGGCTGTGCAAGGTACCTTGGGGAATTTAAGGATTTGGGAGATATTTAATGTGTTGAGAGTTTTAAAATTTTGAAAAAAACTTTGAGCCATGGCTATGTGTTCAAAGAACACTTATTTAAAAGAAAGAGCAAGAAAGAAAAATGGGAAAATAAAGCAATAAGGAAAGGGGAACTATCTAACTATAATGCATTAGAGACACAACTTAACTAAAATGTTTCAAGTAGATCCCATTCACAAGAATATCTTTAGGTTTGCCTTCCACTTTTTCTAGCTCAAACAAATTTTTCTATTTACATGCATGAATTTTATAGGGGCCAGTCCATAATGCTTCAAATTTAGTGTGTTGAAACAGCTTGGCAGCTCTGGCATCCCATTTCAAAACAATTGAGCCTAATTAGAAATGGGGATTTGAATTAATTTTATTGAAGTAGTCTTTAATTATTTTTTGATGCTTTATTAATGAATCATGTGTTGGATCCCTCTTTTCTCGAACTTCCAAAATTTCAGCAAGTCTAACCTGCATGGGGCTATTTTCCTTAATTTCAATTTGTTTTAACAGTTGGAGAGTAGGAATCTCCAAGCTTAGGAGTATTACAACAAGCTTGTCATAGACCAATTCATATGGGGATATTTTCATCACCTTCTTAGGTGTAATTCTATTAGCCCACAGTGCTATATTAAGCACTTTATGCCACTCTTTGTGATGATCAACCCCTATTCTCTTGATGAGTCTAATCAAGTTCTTGTTGGTTGATTCTACCAAACCATTACTATGAGGGTAATAATTAGAGGGTTTTTTTAGATATATTACATAATTTAATGCAAAGTTAGATACTTTAAACCCTAAAAATGCTTTAGCATTATCTAAAATTATGGTGTGAGGAGCCCCAAAGTGAGTAGTGATACTCCCTAGAAAATCTAGGATCACATTTTTTGTTGCTTCTTTGAGTAGCACTACCTTAGTCCATCTGGTGAAATAATCTGTAGCATTTATAATCCATTTATGACCCATACTTGACACTAGATTTATCATTCTAATGAAGTCAAGACCCCATTGAGCAAAGGGTTCATCAACAATTATAGGACTAAGGGGCATTGTTGCATTCCTTCTCATTCGCACATAATATTGACAAGATTGGTACTTTTTAACTAGTTGATAATAGTATGTAAATAAAGTGGGCCAAAAATAACTTGCCTCACTTATCTTTATAGCTGTGGTTCTTGCAGAAAAATGTCCACCTAAAACTCCATGGTGCATTTCATGTAGTATTTTTTTAGCCTCATCTTTCTCTATGCATCTTAAGAGTTTGTCATCAGAATTTATTCTAAAAAGTACTTGTTCAATTAAAACAAAATGGAACCCTTGAATCCTATAGTATATCCTCTTGTTTTGAGGGATTTCTCTTGGGTAAATCCCATATTTCATAAAATGTATCCTATTTATGACCCAAGAGTTCTGATCAACCTCTTGTATCCTTAATATAGTTTCCTTTTCTATTTCTGAATTTGTTTCCTTAGGTATCATCTTTTCAAGCTCTTGAGTCATGTATTGGCATAACCCCCTACCTATGACTAACTTAGTGGGTTTGACCTCTACATCATATTCAAGGATCTTTGTTATCTAGTTTGCTCTTATTTCAATAGTTTCACCCTCCATAATATATTCTCTAACACTTGGGTGAGCCACAAGTATCAGAATCTTACTTCCTAATACTATATGCCTAAATTTATTGAGGGATTTTACTATAGCATATGCTTGTTTCTCTACAAAATTGTATCTAGTTTTGTATTCCCTAAGAGTCCTTGAGAAAAAGGCTATTGGATGCTCTCCCTCCTATCTATCATCTTTTTGTGTTAGGATAGTAGCAATACTGAGCTCTCCTCCATAGAAATATATTACAAAAGGCTTAGAAAAGTCTAGGTTTCTAAGTACTGGGGCCATTAAAATTGCTTTCTTTACCTCTTCAAAGGCTTGCCTTCCTTCTATAGTCCACTTGA
Source organism: Torreya grandis (assembly GCA_037957365.1). NCBI lineage: Eukaryota > Viridiplantae > Streptophyta > Pinopsida > Cupressales > Taxaceae > Torreya > Torreya grandis. Next base: position 1,318,482 of record JARHVA010002238.1, read on the forward strand.
AAACTAGGTATTTTTTCAACAAGAGTGTCATTAGTCTTACTAAGCCTACAAAGTCAGATATGAACCGACTGACAAAATTAATCTTCCCCAAAAAAGATTGAATTGCTTTCTTATTTATTGGTAGGGGTAAGTTCATTATGGCTGTAACTCTCTTTGGATCTATAGTAACTCCTTTAAATACTATATGTCCCAATAATTTACCTTGAGGTACAACAAAGATACATTTCTTGGGATTTAGGGATATTCCAAATTCTTGACATTTATTAAAAATAGATTCTAAATGATCAAAATGATCAACAACATTCTTGGAAAAAATAGTAATATCATCAAGATAAATCAAGATGATTTTATCTATAAGTTTCCCAAATGCTACATCCATAGCTCTTTGAAAAGTGGCTCCAACATTTGACAGGCCAAATGGCATCTTAGCATATGTAAATGTTCCCCATTTGGTAGTAAAAGTAGTCTTGTATTGGTCTTCATCAGCCAACCAAATCTGATTGTATCCAAAGAAACCATCTAGCAAGGAAAATCTCTCTGATCCAACCATAGTTTGTAAAATTTGTTCCATAGATGGCAAAGGATAGTGATCTTTTAGAGATGCTCTATTCAAGTCTCTAAAATCTACACAGAGTCTTATGTCACCATTATTTTTTTGACTAGTACTAGATTTGATACCTAGGTTGAGTGTTTGATTGAAAAAATTATTTTAGAATCTAAAAGTTTCTACAACTCATCTACCATTAGAGATTCAATCCTTGGATTTACTAGCCTCTACTTTTGTCTGACTAGCTTAGATCCTTCAGTCAATTTGATTGTGTGTTGAATGATGTCTCTATTCTATCCATGAAGGTCTTCATAGCTCTCGGCTATGAGTCTATCATATCTTTTTCATACGTCAATTAGTCTTTCCCTTTCCTCTTGAGTTACAGAATTTCCAATTTTTAATTTTCTCCCTTCACTCACCTCTATTTCAGAATAATCTACTTTATTTACTTGGAATCTTTTCTTCTCTAGGCCTACATCTTCTGGATCAAATAAGTTTTCTAAAATGATTAAGCCTTTGGGAAGCTTATTATTCTTTAATTGTATAACTTGGTCTCCATATGCCTCTTTAATTTTTGGCTATAATTGATCAAAAAATTCCCCTAATTGTTGCAAGAATGAGAGTACCTATGAATCATTTTCAAATACTTGATAATTCTCATCATTGTCTAGGATAGTTGGCCTTACTATAACTTTTACTAACTCATTGTTAACTAATAGGCTAGTTGCTAGATCAAACTATGAGCCAATCTATGCCATCCTATCAGCTTCAAAATTTTGGGTTCTAGGAACTATGTCAATATTGAAAGCTTCAAAATCTTCTATTAAGTCCCAAATTTTGTGTCTATAGGATCTCATCCTTACATTTTTAGCTATTTCCTTTTCCCTAATTTGCTTCACCACTAATTCTAAATCTCTTTTTACTATTAGATTCTTTACTCCCTTTTTCTTGGCTAATATGAGCCCATGTACTAAGGATTCATATTCAACATCATTATTAGTACAAGCAAATTGGAAATAGATAGTTCTCAAAATTTTCTCCCCATTTAGAGCAACAAGACAAATTCTTGCTCCAGCACCACTTTTAGTTCTAGCCCCATCAAAATTTAAGGTCCAAATTTCTAATTCTATTTTAGATTCTTGAGTAGTTAGTGTTTCTTCCCTTAAAACATTTGGGATTTCATGGTCTTCATCAAAAATGACATAAGTGCCTAGACTAGTAGAGTCATAATTTTCATATGGATCACTATGCATCATAGCTAACAAATGGTTATTTTCCTCTTCTTGGTCATGTTCAGTCCAGTCACCCAACTCTTCAACAAAGACCTTTTCTTCCTTATTTAGCATATCATGAGCTACCTCTAATTTTGAGGTTGGTTCATTGGTGATGTGATCCTTAGATAATGGCTCAGATAGTATTTTCATCTTTGAACCATATTTGGTTTTTAGGATGAGGTGAAACCAATCAAGTGACATATATCCTCCTATTTTCGCTATGAAATTCTTGGATAAACATAGGACAAATATAGGGGGTATATTTATGACTACTACATCTTGATTGACAATTATATAATTGTAATGGGAGTTGTTTAATTCTCCCTATTGTTTTCACTAATTTGCCATCTAGCTGCATGACTCCTCTAGTAAGTGGTTCATACTTTATTTTTAAAGCATTATATATTTACTTAAGCATTATTGTGGTACTAGTCTTTGAGTCTATCATCACATTAAGTAATAGTTTCTTTCCAACTAATAGAGTCAAATAGAAGGGATCTGGTTTGGATTTACTTACCTCTGCCACATTATTCAAAAGGGCTATTGTCTATAGATGAACTGTGTCTTTGAGATTTTATTTATCATTAGGTCTTTCTTTGGTGCTAGTATGTTTAGGCACTACTTAACCTTGCAGAGCTTCTTGTAACAATGTATTTTGCTTAGGAATAGCTAGTATGTCCCACATTGACACATGTGCTAGGGTTCTCTTCAACTGATCCACCACATTCACTGGCCCTATTGTTTGGGTTCTTAGAAAATAAGGGTACCTTGCTTTTTCTTGAACTTGTCCAAGAATTACTTGATTTTGCACTGGCTGATGCACTTCTTTTCTAGTAGCTATGTTTTGATGACTTTGAAATGGAAGAGGCCCCATAACTTCATTATTTGTGGCTTCAAGCTATTCCATCATCCTTCTCTTTGATCTAGTATAGTAGTTTGATTTCACCATTGGTTTCTTGGAAGTAGAAGCTTCATTCAAGAATACTAACTCTTCATCTTCAACCCATGAAAACAAAGCATGTTCAGGGGATATTTATTATTCTTTTTGTAAGGACATACCTTGCATCTAAGCCATCATGATTGAATTTTGCATACCAAGGGATTGGTATGGTTGAGTGTCAAAAGTACTTGTAAATTATCCATCCATTCTTCTTTGCTCTGCTAGCTTTTGTTGTAGATTACCCATGGGACAATCTCTAGGTGTATGATCATTATTACAAGGAAAAAACTAGGCAGTGGTTCCATCTACATAATTGTCCTGCCCTTGAACAATATCTCTATTTGGATTGGGGGGAACAGTCTATGAGGGTGTAGGGACTGCAACTAATTGGTTTGCTGGCTAAGGGTTTTTTGCCTTTGATGACCCTGATACTAGTTTGGCTATGGTGGAAATATATTTCCTTGGTATCCTTGATATTGGGGTTTAGGATAAGGATTATACTATCTTTTTATGTTAATTAACTCATTTGAAAATGTCCTTAAGATGTTCTTGATATCATCCATCTCAGATGACTAGGCAGGGACAAGTTCTTTAGCAGATTGTTGAGGATATGTGTACATAGACACAGGTGGGGCTATAGGATTAGGAGTTTCTTGAGGCAAAGGTAAGGTAATTTCTAGAAACATGGGCATGGGAGGCCTTGGGGGAAACTTTCTAGCATCTATTAAATTATTTTTAGCTTTGACTACAAGTCATAAGCCTTTGGCAAAGTCTGACCTCCAAGTGACTGAATCATTACTGATATATCTAAATTTAAAGCTTTAAGATAGAATACTATAGCCATACCTAGTAATGGTCTTACTATAGCATGGATTCTTTCCCAAGTCTTTTGAAATCTTGAATTGAAGTCATTCATTGCTTCTTGTGGTGCCCTTTTAATAGTAATCAATTATTGCAACAAAGAAGACTTATCACCCTTTTCTTCAAATCTTTCAAAGAAAGGATCTACAAGTTGATCACATGTAGATATTGTATTTGGAGTCAAGGATTAGTACCATTCTAGAGCTTTTCCTTTAAAATAAGTTGCTAACAATCTTATAGCCACATTTTTTTATGTGACCACATGTATATCACAAACATTAGACACATCCTGCATATGTTCTTCAAGTGTTTTAAAATCTTGCCCTCTAAATTTGGGTAGAGCTTTCAAGGCATTTACTGGAATAGGATCCCAAGTGGCTGGTGGTATTGGGAGGATCAAAGGACTTCCAGTGTTCTAGTTTTCATAATTCTTTAGGGGTATAGGAGCTCCCATATTTACTCTTGGTATTAGTATAAATTTATTGATTCTTCATCTTGGACTAGTTATCAAAGGTAGAAAAAGAATACCTAAATTTATAGCAGATTGAGATATTGTTATTGGTCCACAACTCTGACTCCTTGTAGCTCTTTGGTTCATACGGTCTTGAAATAAACTTCAAGATGGTGTCCCATTAGGCATGTCAAAAACTGTTGCTACTTAAAATTGCATTGTTTCTAACACCAACAATGGGAAGTTTTAGGAATGTGGGACTTGCAACCTAAAATGACCTCCAGATTTTAAAGAAGTTAGCTCTTCTTTATCTCAAGTGTATAATGAGAAAAGGGATAGGAATTAAATAGAAACACAAATGTAATGAAATAAAATATAACTATGGCGATGTGCCTAAATTTAATTTGACCCTTAATTCTAAGCACAATGAAACTACCTTTAAGATTCTATTACATTAAAGAGCAACAAGTCATAATCAATGTAAAAGATGAAAATAGATAGGATCAAAGGCTCAAAGTTTAGATTATTTTGCAATAACATAAAAAATATCAACAAAGGCACAAAACTCAGCCTTCTTATTTATTTTTTAGTTACATAAAAGGCACAAAAACATGCATAGTTACACAAACTTTCTAACTCAAGAAAATAGAATAAAGTAAAATGACATTACTGGCTACAGTAAGAAAGTCTAAAAAGTCCTTGATAATAATCTCTCATAGAAAATTCTCTCTATCTTCTGATGATTCCCCATGGTGATCTTTGCACCCATATTTATAGCATCAGACTAGCTCTAGATTACCTACACGTTCCCAATCCAATGTTGTAACTAAACTCTAACTAAACTAGAAGTGTCTAACAAAAGATATTTCTTGGATTTGAAATGTTCCATCTCCCTATAATTCATTAGATAAAATAGATACACATGATTCTTCCCACTGTGAAACAGGTGAAGACACCTAGCGTGTTTCACTTACTCTAATTGAAAAGTTTCTCATTATTCAAAAGGTACTAGAAAATGACACTTGGTAGCTTCTAAGGCACTTGCCAGAGATACACGACACTTTACGCATAACTTATACTCTTTACTATGTCTTTGCTCAGGAGTGTCCCATCCTTGACATCTGTTAAAGTCTTCTTCTTCAAACTTTAACAATTTATAGAGAATGGGACTGACAGCACTTCTCACTCAAACAACTTTAAAAAGGAGAATGGCGATAGGTGTCCCTTTTCATGTATTTTTAACAAATGACATGTGGTAGCTTACATTTTCTTTAGCTAGGGACATGTGGCAGCTTCCGTTGATCTTTGGCTAGACTATAAAAACATTCGGGACTCATTTTAGATTCATACAGATGGTGATACTTGGCAACTTCCACTAAATTTTAGAAACAAAAACTCAGGTTCCACCATAGTCTTTACTTATCAATGAAACAAAGTGAAGATATTTCGTATGTTGACACATGGTGGCTTCCACTTTCTTAAGCTAGGGATATGTGGTGTCTTTTGTTGCTTTTAGAAAAACAAATTGAAATCTTTTATAGTTACCACTTGGAGCCTTCCGCTTTCCCCTGAGAAAAGCTTATTGAAAGAATCTTTTGAAACTCAAAATAAATTTGAAATGCAGATGGCAACACTTGTCACACTTTTTTGAGTTACCAAGGTACACATGGCATGTTCCGAGCAACTTACAAAAATTAGTCTCAGCCATTGACACTTGGTAGCTTCCGAGCGACTTTGATACTTAGACAAAATTTAGGGAAAAAGTAACTCATGCCTATGCTCTATGTCAAAACTTTACTGTCTCAAAACCAAAACACACTTGGACAAACCTTGAAGCACACAACTAAAAATCAAAATAAAATGTAGAGTATTTTTTACTCTATAGTGTGATGTCCAAATGTAGATACATCCCATGTGTAACTCTAAATAGGATCAAGTGAAGTCAATGCTGGGAGATAAAACCTTAATTCAAAGCTTCCCTAAATAACTCATGGGAGGTAATGACATCCCCCTCACAATCTAAGTTTGCATGAAAATCAAATACCAAGAGAAAGACTTTAGAGTCATTTTCAAGGTCACCCAAACTTTGACAAGTTTTTAGGGAGTGCTTTAGATGACATTATTTCTAAGCCTTGGACTAGGGTTTTTGAAATAGGAATGGCACTTTTGATTCCAAGTTTTCACTAAAGGGGACAAATGGAAGAGAATACACATAACATTCCTCTTTTTTCTAAAGAAAATCTAATTAAATAGCTATTGAAAATTAAATTGACGTGTGTTCAATTTTAAGCCCAAATGAAAGATTTGGTGGTGTTCATTTGACCCTTTGGTATTAGTTGCAAATTTTGAAAAACATTCACCATAAACATGTAAATTCTTTCATTAAACACCAAAAAAAGGTTCCTAATTGATTTTTAAGCATGAAAAAGGTGACTTAAACATGTTTTTAGAAAATGTCAAGCTTGGTCTTGTAGCAAAAATGTTAGCATGTCCTTTAGGTTTGAAGATATTTTTGGTATGAAACAATAAACTTTAGAAAAAGAGATCTTGAGCCTGTGTTTAAATAAAAAACATAGTGACCAACATTGGCTTATATAACAAATGACAATGACATTTTCTAATTGATGTCAGTTATTTAATCGACATCAGTTATACCAATGTGATCAATGACAATTATATAATTAATGTTATTTTTGCTAATTGACATTGGTTAAGCTATACAACTGATATCAATTTTACTAGTTGATGTCGGTTACTATGTACAACCATGACAAATAAAAATGGAAAAATAAAGTTATAAAATCAATTTTCAAGAGTTTTAAGGGTCTAAATGAATATTTAAAATTTGCCAAATGATCTTCTTTAGTTGTGAGATGCATCTAGTCCCACCGGGTGTGCTGAGATGTATAGAAGATTATAAAGTAAGTTAGTCAAACATTAGTCCATAAATAACAAAAAATTACATAAAGAACTAACTAACTAAGCCTATCTATTCTTATGGGAATTAAAAAGGATAAAAAGAAACAAATGAAAGAAAACAACATCATATTACCTGCCCAAATGGATTCATCATACACATGTGGCTCAAAATCATGTTTTCCCTTGATCAAGCATCCTTGTCTTTATCAATAATGGTGGCAAAATCCTCCAATGTCTCAAGAACACTCCATAAAACCTAGGCTCATGATTCCAAATCACTAAAGTATCCTATCAATGAAGCTTGAAAACAAATCAATGATCAAATACAAAGGATTGTGGAAATAATTTAACATTATAACTTTGCAATATTCAAGATTAAAATTCATGTCCATGGCCTCTCTATTTATAGATTTTTGAGATTGGTCAGGATCAACCATGATCATCCATCTCAAGATTGAGATGTGTGGCCATGGATAATCTTAATATTTGGAATTGAACTCATAAATATCCTCAAGATAAATAAGCATTAAAGAGTCATGGGAGTCATTAACTATGCATGGGTGACCCATAGTCTTGATATTTTATGTAGTTATGGCTTGATAGATGCCACTCCATAGATGATGTCACTAGGTGATGCAGATATTCAAAATCAATTTCCAATAATGAGATATACAAAAATATCTATGGAATTATTACTTAAGATCTTAAATTGGATTAATTAGCTTAATTTTAATCAAGTTTAGTGCAATTGTTTGCAAATTGGTGCACATTTAATCAAAATGGTCAAAAAGTCATATTACTAAGTTATAATTTGATTCGAGAGGAAATGGAAGGTGATGTTAGATGCATTGGAGATGTATTCCCATTTATGATGTTAACAACACCAAATAACAAAGGTACATGATGTGTATCAATAAATTATAAGAAAAGAGTGATCTAGAGAACTAAGTGGAAAATTTGTCATTTTGACTCAAAATGATCTAATCAAAGTTGGCTGGCCCATAAAATGCATTACCCTATTTATGGATACTCTAACCTAAACTAGCACTTGTAAGTGAGAATTTCAAACCATTTAGGGTGTTTTATGGATTTTTACCTAAAATGTGCATTTGAGTGCAATTCGAGTAAGATTGACAATTTGAACATAAATGGTGTTAAGAATTGGATGTCTACATCTTGCACTCATCCAAAGCCAATGCCAAGTTCAATCACCCATTTGGAAGCCATTATCAACATCAAACAAGTAATCTTGCATTTGTAAATTTTTCATCAACAATACATTTTACAATCTTGGAGTGGATCTAGAAAGAGATTAAGTTATGGCAATAATACTCTTATTGTGCTAATTATCACTTTTGTCCATTCTTACTTGTTTGTTTGTGTTTTAGGTTTTTATTACTAAAATTAGTAATATAAGTTAAATCTAAAACTAATTATGGAAATTTAAAATTTAGAATTTTTTTGGTCACAATATGGATTTATCTATGAAAATTCAAACCCAAACATCAAACTACCTAGTTAAATTCTAGAGCCTTTAGAACCAGAATGCAAATGGATGAACATAATTCAAAACTATTAATATGATACTAAATATAAATTATTTACACCATGATCAAATGGATGCAAAGTCAAGAGGATAGGATTGATTACCTTAGACTCAAAATATGACACGGTGATTTCTTAATCAAGGATGTTGGATGCTTGAGATTGGTTTTGCATGGAGATGTTATGGACTTATAAGATGGTTTTCATTGAGGAAGAATAGATTTAAATAATTTATTGATGGATATATCAATGGTGAATATTAAAATTTAGATGAGGGAGAGCTAGGGTGGAGATTTAAGGGGAATTCAAAATTCCTTAAAAGTATCTAGATTTAGAGGATTCTAGAGAGGAGGGTGAGAATAGGGAGGATTCTATAATTAATTATAGAATCATTTTAGTGGATAATGATTATTATATGTGGGATTAAATAGGTATTAGGTGAGTGATTAGGGATTAGGCATGTAGCAGAGCCTAGGAATAGGCTAGTAGGTGGGCCATAGGAATTTAAAATTCCCAAATAATAGATAAGTGGGTATTATGATAAGATAATGGGGATTTAAAATAATTAATTTATTAGTGGGGATGGATAAGCCTATTATATGATGAATAATATAAGGGAATTATTAAATAAATGACTAGGTAGGGGGGATATTAGGATAGGATTGATTAGAATAAATGAGATAAGCTAAATTAGTGTTGACTAATAGTAATAATAGTGACATTAATGTAGGTGAGAAAATTTAGATTCATACATTTTACCCCTCTTTGAAAGGTCATTACGAATTGACAAAGTGGAAGGATTCATCATCTTTCAAAAAAAAAACCATTTCATGGATGAATGTTAGTAGATATGATGCCCCTTTGAAGGAACATGTGAGGAAGAGTGAAATAAATGGCCACTCAAAATAGAAAATTAGGGGTGTTATGCAATGAATAGATTAGGGGATGTGATTCAATATTTGATGAGGATGAATAAGATGAATTGAAATTAAGCAATGAGCTATAGATTAATAATGATGCCCCTAGAAAAGACACATACATAGGGAGTAGAGATGATGGGGTTCATATTTGTGGACACATCCTAGTGGGGAATTAACCATAACATGATGATGATTGGTTTAAAAATCCATAATATTTAGATGCATCCCAAGCAAGGACACATGCAAGGGAGAGTTGTAGGGTATGATAAAACTGATTTGATGAGATTAAGGATGGGTGTATCTCAAAGATATAGTTGATCAATATGATTAGGAGGATAAGATAGAATAGTGATATGATATAATGACCAAAATACTATGGAATTAGGAAAGATGAGAGAGATAGTGGCTGATCTATCCTTGGGTATGAAAATATGGCCGAGTGTTGCTTACATAGTTTGAAAAGACCTCAAGCTAATGTAGTTCTACCTTAGGGATAAAGGAAGATGATTGATTAGAGGATGAACATGATGATTATTACAAGTATTATTGATTAAATGGTTATGCTAGTGATTAATATGATATGAATTAGATGATGAGATAAGTATTGTGGGGATAGAATATTAGATGTTAATTAGATGAGGCTAGAGGATTAGATTAGTAATAGGAATAAGGATAATTAGATGAGTGGGTAAGTGATGAAGTTGTAGATGATAAATCCATCACAACTAGCATAAGTCTCATCATAGTATAATAAATTTTATATATATATATCACTTGAAAATAGGACCCATGATATAAGTATGACCAAGAGGACATTGTGTCAAAGTGTGTAGAAGGGGGAAAATAGTGAACTCTACATCATTGAGGGTACTTATAAGCCTTATCTTAAATTTGATGAATTCATAACATCCTCATTAATTTATAAATAGATAACAAGAGATGACATAATAGAAACAAGATATATACATAGTAAAAGACATATAAACAAGCCAAATAATAGATAAAAAATACACACAAATATCAACATGAAATGTCACTACATCTTGTCTAATGATAGAATGATTGATCAGGTAATAAGTTGGACTAAGTTGGTTATGATGTGATGATGGATGTAGTATATATGTGGATATAATAATGATTATTATTAGGATTAATACTGGGATATGGATATATATGTGGATATAGATTTGGGAACCTGGATTAGGATTAGGATCAATATAAATGAGATGTTGCCCCTAGTTTAGGATAGAAGGATGGATGATAGGATGAGGTGGGATAGTGTATTTAAATACTAATTTGGTATTTAAATTTAATCTAAAAGTGGCCAAGGAATATTATTTTATAAAATTAATGTTTAAGATGACCAAGTATTACTAACAAACAAAGCCTTGCAAGAGTTCAGGATAACAAGAAGAGTAGAAAATGATGGGATCAAGTACCCTCCACACTAAAAACAAGTGATTTTATGGGTGATAGGTATGAAGAGGAAATGATAAGGAATGTTATGGTATCAATTAGCATTCATAATATCAAATAAGTGAGTCTATGTGTGATAGATATGAAAAGGCAAATGATAAGAAGGTGATGGGATGAAGTACCTTCCATACTTGAAAAAGGGCAATTTGATGGGTTCTAGATTAAATTATTTTAAAAGGTTATGTGTGTCAATAATATCTTGGTAGGAGGATGGTGAAGATATGAATGGATGAGTGACCACTCAAATTTGGTTCTAGACTAAATGGTGTGTTCAAAGAGGATGACTATGAAGACATGATATGGATAAAAGATGGAAAATATAAGATGGGTAAGGTTAATGTTATGATGTGATGGATATGGATAAAACTAGGTAATCAATCATAATATGAGACACCATAGATTAGGATTTTTGTATTTTTTAACTTTTATGATTTTTAGGGTTTTTGATATATTTTAATTTTTAGGGATTTTTGGAATATGTATGTATACTATACAAATGGGGTAACTAACAAAGGGAATATCAAGCCTAACAACTAGGATGAGGATAGATGGGATGATGGATTGGTTTAAAAAAGTATGAGGGTGATGCATAAAATGGGATGAGGACCAAGGAAGAGGGTACTAAGGTTTCCAATGACCACATCATGAAAGAACCAAATTTTTAATTGCCTGAGTGTCCATTGGAAGATATGCCAAGAGGGTTTTGAGAACATTTTTCAAGACACCTTCCCCATCCTTAAAAAGGTTGATACAATAAATTATAAGAGATAGGATGCATGATATGATGATAGAAGATGGGTGGGAAAAATGAACTGAAGGATGACATGGATGGGTGATATAGACAAGGTTGATGAAATATGAGACTAGTATGGATGGATTGACAAAGGATATGAAATGGATGGATTTTTCCTTGAAGTTTGGAGGTATAATTTGGATAATAGATTATTTTAACATGATGCTGAAAATTGGTTTTCATCATGGTACTTTCCCAAGGCTCTATAATACTAGTTTTCACCATTAGATGAATGATTTTTTTAGGTGTCTCATTTTATTAGGAAAGGGTGAGATAAAAAATGTAGGAATTATTGTGATATTCAGCCAACACCTATTCTAGGGATGTGTGATGTTGTGATCATACTACTATATGTATTGGGGTCTTTGTGTTCTTCATTAATTCTTGATAGAGACCTTGCCAAATATCTAGATTGGGTGTCTTCATCACCCCTATGAGAGATGATGATGCTCGAGAAGGTGATGAGAGATATGGATTCAATTAGATCTTGATAAGGAGGTATAGGATTTATATGGATGATGGGATTAGGATGGGATGGTATGATGGATGATGGATAGTTAGGAATGGAAGTCACATACATCATTGGAGATGTTAGACATTCTTTATTTTATTGGTGTCATGTGATAAAAGAATATTAGAGATCTAAAACACTTTGACTTTATGGTTATTTGATTTGTTTATTTGAAGTATTTTTGGCTATTTGGATAATGATTTTGACAATATTTTGATTTTTTGAAGGGATTTAACTTTGGCAGCCCCCTAGTGCCTAATTTTGGGCTTTACCAAGGGATATTAAATTTTTATTTGATATATAATGATCATTTTAACTTTTATAGTCCCCTAGTGCTTGAGTTTGGGCTTCATTAAAGGAAGACATTTTTGGATTAGGGCAATGATTTGGTTTTTCTTAATTTTGACTTATGGGATCAAATATGAATGGATTATAATTGAATTTTATAATATGGTCTAAGACATTTGTATTTATGGCACATATTCTATTGCTCAAGGAAGTGTCTAATAATGTGTGTCCCTATTCATCCATATGAAGGGAAGTAATTAAATAATTAGTGATGGGAAGAAATGGGTAAATGCTGGATGAAGGTGGGGGAGATTGTATGATGAGGTTAATGAGTAGTGATGGGGTAACATGGTCCTCTTAGGGGTTTCTAGGAGACCTAGTTTTGACATTGGAGAATATCTCCTCAAGATCAGCAAAAGGATCAATAAAACTAGTTGTAGTATGTGTGTGAACATAGGAATCTGATAAGGGGAGATTAATATAGTGTTAGTGTAAGAAATCCAAATCCAAAAAAACACTAATAGCTAATACCTTAATCCTAGATCAAAGGGAGGAATAGAATAAAAAAGTTATGATAAAAACACAACTAAAACATAAAATATAAACCTTTTATTTTCCTTGTGTCCCCAAGATGACTTGTTAAAGTGGCTTTCTCATCTTGTGTTCAAGAGATCTTCACCAATGGGGTTTGGCTATCTCCATCTCCTTTTAGCATCATGCTCATGTTTGGATTTTGGATTTGGCTTGGTTTGGAATGGCTTGGCTAAATATTTGGACATAATAACACTACATCAAGATATGGCTTGAATCTATTTGGGCATGGTAACTTTGGATTATTATAGATTTTAAAATCATTTGGACATAATAATTTTACACCAAGATAGCTTTTTTTTAATTATGGTTGTGAGGTCTTCTATTTATATATTTTTACAATTGATCAGAATGAACATAAATCATCCATCTCAAGATGAAGATGTGTGGCTAAGAATCCATTCAATTTTGGAGGCTGAAATCAATAAATGCCCTCATAAATATTTGGGATAGAGAGGAATTAAAGAGGCATGCGAGGGATTAATCATATATTTATTAAAATAAAGGCTTATAGATGCCACCCCATAAATGACCTCACCTAATGATGTAGATATTAAAAACTAATTTCCATTAATGAAATATTCAACAAGTTACATGGAAAATTAACTTAAGCTCTTGATTCAAATTAAGTAGTCTTAAACATGATTTATCAATTTTGGTGCAAATCTTGGAAATTGGTGGTCAAATTAATCATATTGGTAAAAATATCATATTATTGGATGGAAATTTAACTAGATTGAAATTTTAATGTGATATTAGATGCATTAGATATGTTATCCCATTTAAGATGTTCCTACCAAAAAATAACAAGGGCACATGTCTCATATAATATATTTGGTAGAAAAGAGCAATCTACAACACCTAGGTGAGAATTTGTCATTTTGACTCAAAATGATCTAATTAAAGTTAGCTATATTATAAAATACATTACCCTATTTAGGGATACATTAGCTAAAATTAGCACTTATTTATGATAAATTCAAATCATTTAGCATGTTTTAGTGCTTTTAATCCAAATTGTGATGTTTGATAGAAATTGGTCTGAAGCTTAGTTGAAGGTCATTGGTGGCCACTTTTAGGTGTATACAATGTACACCCAAAGGAAGATCAGATTCACTCTACCTATCTTTAATATATAAAGTTTGTAAATATTTTTTATGACTTCATCATCCTGATTATGATTCAAATATATTCTTGGTGATTGATTAGAGGCATTTGAATTAGAGGTATCCTAAAAAATATAGGCATTATCATTATGTGATATAATATTGATAAGGGATGATGTTTCTGATGAGGAATATACTTTGGATTTTAATGTTGAACATGATCCTGATGTAGATAAGAAATGTGTTGGTTCTGATGTACAACATGAAATTTTGTGAGTATAATATCCATTGTCTATAGTTGACCTCTGAACATGGGGTTTATGTAATAATGGGTGAGGGGGAGATGAGAGATGAATGATGGATTCAACAATGGTATGCCCTTGGAATTACTCATGAGAGATGAGAGGACTAGGCTCATGGGGAGTAGATGCATATTTGATGGAGGATTTTTTAAGGATGGGTGGGTAAAGGAATATGATTATAGTGTCTTGAAATTGGCTTGGAAGGGGAAGGGTTTGATCGTGATATGGAATGTAATCTTGAAATTCCTCTTCTTGTTTACCTAAGGTTATAGATTCATCTAACTCATCTTTAATTACTATGTCACCATGGTTGATGAGGTCTTAGACATAATCTTGGAAAGGTCTACATTGATTAATGATGTGCCCTCATGTTTGATGATATACATAGTATTGATTAGCTTTATACTAGGAGGGATTAAGCTTAGTGGGATCAAGATGTTGGATAGGTGGATAGACCATCATGTTGGTGGTTACTAGTTATTTTATAAGGGATTACAAGGAAATAAGAAGGGGAAAATAAGCACCTACTTATATTTTTAAATTATATGTGGAAGCATTAAACCTTTGATCATATGGTTGTTGACATGACTAGGTGGGTGGTTTAATAGTAGATGAGGTGGCTAAGATTGGATTCCATTTTCTAGTATAAGAATGAATAGTTGATGGTTTATGAATAATGGATGGAGGATAGGTATGATACTCACATGAAGGGGCTTGGATGGGAGCTTCAATGAGTTGAAGGGGATCAACACCTTTTAGAAGTGGTACACCCATCAAAAGGAACAATAATAGTATCGCATCCTTATTGGAAACTATGTATTGGTTAATGAGGGTAGAGTCTATATCTATGGTGATGGTTAAAGAGTGATGGATAAGAAAGAGGGTCTATAAGAGGTAGACTAAAGATTAGGGATGAGTTATTGAACAAAGTAGGTTTAAAGGACTAAGCTAGTATGATAAGTGATGATGATGATGAGGTAAACTAAACATGATTAGGGATTATGGTTAGATGTTAGATAAATTGTTTAATAGGTGTTAATGACCTATCATCAATGTCAAGTTCTCAAACTAGCAAAATGATTAGAGATTTTATGGGTACCTATATTCAAAAAAAGAAGATGATGTGATGGGTGTTATTTATGAATAGGTAAGGTGATTAAAATAGAGATGATTATATTGATGATTGATGGCTTTGATAGATTAAGATAGACAAAGTGATAAGATGCTAGGAAAATACCAACTAGGGTATGAGATCTAACCAATAAGATGGGAGATAGTGGATTGGGATGATAGGATGATATAAATAGATAATAGGAGCACTAGCTTAAGACTTAGATTAATTTGATCAAGGTGGGATGAGATATGACTATGTGATAAAGATGATAAGGATATGGGGATCAAGATAATGGACAAATATATAGGTCATTATTAAATGATAAAAGGGTAAGATGAATGAGATGGGGATGGTGTAGACCCATATGTGACCTAAAGAGCCAATTAGGATATAATAGGATGAGATTAGACTAGATGGGTGATGAAAGCAAGGTCAAGACAAAGGATAGGTTATAGATAGAGTGGACTTGATGCAAATGGTGAGATGTGTTTATGATGTGTAGTGGGGTATGACGAATGACTGGTGAGACTAGGATAGGATGTAACTAGAAAGATGTATAAGAGAAGATATTATATACAAGGGAGTGATGAGATATATGATGTACAAGACAAGATATAGATGGTGGGGATATGAATATTGAGTTATGAGTATGACTAAACTAGGATGGGATGAAGACAAGATGGGGATGGGATAAGGACAGAAAAAGATGATGACAAGATAAGGATATATAAAGTGATAGTGAGGGAAGGATATATAATATGATATGTGTACCGACCTAGATAGGTATGTATAGTTTTAGGTGAAGGCTGACTTATCTCACAAACAATATAGGTTTATCATGACACACAAATAAGCAAGCAAGCCACAAACCCATAATTAGTAAACTCAAGGGTGTGTAACCCTATCAATGCACCATTAAATGGCTTTATGAGTGAGGTTATAGGCCGATGACCATTAAAATTTTAATTAAACCCTCTTGACCTCATATTCACATGATGTTTACTTAGGAGCTAATACTAACTCCATCATTAGTATGCCTATTATGGCCAAAGGATCCTATACTATGTTTGCAAAAGGCTCTCTAGGTGTGTCCCCTATATAAGCAAAGGTATAGTGAGTCCCAAGTCCATATAGGATGTTTTCTAACCACCTTGTATCTTGGAGATTAAACTCTTCTCATTCCATGAAACCCTTTATGTGAAATTTTTATTTTGCATTGAATGACAGCTCTCCTTATTTTTAGACTCCACTGGAACACAGAGTTTGGACTAGTGCATGGTGGTGAAATCCATAGTCACTAACCCCCTAGAAAAATAGAAAGGGAATGGGGTTTTTATGTGGTTTTGATCCTCTAGGAATCATCACAAGGATCCAAAGATGAGAGTATACACCACCTTATCCCTTGGGATACAAATAGGTAGACAAAAGATTAATTAACCATTTATGATTGAGATGTGAGATATTTAAAAGACAAAATATAAGAATATACATGACAACATGATGAAATATATATATATACAAGATGATAAAATGATTCAAAAATGATTTTTAAAGTGCCTAAAAGGAATCTTTGATAGATGACCTACAATAACATAGTTAGTAGTTTCAAGTGGAACTGAAAAAGATGTAACCTACAAGACAAATATTAGTAGTTTGACTGATAATCTTGAGGGAAAACCTACAAGATAAGAAGTTAAACCATAAAATGACCTAAAAAATATGATGTTAGACCAAAAAATAGCCTCTAGGATCACCCTTGTAAGAAAAAATATGTTAGTTTAATAGTATTTATTAAAAACACCTTTAAAAATCATGATTTGTCTCTATAACTTCTTTGGGTAAGTGGGTCATGATGTGGGGGTCTGGGGGTGCCAGCCCCTAGTAGGGTCAAGGGGTAGTTCCCCTTATGGGGTTAAGGGGTAGTGCCTTAGGCATGATCCTTATCATGGTATAGGTTAGGGTTGAGAGGTGGAGCCCCCAATGCCAAAGGTAATTTGGGCCTTGTGAGAGACCCGAAATGACTCAAAAATCACAAAAAATGACTCTAAAAATGCACTTAGAAAAGACCAAATCAATGTCAAAAATTAATGAAAAATTATAAATACACAGTGAAAAATTGTAATAAGAAATGATAAAATCATAATTCTAAGACAAAATTGTAGATCACAAGTTGTGATTTTTTAGCAGTTAGCTTAACCATGACAGTTAAACTATAAAATCATGACAATTAGACAAATCCATGATTGTAAATGATAAAATAACTATTAGCTATGAATCAAGAGTTATGGTCTTGTGATAAAATATAAAACCTTAGAATTTAATTATGGATCAGGATAGAATGTTTATAGAGGTGATAAATAGTCTACTCAGATGTCCAAAATGCCTATTTATAGATATATTGTGATTGATTAGAAATTGGTGTTTATGATGTAGTAAAAAAAGGATTAAATGGGAAGAATCTAGAAATTTAAAAGAATAATTTTAATTAGATTTAGTCCTAAATATACCCTCTAATATCTAAAGAGGATAAACAATAGACAATTTTAATGTGAAATAACAAAATTTGATAGTTTGGTTAAGATTTCAGAAACCGCTATTATGGATACAATATCCAAAATATATAGTGCAAAATTGCTACTCTTAACAGCTCATAATCTACAATTTTGTAAAATGATGGAAAGAGGTGAAGGGACTTATTTGGTTTTGTCTCTAGATGATGCTCCTACCTTGGCCCTTTTGGTGACCCTACAAAATCACATAGAGAAATCACAAAGAGATAAAAAAAACTTGATTATAACAAGTGGTTAGATGTAGTAAAAATTGTTTGGCTAAAACATAAGGACCAAAGGATGTTATAAGTTTGATTGTGAGAATTATACCCTATAAACATAAGATATTAAGACTGAGCCTACATGTCAAAGGATAAAAGGATGAATATAAGCAATTTTCTAAAAAACTACAAAACTATAACTCTTTTTGCAATACCACTATTCTCAGGGAAAAGTCACAATTCTTGGATTAGTGGTTTTGTATCTTAGTGTTTACCTATTGGATTCCCTAAATGGTGTGGTTTTTCTCTTAGACCCTACACAAATAACAAAAACTTGAATTTTGTAATAAATATGCTTAAAATAGGCACATAGGTGGGTTAACAAAATAAAAAATCATTAGACAAAATCAAGGGCTTTATGCCTACATTCAAAATCCATAAAATCATGATTATTAATGATATAATTGTTGGTTATAGGTCAAATTCATGATTAAAAAATTAATGATTTTTCATTAAACCTATAAAATAGATTGTTAGTGGTTTGCAAAAAAATTACAACTTATTCTACAAGATTGTTATTCTCTAGGAAAAGTCATGATTCTCGAGTTATGAATTTTTCAAAAACGTAAAAACCTACATGATTAAGATGAGGGTTATTAGATAAGTTATGGGTTGAAATAAAATTATGACTTATGAGTATGAAACCACAACTACAAAGTCATGAATACCAGTGCAAAACCATGGATTCCACCTGTGCACATAAATTTTCCAAAATCCAAGTTTTTTCTTCCATCAATTGATCTTGCAAGCTACCAAAAGGATTCCTAATGAGAAAAACTATTAGATTGGGATAAATATCCCACATTGGTCACTAGAAAGAAGTAATATTTTTGAGCTTAATGGTTTAAATTATATAATTTAAACACTAAACAATCAAACTACTAGATAAATTCTAGATCCATTAGAATTCAATTCAAATAGATGAATAAACCATTCAAAACAAAATTTAAAATCCTAAAGCTAAATGATCTACACCATTATTAAATGGATGCAAAATGAAAGGATTAGATTTACCTTAGACACAAATTATACATTATGATGGCATGACAATAGATTTTTGATGATTGATTCATGGACATGGATTCAATGATTGGTTGTTTTTTTATCTCTAATGAAGGATTGAGTTGTTTAAATAGATTTTAGATGGAGAGATCAATGGTGTAGATTTGAATTTGGATTAAGGAGATCAATGGATGAGAATTAAAAAGATTTTAAAATTCTTTGCAAGCCTCTATATTTTAAGGCTTCTAGAGAGGATGGGTTATAATAGAGAATATTATATAATCATCCAATTCTATAATCCTTTTAAGGATTAATTAGGCTTAGGGATGGATTAGATAGGGATTAGGTGAGTGATTATGTACTAGGGGTGTAAGAGAGCCTAGGAATAGGCTAGTAAGTAGGTAGGTGGGTCATGGGAATTTAAAATTTTCAAATAATAGATAAGTGGTATTAGGATGAGATAATGGGGATTTAGGATAAATTAATGAAGTGGGATAGGATAGGTTAGTAGATGAATAATAATGAAGGGGGACACTAGATAAATGACTACAAAGAGGATAAATTAGTGGGATTAAATAAGATAAGAATAATTATTTTCTATGTTCTTCCAAGTTAGTTTGAAAGAGGGAGGTGGCTTGGTTATATAGGCATGGAGGGAAAGATAAATGGCTCAAATTCAAATTTGATCAATTAATCTCTCCCTCCATGCCTATATAACCAATCCACCTCCCTATTTCGAACTAAATTTGGAGAAATTGGAAAATAATCACATTATTACCATTATATTATAGCCATATAGCCTGCTTACACTCATCAAAAGCCATTGTCAAGATCAATCATCCATTTGGAAGCCATTATCAACATCAAGCAAGCAATCTCACATTTTGAAATTTTTCTTCAACAATTCATTTTGAAATCCTAGAGTGGATCTATATAGAGGGAAAGTGATGGTAATAATACTCTGATTGTCTTGATTATCTCCTTTATCTATTCCTACTTGTGTGTTTAATTTATAGATTTTTATTACTAAAATTTTAGATTCAACTTATATTACTAATTTTAGTAATAAAATCCTAAAACTTAAAAACACAAGTAGGAATGTGTAAAAGAGATAATAAACACAATAATAATATTATTGAGATCAATTTACCTCTTTATATCTCTACTTTAAGATTTCAAAATGGATTGTTGATGCAAAATTTGAAAATATGAGATTGCTTGCTTTGTGTTGATAATGGCTTTCAAATGCATGATTGAGATTTATAATGTATTTGGATGAGTGTAAAAGGGCTATATGGATGAAAGATAATGGTAGCAATGTGATTATTTTCCATGTTATTCCAAGTTATTTTTAAAGAGGGAGGTGGCTTGGTTATATAGGCATGGAGGGAGAAATCAATGGCTCAAATTCAAATTTGATCCATTGAAATCAATAGCTAGGGATTTTCAATGGAATTTTTAATTCCATGGAGATCTATAAAATTAGAGAATTCTATAGAAATGAGGATATAATGGAGGATATTTCTGGAATCCTCCAATTATATAAATCTCCCATATGGTTTAGATTTTTAGGAGAGGATAGAATCAGGTGGTAGTTGGGTGGGTAGGTTATTTTGTATTTTTAAATTGGTAAGTTGGCTTAGGGATTAGGTTAGTGTGTAATACGTTATATTAGGGGTTTTAATGAAGGGATTAATTAGTTTTAGGATGGGGTAAGGTTTGTAAGATATAAGAAATGGGATGTGGGTCTTTAGGTTATTAGTTAATTTAGCTAAGAAATATGGAAATTAGACTAAATTAGTGGAAATTAGTATAATTAATGGGGTGAACATGTTTTAGTGCATATATTTTGCCACTTTTAAAAATGGTATTGTGAATATATAAGAGTGGATTAATGGTCTTTTAAAGAAGAACCATAATGTTAGACGATGTCAGAAGTTAGTGGGATACGATGCCACCTCAAGGGAACATGTGGGGAGAACCGACCCAGATGGTCACTTGAACAAAAATTCTTGGGTGGGATGAGATCATGACAATAAAATGGGTTTGGGATGTACCAAGACATAAATATGATTAAATATTCCCCATGTTTCAAGGAGATAACATAGCTTGATTGTGATGGCTTCTAGATAAACAACCAATGTCTAGAAAAAGAGATTAATTTAAGTATTATGGGTCAAGCTAGTAATAAGTCCCATAACAAGGACACATGATAGAGAAGGCATGAAAATTGATAAGATAGATAAAAATGTTTGATTCATGATAAGGGGATGACTTTATATAAGATGCAAGCTTAAAAATGATGTGTGATCATCGAGTGACTAGTCTAGGGATTGGATGGTAATCAAGAATGAATGGTAGATGAGTTATCTATGGAAACAAAAGTGAGTTTGAGTACTAATTACATAGTCTAAATAGATGTTAGGCTAATGTAGTTCTGATTGGGTATTAAGAGTGGATGGTGGGGATAGGGGAAATCCATGATACTAGAAATAATTAAAAGTGACTAAATCAAGATAATGGAAGACTTTGATGGGATGAGACATGGGTTGGTGTTAGTAAAGGGATGTTAGGGTTATATTAGGGTCAAATAGGTTAAAAGGATCAAAATTAGGTCATTTATATGCTTTATCATTTATGAGATTGAGATCTGAGGTGAAACCATGGACTAGTTACCCTAAGATTCCTATCATGGTGAGAGAGTCCAAGAACACCAGAGAGCACTGATGTTGGACCTATAGTGAGTAATGAACCCCTAACTCAGTGATTTCATGAATTTTTGTTAGATTTAAGCTAGTTTTTGATGGATTTTTATGGAGAAATATGTTGATAAAGTCACTTCATCAATACCATGACTGACAAGCATGCCCTTAGTTACAACATTTCTATCATGACTTATGACAATGTTAGGTAAAATGTGGTATTTTAATACTACAAATCTAAATCTAAAGCATTGAAATAAAATGACTATAGTGTCATGATATTGTAATACTATGAATTTAGAATCATGATTTTACAATATAATGATTAAGAGATTCACATTTTTACTTGATGATAAGGTTAAGAAAAACCACCAAATGTGAATAGTGATTTTGTTAAGGTAGATAGTAGGGGAAATATTTCAAGTCATGGTTTTACTAAAGCTAAATAAAATTGGTAAGGGTGAATAAGTTATATAGCTAGGAGATTTGGTTAGGTAATTAGGAGGGGATGGTTAGTTAGGTTTTCTAGGTAGGTTGGATAGATTATAATTAGTGAATTATTTTAGGTTAGTTAGGTAATGTTAGATGGATGGGGGTTAGTGAGATAATGAATGAGATCAAGGTTGATGTAGTAGAGGCTAGGTTTAGGGGATATGGATGGGAGTGGATAGTGAAAGCAATAATAATGGTTGGATATTAGTATGATTAGGTTTAGTAGGTGGGGGGAGAAGTTATGGGTAGTTAAGAGTGTTGGGTGAAGGTAACAAGGGTGAGGTATAAGAGGTTAGTGTAGGTGAGTGTTGGTGGTGATTAGGGACATGGTGGGATAGGTCATGGTAGGCATACATAGATAAAATAGATTGTATAATAGGGGAATGAGAGTGAATTATGTGGTTTTTGATAGATATGAAAAGTGTTGTGGTAGATGGAGTGATATGTTGATTGGTGATTGGTGCAAGAGGATCTAAGAATGATGACATCATGATCTAAATGGCCCTTAGTACCCCACAAGATACATTTACTAATGGAGTTAGAGCTCAAGGTATTAGATTTGGTGTGTTTTCATGATGTAGATATTATGTCAATGATACAAATTGATTAGGCTTTGATTATGACATTAGTAAAGTGATGGCACTCAAAGAATAACACTTCTAATTTCATTACAAGTGAGATGACAATGAATTTAGAAGATGTCTATAATATATTCCATCTACCAATGTGAGGAGATTAGATATATTGGCGGTCACATACTTTGTCTTGAACACTACATCAACTACCTAGGAGCTTATAGGTGGGTATGTATGATAGGCATGTGGATATTGATTGGTGTCTAGCTTAGGGTATGATTGATAGATTGACCCTAGTAGTTATGTCTCTTATCATTGGCATGCTTCTATAAAAAAAAAGTGGATAGTGGTTTCACTTAGGCCTAGGATATGTTGTTGTTGATATGGTCAAATATTTTTGAGTATTTACTTGGGGACTAGTTATTTTGGTACATCTATATAGAGAATTACATCTAGGTATGTACAAGGGAACTACTATCTTGGGACCTTCCATGCTTCTTCATATTTGGAGTTAGGATCACATTAGAATCTAGTGGCCATTTGGGACATTATCATTATGGTAGCCTCATCATCCCATGGTCTTTGGGTGGTACATTCTTTTGGGGGTGTAGTAATGTCATGCCAAAGAGATGAGATTTTATTAGGATGCATTTGATAGTATGCATCTCGAGTATATCACTTAGATTCCATATAGAGGGATCAATCTTGGATGGGATGATGAGGAGATGACTTAATTTATGTTGATAGAGTGATATTTGGTAGGATGATATAGTTTAGTGATAGAGAGATATAGGTTAGATAGGTTATAGAGGTAGTTCGGATTTATTCAGGATGTACCTAGAGTAGAGAACCTATTTTATTAGAGTGAGAGAGACCTCAATGGGGGAATCCAGTAGATAGTGTAAATGCATGTATATACTATGAGAGCATTACCCCAGTGTAGTGGGACTATTACACACCCATTCTATATCTAGGGGTCAAAGTATCATACACAATCTAACAGATACTAATGATCCCTATCATATTGACCCATACCAAAGTTATGGTTTAGTGTGGGGTGGTTAGGAGTGTTCTTTAGGCACAATAAAAGATATAGAGGCATATTAGGTAGGTTCTTATATACTATGGATATGATGGTCAAGATGGGGTGGCTTTAGATGTAGATGGAGGAGATAGAGATCAAGAAATAGTGGTAGGACGTAGAGGGACCCAAATATATGCATAGGTTAGACCATAGGTGCATCCATAGGCATAGCCTCAGGTATAGGCTAGGACACAGGTTAAGAGTAGTGGTGGGGTTGGTCTATCTTAGTAGCCATTATTAGAGGATGAGTAGTAATTATTATCCTAGTTGTAGATGGAGATGTAGGTTTGACTAGTAGAGATTGTTGGGCTCACTTAGAAGAGAGAATAGTTACAAGTTTAGATGTAGACTATTATAGCACAAAAAGATGGGTATCTATCCCAAGCATAGGGTTAGGTGTTTAAACTATAGGGATAGGTCACATCTTTATAGGCATAGGTAGTTTAAAGGGATGGGTAGTTATCCCAAGCCTAGGCATAGATTATAGGTGTGAAAAAGTTTCTTATTATATCATAGTTATAGATAGTTATGCTACAAGGTTATATCTAAAGTAGGAATACTCATATTACTAGTTTTCAAGTCTAAATTACATAGAAGCAATCATGGATCCAAATCTTTATAGGAGAGGTGGAGATGTCTGAGAGGGCCAATTATGTGGTATGTTAGGTGATGAACAAGTGAGGGTTGGTGAATGTGATGAAGAAAATTATATAGTTTACTTGAGAGGCACAATAATATAGGACCTTATAAAGGTAGTGGTACCACTAGGCCAATGAGTAGCTTCCTTTAGGGCCATATCTTCTCATTTCATTCATCCTTCTAGAGGACTACCCAAACTACCAATGCCTTAACCATGAGTTACGAGATGTGTGTGTGTGTGTGTGTGTGTGTGTGTGTGTGTGTGTGTATAAGTTTTGTATTGTAACTCATTCTTCCCCATGGGTCCATGTTATTGTATATTATTATTTGACATGGACTCCATGTAGATGATGTATATTATATATATATATATATATATATATATATATATATATATATATATGATGAGATGTTTTAATGCGATGTTGATGATGATATTGTATATATATTTTTATGTGATGATGATGTGATTTTATTTTTCTAATTGATGGATAGTTATGTGATGATATGATTAGATTAGAGATGATGGATCTTGATTATGATTGTGATGTGAGGTATCTTATGATTTATAATTTATGGATGATGCAATGATGGTTAGATATTGTTTACATGATGGTTTTATTTAGATTAATGATAATCATGATGTTTTATGATGTTGGATATACTTTAGATGAGATGTGATAGACTTGTATAATTTTATTTTAGATGATGTTTCATGAGACATGTTTGTGGATTTATGATCTTTGTGTTATTTATATTTATTTCATGATGTATATGATGAAAATGTTGAGAGATGATTATCGCTTTTAGATGATGCTAGATAGATGTGATGTGGTAAATACATATGATGTGATGATTATGTGAATATTAATTTGAATGTGTTAATGAAATATTAATCACCATTTGGCTCATTACATCTGATTTTTCATGGTTGGAATCCTCTTGCACCATATGATTAGGTTTTGGTTGGGATAGAGATGGATTAGATGGGATGGGGATAGTTGTGATAGGATAAGGGATAATCTTAGAGAGAAAGGATGATTGGTGATTTAAGAAGACATTAAAATGTTATCAATCCATTTTTATTTTGCACCATTCAGTTGTGTGCCAATGACATAAGAGAATTCAAAGTTACATCAAAATAGGTGCATGGGGGAACTCTATCTAACAAATGACATTTCCCAAGAAAATGTTTAAAGGCCATTCAAAATGCCCCTATTCCCATAAAATTTAATAAAAAAATCAATAATTATAAACAAAACATGAGTAAATAAGCAAAACATTAATATATACATGTTTATATGTAAAACATGCATAATTACATAAGGAAGCATGATCACACATAAGACAAGATATAATTACACAAGACAAGCAAACAATAATATGATTAAGGATATATAAATGGATAGTGATGTAATGATTATAAAAAAGGAGAGGTAATGACAAGTAGAGGCTATGTACATGAGGTATGTTGTTCCAAAAAAATTTGATGTATATGGATAATATTTCAACCAAATTTGAAGGTGAGCACAAATGGGGATTAAGATGATCCCTCAAGATTCGACATCATAATGTATTCTAAAATCTTGGAAGTATAAACTTATGCTTTGTGACCCTTCTATAATGATGATGTTAGTGGGAAAGTGTGAACCATAGCCTTAGTGACAACAAGAGACAAATAAAGATGGGATTTCATCTTTAGGCTAAAAGGATACACACTTATAAAAGACTATTTTTCTAGGGTGATAGGATAGGGAGTAGTGATAATGATGTGATGAGACTTAGAGATATATATGCTAGATATAGATAAGTGACTCTAGAGGACCACCCCAAAAAATATTATTATTCAAAAAGTAATGTCATCTTCCCTTCATTGGAGAATTATGCCTCCTATTTCTATGTAAGAACCTATGATGGATGCCCACTATTGAGACTAGGGTTAGAGTTATTATACCACAATGTCTAAAATTGGTTGGCTAAGGCACCAAATAATTAGTTTTCACCATTGGATGGATTTTTTTAGACTATTGGATTATTGAGAAGATGTGATGAAGTATGGTGGAGCTTGTTAGGTGTAGAAACTCTTCATATTCATGATATTCATGGTATCATCAATCTCCTTACCATCTAATGTGGCTAATTTACAAGCTCTAGATCCAAACTTGGTGATGATGGCATATGGACCTAACCAATTAGATTCAAACTTACCCTTCTTGTCTCTATCTAAATTAGTATTTTTTGATTCTCCTTTATAACTAGGTCACTGACCTTAAATTTTATAGACTAGATTTTCTTACAGTATTATCCTTTCATCTTATTTTGATAAGCTCTTAAGTGATTAAGAGCCTTGTGACATTTCTCATCGAGGAGTTATAATTATTTTAGCCATTCTTGTCTATAATTATGGTTGATGATGATTCACCTTAATTAGATTTAAAGGGATGGGAACTCTACTTCCAATGGAAAGATTAATTCTACCCCATAAACCAAGGCATACATAGTAGCTCTCATTTGTGTGCAGATGCTTGTAAAATAATACATAGAGTTGGACATAGTTGTAGGTGACAATTCCCACCTTCTTGATTGACCATTTCATTAAGGATCTTGATGAGGGTATTTTTTGGCTTCAACTTATCTGTTACCCTAGGGGTAATAGGGAGAATAAAAATGCTACTTGATGTGATATTTTTGACACAAAGCCTTAACTTCCTAATTTTTAAATGATTTATCATTATCTAAGATGATGTTGGTAGGTATGACAAAGTGGAAAATGATTTAATTGAGGATGAATTTGGATATTTGGGGGCCTATTATATAGGTGACTAGCATCATCCCTACCCATTTAGAAATGTACTCTATTGCCATGATAATGAACTTGTGACCATCTGATGATGTCTGATCAATCTTGTTGATTAAATCAAAGTCCCATATGGAAAATGGTGATAGAATAATGATGGGTTGTAATTCCTACATAGGTGAATGAATTATATTCCCATGCTTTTGATAATAAATACTTTTTCACTCATACTGACAAGAGTCTTGCTCCATGTTTGGCTAATAATATCTAGTCTAAAGTAGTTTTTTGATAAGGGCCATTCCACTAATGTTCTTGTCACATATACCATCATGAACCTATTTGATGGAATGAGAGGCCTCTTTTAATGTCATTCATCTTAATATATTCCCATCATAGACCCTACAATAGAGTGTGATACTAGGTTTGTTTAATGGAATGTGTGATGAATGAAGGCATTGTATTGGTGCCAGTTAAGGTTGGGAGGGAGGATGTTATCATGAGTTACCTATAGATATCATGGTACCATTAAAGATTCAGATCATTGATTTTAAAAATTTGTAAAGGAGCCATAGATTGATGTATGGGCAGGATCAAATGTTTGATGAGAAAATTTATTTCTAAAATATATTCAGGGAAGTCAATAAGGGAGCCAATGGTAACCATTAAATTAGCTACTTTGTTATCCCCTCATGGTACTTGTTCAAAATTTATGTACTAAAATTTTGCTTCAATTGATCAACCAATTATTTATAATGGAGTAGCTTATCATCCTTTATCTAAAACTCATCATTAACCTACTTTATTATCATTTGTGAGTCATCGAATACTTGTAAGTGTTAGATATTCCATTGGATGGCTAAATGAGGTCATGATATCAAAACTTCATATTTTGAAATGTTATTAGTGCATGGGAAGGTAAGGAAAAAGGATTTAATAATGAGATCACCTTATGGGGTGATAAGGAAAATGCCTACCCCTAATCCATGCATGGTGAATGATCCATCCAAATATAATTTACATCTACTTAATTTTGAAGAATTCATTATAGATTCATCTGGGAAGTTTGTTATGAGGGGATTAGTCATTTCAAGTAGTCCTTTAACTAATTGTTCCACTATGACTTGTCCTTTTATGGCCTTTTTATTGATATATTAAATATTAAATTTACTTATTATCATGATCCATTTGGCCATTCTTCCTATAATAAATTATTTAGACATTGAATATTTTAGAGGATCAACCTTGGTGATGAGCTAGACTTGATTATTGAGCATGTAGTGTCAGAGCTTCTATGAGGTAAAAAGCATAGCAAAACATGCCTACTCTATTAAAGTATAGTTTAGATCATAATATATTAGTGTGTAACTTAGATAATATATTGTTGTTCCTTGTGGTGATCATTGTGTTGTGTTAAGAGGGTACCTATTACACATGGAATTACCTAAATGCATAAGAGCAAGGACCTTCCTGAGATAGGTGGTGACAACATAAGTGGGTTATCCAAATACTATTGGAGATTATTAAAATATTTATGGCACTTAGAATTCTAGTTCAAAGTAGTCCCCTTATTTAAAATATGGGTAAAGGGATGAAATCTATCTTCCAGCTGAGAGATAAAGTGTTGGATGGCTTGTAATTTTACCTAAAGACTTTTAAGCTACTTGATATTTTGAGGTGGAGGCATTTATATGATTGATTTTAATTTGGTTGGATCTACTTATACACCTCTTCTAGAAATTATGAATCCTAATAACTTTCTTAAAGTAATACCAAATGCACATTTCTTGGGATTTAATCAAACTTTGTATCCTCATAATCACTTAAAGGTTCTTCTTAAGATAGCATGGTGTTCTGACCTTAGTTAGGACTTCCCCAAGATATATCTATAGAATCTTCAACTATATCATGCAACCCATTGATAAGTTAAACCAACATTTTTAAGGTTGAAGGGCATGACCTGATAATAAAATGTCCCCCATAGAGTGATAAAAGTTATTTTATGTTGGTCCTTAGGTACAATTTTAATTTGATTATATCCTACGAAACTATCCATGAGAGATAAAATTTCATATCTAACGATTGAGTCCATGATCATGTTAATGTTTGTAAGGTGGAATTCATCATTGGGACACATGTTATTTATGTCTCAAAAGTTTGTGTAAATTTGAATTCTCCCTTTTAGCTTCATTACATGAACAATATTAGAGATCCAATCAAAATAATCAATTAGTAGAATAAATATATCTTAAAAGAACTTTTTTAGCTCTTATTTCAGTAACAAGTCCACTTTAGGGTGCATCTTTCACAATTTCTATTTGATCATTTTGGAATTAGGATACACTATTGAGCGATGTACTACCAAGGAGGGATCCAGTTTAGGCATGTTTGCATAGCTCCAAGCAAAAATGTTGATGAATTCTTTAAGTAGCTCAATGATAAATTCACATTCTTTGGGTGTTAAATATGCCCCCAATTTAACTATTTTGGGGTGTTGTTTTCTCCCAATGTTGACTTCTATCACTTCCTCAATAAGATAAGGTGATTGATCTTGTAAATATGGAGGAAATGATATTTTTGGAACATCTAAAGAAAAATAATCTAGTAGCTCTATATCAATATCAAAGTATTCTTTTGAGCCAAATGAGACATGTGGGAGTTCATATGGATGTTTAGGAGGCTCTTCCTCTTTAAGTTTCTCTTTGTAAATTTAATCATGGGGTTCTTGTTATTCTCTAAAGTATGCAAACTAAAAAATATTTATAAAAAATCCTTTTTTATAATCACTAACTGGCATAAAATCTCGATCCCCCATATATTCCAATATTGCTTTATCATTTTGAAATGTATCAAATGATAGATCTTATTTTTGATCTTAGTCAATGAGTGATGGATAGTGGACGAAGATGTTGATGGTGTAAATGGTGGTATCAAGGAAGAATTTGGTGGTAGTAAGATCTTTGAAGTGAATATAGACAAAACCTTTTTCAATATCTTCATCAGGGAGAGACTAGTTAGGGATTGAAAGAGTATCCACAATGATATTGTTTAGGTCATAATCAAATAGTCTATACCCTAGACCAAGATACTATGAATATTCTTGAACCATGATCAGTTAAAGTCTTCCTTGTTCTTGTTTTCCTAGTCCTTTCCATTGATAATTCATGTTTTCCATCATCTTCTACATGTGGGGGTATTATTTTTCTATAAATATAAGGGCCTCATCATCTAGATTGAGTTATGAGTCATCTGATTCTTCAATACATTCTTTAAATAGTAATCATATACTTGATACAACCATTCATCTAAATGGATATTTGATTGGGTTGACCTTTCACATGGATGGGGACCTATATCTATATGGTAAGAGTGGTAAATAACCTACACAAAATGTTTTATATTATTACTCTATGTAACCCATGGATATGAATTTTAAGTAGGTAACTTTGGGTAGTGGATCTAATGTAGATACAAGCTAATCAAGGGAGATGTACTTGGTAGTTATTTGACATAAGATGGAATTACCTATGCCCAGATAAAGATAAGAGGGAAATAATTGGTCCATTTGATAGATATGAAGATGATAGATTACTCTATGGATGGTGACCTCCATTTTAGAGTAAGGAAATTTGAGACACTAAGTAGGATTCATGGAATAGCCTATATTTCATGGATTTATTAGAATCTGAGTATCATATTATAAAAAAATACTGCATCCATAACATGGAGTAATGTTTAATGTACTATGGGCCCCATGATAATGGGTAAGTATATAGTCCCTAAAAATGGCTTTTTGTTATCATCATAGGATTTGATCATTATCAAGGTAGGCCCTAAAGATGATTTTGAATACCTAAGTTTATTTAAGAAATCCATATTTCATAGATTTAACACTAATCCTCTGTCTATGAGAACTTGAGAGACATGATGGTGGGATATGGATACTTTAATGAATAAAGGATAATTATGGTGTGGGTTAATTGGAGGCATATCTTGGGAACCAAAGTTAATCTATTATGAAGGGTATAAATGGCTTACTAATGCCTGGAACTGATTGGTATTCAAGTCACTAGGAACTTTAAGATCATTCGAACCTAATTATCTTGTAATGTGAAGCAGATGTTTTGAGAAGCTCCATTAGTGAAATTTGTGTTGACATCTTCTCTAGCTGATGCATGATGTCATATACTATTCATAATAACTTGAAGCCTTATTGGAAATGTTACCCCATTGATTAGTAGATGAAGTAGATGGGTCCTTGGGTGGTGCCATATAAACTATAATTTTATTGTGTTTGGTGGTGACTACATAATCAGTAGTTTCCCTATTGATTTTTTAAATTTTGGATGAAGGTTGAGTGGACTCTTGAGGGATAGAAATTTTAATGGTATTAACATAGTGGTATGACATGATGTGGTAGTTAGTGTAATTATCAGCCTAACCCTAGTCTCTTGGTGGTCTCTTATCTCTTTGATCATGCTTGGGAAATGGGTTATTATAAATGTTGATATGCCCATTTACAGATTGATTTGAAGGATTTTCTCCTATTTTAATTTTTTCCCTCTCAATTAAATCTTAATATAGTGTTCAAGTTGCATACATCTTTCTATATCATGTCCTTTAACCCTATGGTATTTACAAAACTCATCTTCATGGTACCAATCTAGTTTTTGTTGTCAATCATCCACAGGTCTAATTTTAGGAAAGGTGATCATACTAGAAGCCATGAATTGATCAATCATTATTTCAATTCATACTTCTAGACTATTTAATGGTCTCTTATCTATCTAAGTATTTAGATTGCCTCATAGAACTCATATGGAGGAGATATATTGTTGTTTTTTGGGGTTCTTATTTTGAACTATTTGTAAATGTTGTTTAGAATTAGTCACCCCATCTCCCAAGACATTCTTTTTTTAAGACTTTTCATTTCCCTAAAAAAGAGTTGTTTTGATTTTGGGTATGCTCATTTTGGGAATATAGCTTGATTGTTCCTTTTTCAATAAGGACCTTTTAAATTTGCATTCCATTATCAATTATTTCATCAAAATTCTTAACACATTAGAGTTTTATTTGATATTTGAGCTCAAAATTAAAGTTATCCATAAATATCTTTGCTAACACTTTTTCAGGTATTGTACACCTTATGAAGATTGCTAAACTTATCCATCTTTACAAGAAGTATGCCAAACTTTCTCGACTTTTTTTCTTGGTGTTATAAAGGTCTATTATATATATGTCATGTTCTATATTTAATGAAAAGTGTTTAACAAATTATTTTTTTAGTTATCCAAAGCTTGATATAGACCCCTTAGGTAGGTGCATAAACCATTTTAAATTAGGTCCAATAATACTTTTGGGAAAAAGTTTCAATAAATAGGTATATTTGTATGCTACTTCATAACAAGCCACATATAACTCTTGCACATGATCTCTAGGATCTCCTTTCCCTCGATATTTTTTAAACTTAGGTACTTAGAAATGTGGAGGAAAAGATATTTTCAATATAATAATGTCCAAGGATGAAGAAAAAAAATCTTCATATTTGTATTTGAAAGCTTTTGAGCATGGGTCTATTTGTTCAAGGGTCTCATTCATCACTCTCCATTCTTGTGTGAATGTAAAGTCCCCAAGAGGATTGATGGTTTGGTTTTGACTATTTGGGGGAATATGGGTGTTATGGGTATTATGGGTGCTATGAATATTATTAGTATTGTTGGTGTTTTTTTAATTATTTTATCAAGGGGATGATGGACATAAATTACAAAGTAAAAGGTTGATTTGTTGTGACAATTGGTCTAATCAGTCTTCTAAAATAACTTGTCTCTAGTTAGCCTCAATATAATTATTTTGGAGGGGTGTTGGGTGTTCTTACTCTATGAATAAATGGTCCATACCTTCCTCTTCTTGTGGTATTTTATTGTCATGTACATTTTGAGGGGGTGTATTTAGATGGGATAGAGGATGAATTATGTTGTGTAGGAGGCTATGGTCAAAAGTGGAAGGTAGTATCCCACTATTTCAATAGCATGGGATAAAGCATGATCATGGTTTTCATATAGATATCATTCAATTAGGTTCTTAACCTTGTCATTATGAATGGGATTAATCCATTCATCTTCTTCTTCAGGTGTATGCATATTACTATGGGTATCATCATATTATTGACTTGAATCCTATATGTTCCCCATTGGATCATTATTTTGGTTAGAGGATTATCCAATATTAAGTTTGGCATGGGTATGAATCACCATTTTAAAGGAGAGATGTGATGAGGTGTGATAGACAAAGTGTAAGTACTCAAATACTACCTCCATCTAGAGACCAAATCTACTAGTGGTCAAAAGAGAGGGATGTCATGATTGTTAAAAAAGGATGAAGTGACCAAGAATTTCCAATAGACAAATTCTCATAAGAAACCAATCTAGAAATGATGAAAGAGAGTGATGGGATCAAATACCTTATCCACTAGCAAAGGGATAATTTAATGGGTGCTAGATGAAGAAGGCACCTGATAGAAATAAGTTATGGGTGATAGATTAGAGTCTTATAAGACTATGTATAATGATAATACCTAGTCTAGGGATCTAGGAAGTGACAAATAATGATTAAATAGGATGGATGACTACTAGAACTTGATTTCAATATGGAATATAGTATCTAAGGGTGATGAAATATATGGAGAATGCAGATTCAAGATGTGGGATGGAGAGTTATAATATGGGTATTAGGTTAATATAATATATGATAATGTGATATAAAATATAGGATTAGATAAGAGGGATTATATAAGTGACCTAAAATATATAATAGGTATGGAGGAATATATAAAATGGGCACTATATGGATGTTAGATGTTAGATGAGATGTGGGACAAGAGGTAGAACAAGATGGGTAAGTGATATAGGATGGGTTTGGTATAATACTAGTAAGTTAGAGGGGGATGGGAGATTAAAATTTTGGTGGAGATGAGATAAATATGGTGTGGATGCTAGATCTTAAAATGGGTAGATGATAGGGTGGATAGGTTGAAAATATTAGGATGTGATATGAATAGATGATGAGTTTTAACCTAAAGGTGTATAAGGTGTCACACACAAAATAGGGTATGGTCAACTCAGTTTTTAAAAAATATAGGTCTAATATAATAGTAAAATAACACACACAATCATGAATCCTAAATTATTCAAATGATAAGGGTGTGTAACTTGATGCCCACACCATCCAATGGCTTCACGAGTGAGGTTTTAGGTCATAAACTCATTACAAAATCTACCAAACCCTCTCAACCCTACTTACACATGATGGCTACTTTGCACTGATACTAACTCTAGTAGTGGTACACCTATTATGGATGAAGTCTCCTAATCTAGGTATACGCAAGGGTTTCTAGGTGCATCCCCTATATACATGAAGGTACAATGGGGACCAAGTTTATATAGGATGATATATAACTACCTTACGTATTGGAACCTAACCACCCTTCACTACATAGAACCTTTTATGGGGAATTCTACTTAGGCATGTAATGACAACTCTCTTGATTTTTAAACTCTACCAAAACATAGAGTTTGGTTAGTGTGTGGTGATGAAATCTAAATCATCACTACTTATTTTTTAAGGTTATGTGTGGGGATGAATTCCATGTCAAGTGCTATCCTAGACTTGGGGGATAATAGGTAAGCACATCATGATTAATAAATTGATTAATTACCTACTTGTAAGGGGCACAAATATTACACAAATCAAAAACTCACACATAGGAAAGTATATACAATGAAGCAAATTTACAAAACAAGGATGCATAAAAACTAAGAAAATGTATTATGGGTACCCCTTTCCTATAAGAACAAAGGTCAAAATACAAAGTAAGGTGACTTGATATTAGGTGGACACACACCAAAATGGATTAATAGTTTAAATTTTTACAAAACCAAAAGTCCTTACAAAACCATAAATACATAGAGAAATATCGTAACCAAAGAACATAATATCATAACTACAAAGCAAAATCATATATCATGAGTTGAAATCTTGTAAAGGTTAGTAAACCATGGTGGTCAACCTAAAAAACCATGATAGTTAGGGAAAATCACAACTATACAGATCAAAATTGAAATTCTCCCAAATGTGCAATCTATGGTTTTATCAAAAATAGGAAAATTATAAAATTTATCTTCTATGAATGAATATCAATAAGATAAGTTGTTTTCAAAGTGTGAAATAGGTAGACTAATCAAAATCATAATAGAAAACTATATTTTATATAAGATAATAGTTACTTAAAAATGTTTCCTTAGTTTCTTATAGCATCAAAGGATTTATGCTAACAAATAAAAGGAATATGATATTTATCTACATAGAAGGCTAAATTTTATCAAGTCTAATGCTAGCTAGATAGATGTCCTAAACTACCATGTTTGCCTATATGAATATAATACCATGATTAAATTTGACAAAACCACTACTTGTAAGACAAAGTCACAAGTCCAAGATTTGAAATTTTGTAGTAAAGTTTAAAACAAGTTTATGATGGGGTCTTTGATGTATGCCTTGATATTCTTCTACCCCTTGTTAGTCTTGAATACAAACAACAAGTTGTTATAACACCCTTGTAAGTATATAATTAGGCCAAAATGAATAGATTAAAAAATAGTCAGGGTGATAAAAGAGGCAAGATTGGCTTAGTACATAAAAGCTTACAACTTTCGATAAGGATTTATGAGCCCTTTGTGTGTGAATCATAAAACTAATAGGTCAAAGTTTTACTAGCTTGATGAATAAGGGAAAAAACACTACTTTCAATGATAAAACCATAATTACCACTAAAAATTTACTAATGTTGAAGTTGTGATTTTATAGATGGTGGTCAAATAGTACCAGGTTTGATGCAATCTTGTTATTCCTCTATATAATATCCAAGATATCTCCCAAGATAACATAAGCACTTTACATAAATATCTATGGTTAGATAATAACTAGGAGGTATATAACAAACTCAAGTTATACAAAACTATAACTATTCTTGATAAAATAACAATTACCATTGTGAAGTCATAATTGGTGAAGTTATGATTTTGTATCTTATGATCTAGTAGCTAAGCATTAGATTTACATATTCTTTTCCCTACACATAAAAATAAAATTGATAATATACTATCCTATAGAATGGGGTTAGTAAAGATAGAATACATATCTACATTTAACTACTATCTTTTACAAAATCACAACTCTACCCAACAAACTCATGATAACCAGGGTAAAGCCACTAATGTCAAAGTTGTGGTTTTATAATCAAAACTCAAATAGTCAAAACATTGGATTACTCCTCTTTTCCCTATATATAATAATACCAAGACACCTCCAAAAAGTTGATAGAAACACATCAACTTGAATAAGGTTAGATAAAACATGATATAACAATAGAACCCTTATTACTTATTGGGAATATGATTATAATTAATGTTAAAAGGGACATTATGAGCATGTAATTTATGTTTAGGACTAAATATGGTGATTAGAAAATATGCTTGATCAAATTTGGGATCTAAGCCATTTTGGCAGTGTTTTCCAACGTAGTCAAATTCCTAGGTTGTAAGATAAAGGTAAGTAAGATCTTTTATAATGACATATCTTGTACATAAGAATGCTTTAGTACCAAATGGATATATGGATCCAATATCCAATTAAATAAGAACAAATTCACCAATTTATATGGCATACAACTAAGTGCAACAAGAGTTATGCAAGTGTAAAGTTAGCCTTCTAGGAAAAATAAATGGTCTCCATACTTAGACAAAATTTGTACAAGGTCATGAAAAGTTGTCATTATTTTAAAAAAAATCATCTATGGACATTTACAAAAGAAACAAATAGTAGATCTATTATGGGATTTTAATGATCATCTTAAATATATGGACTACAAGTTTAATTAAGAAAGAATGAGCTCAAATTTGAATTATCTTTGCTCTTAGACTAGATAGGGTTTCTCAATAAATCCCTAAGGGTTTAAGTCATGGAATCAATAGGCACATTCTATTTTGATGGTGAATAGATATAGCATAGATCCATTAGCTTAAGTCATAACTTAAACCTTTTTTATCTTTATGAAATTGGCACCTCAACCTAGAAATTACTGGCTCGAGTGGTGATCAGTGGACTTAATAGTTCCTAGGTCTTAGACTTTATATTATGTCCTAGATTGAATAATGGCTAGCACTTCATAATATTAAAATGATATAATAAGTACAATAAATTCAAAATATCAAAAGGTCCTCTAATTTAATGCACAAGTGACATGTGTCATAATCATGGAGCCTACAGAGTAAATCAATAGAGTAGTTTTATG
Source organism: Torreya grandis (assembly GCA_037957365.1). Classification (NCBI taxonomy): domain Eukaryota; kingdom Viridiplantae; phylum Streptophyta; class Pinopsida; order Cupressales; family Taxaceae; genus Torreya; species Torreya grandis. The sequence goes on from JARHVA010002238.1 coordinate 1,356,586, forward strand.
TCATAAAGTCAATGAGTAATGTAAGATTCCCAAGTGTTTCAATAGTGGGAACTAAAAAATATGTAAAAAGGCATGAAATTACACCAAATTTCACATTCTTGAAGGTTGGATAGATATTAATTTTAGCTTTTTTGAAGATTTGATGGTTAATTGATGATCATATAAAGGAAATCCAATGGAGTGAGTGGACTCAGATGGAACAAAATGATTAACATATATCAACACAATGGTGAGTTAAAGACCAAGCACATTTGAGAAGATCAACAAAGTAAAATTACTCTAAAGATATAGTAAGCAATGAGATGGGATAAAGAGATTGATGTTTAATGTCTAGATACAGATAAAGGTCATGCATCCTTGGAGATTGAATGACATGCAAAAGCTCAGATTAGGAAGATCAATAGATGCATTTTAGAGATGACAAAGCTAAAGTTTCTAAGCATATAAGGATCCAATGGAGAGCATGATCCTATCATAAAATGATATAATGGACATAATTTAAAGTTGATCAAGTTAAATAGAGACCATCAGATCATGGCACAAAGGCAAGATCAATGATCAACATTTAAAGTCATGTCTAGTTAAATGGTTAGTTATAGGAACATGCAGTAACTTACATAGAAATCTCTATATCTTGACATAAATAATGATATTAATCAATCTAATTGATCAAATCTACATTAAATATCTTATACATCAAAACTTGAGTCTAATAGATGTTATAGATAAGAAATAGACCTATAATTATGATGTAATGAATGGAATTGAGATGTGGAAAACTTACAATCCAAGTCATAATGAACTAGAGTCTAAAATTAGAATGATGTGTTGCAGTCTGAGTGTGAACACATAAAAGATATGGAACCCTAGATTATTTATTTTATATCTAAGACAAAATAAAAGTGTGCTAGAATATATTTTTTTTCTATGGAGCCAAATCAAATATAGATAAAGGTAGAGAGTAAAAGGTATTGAAGTGTGTCAAATAGATATATATCCAGACATAGAATAAAGAAATATATAGGAGTAAAGAGGAAGAAAGGCATAAAGAGAATGTGTAGAGTATGATTAATTGTAGATTATACTCGCAATAAAGAATATATATATATATATATATATATATATATATATATATATATATATATATATATATATATATATGGATTCATGTATGAATATAATTATTGAATTAAAGTTTTATATCCATAGAAAAATCTGATAAGTTGGTGTAGAGTGGTTGGTAAAGGTAATTAAGTGTGTCAAATAGATATATATCCAGACATAGAATAAAGGAATATAGAGGAGTAAAGAGAAAGAACGACATAAAGAGAATGTGTAGAGTATGATCAACTGTAGATTATACTTGCAATAAAGAATATATATATATATATATATATATATATATATATATATATATATATATATATATATATATATATATATATATATATGGATTCTTGTATGAATTTAATTAGTAAATGAAAGTTTAATCTCCATAGAAAAGTCTTATAGGTTGTTGCCATCAAATAAGCTAAGTGGGTTTTCAAATTAGGAAGTGGGTGCTTCCTTAGAGTTGGTGCTCTTAAATTAGGGGAATGGTGTCTCCTTAGGATTGGTGTCCTTAAACATTATAAATAGTGAGGTTTACTAGTGAGGCTTTAAACTATGAGGTTGGATTAAAATAGTAGCTTCTAGCAATTATTCTCACCATGGCTTTCCCTTTTGGATTTTCCATGTATAAATCTTGTGTCATGTGTATTTATGTTTGTATGATCTCTGCATAGATCCTTAATCCATTTAAAAATGTATTAAAGGACCAATTTTAATTCATATACTAATTCACCCCCTCTATGTATCTAATTATGTTCTAATAATTGGTATCAGAGCCTTAGGTTCATAATAGAAGCTTAATCAACTTAGGTAGATCTTAGAAGGAGAACACAAATGGATAATCAAGAAGGATATTCATAAAATAAACCACCCATCTTAGATGGATATAAATAAGCATTATGGAACATAAGAATGGAAGCATACCTATCCTCATTAGGGTTTGATTTATGGATGTCTATAGTAAATGGATAAATAACCCCTGCTATAACTCCTATCAATTAGGTTGCCAAGAAGGCATATGAGAGCAATGTCAAGAAAAAGAATGATATTATTTGTGAATTGTCAAACTCAGAGTTTGTCAAAGTGATGTAGTGTCAAAATTCTCAATATATCTATAACAAACTAAAAATAATCTATGAAGGAGATGAAAAAGTAAAATAGGTCAAGCTACAAACTTACAAAGGCAAGTTTGAGAGCCTTAAGATGAATGAAGAGGAAAATATTGCAGACTACCTTCTTAAGGTAGATGAAATAATCAATACAATCAAAGGCCATGGATAAGAAAAAAAAGATTCAACCACTATCAAGAATATCTTAATATCTTAGCCATCGAGATATGATTCTAAAATCCCTGCAATAGAAAAAGCAAGAGATCTAGATAAACCCACTGTTGATAAGTTGCATGAGATCTTCATAGCTTATGATATGAAAATGGTAGAGACAAACACATTCAAGAGATAATTTTTATTCAAAGTTGATAAGCAAGAAAAAGTAGGATCATCCTCATCTAGATCTAAAAAGACTGATAAAGAAGAATATAACTTTGTCATAAGACTAGAGAGAGGATCTAGAAAGTATAGAGGTAAGTTACGCTTTAAATTCTTTAACTATGGTAAAGTAGGATATTTTTCTACTAAATTCCCTCATAATAAAAAATATAAATATAATAAAGTAGAGAGTATCAAAAATGTGAAACCTTAATATCCTAAGAAGAAGAACTTCAAAAATAAGAAAGGTCTATACACAAAAGAAGACATTGAATCAATGTAAGATAGTGATAGTTCAAATGATGATCATGACTATGCTTTTGTGTCTAAGGGAAATGAATCCCTATTTATGATAGTAGGTTTAAATTCTATAGATCTAGATCAAGATGAAGTTGAGGACTCAAATGAAGAAGAGGAAGGAGAAGTAGACATTAAATGTGAAATCATATATGCTTTAGATGAGATTGATAAGCTAAGAAAAGAGATCTCAAAACAAAAGAAGTTTAGATTAAAAAAAATGAAAAAATGTCTAAAAGCCTTAATAAATCTGATCAAATGGTAGTAAGTCTAAAGACACAATTAGAAGAGGCTAAGAGAATAGAATATGTATTCAAACTTTAACTACAATCTAAATCTGATGAATGTATGAAGCTAGAGGTAGAAATAGCGGATTTGAGAATAGATTTTGAAAAATCCAAAGGTCAACTAGATAAAAGTCTAAAGTTGGTAGGAGGATAAAAAATTCTTGATAAACTGATCAACTCTTAAAATACCTCAAAAGAGAGATCAGGTCTTGGTTATGAGAAGGGAAAAAGTTCCCAACTAGTACAGTTGCTAACCTATATGAAAACTTTAAAGCAAAAAGAGAATCAAGAGTAAAGAAAGAGAAATATTTCAAGGACACTATTGTCAATTAGATTTGAACCCTTTGAGGATATGTCTTAGCTCTCCTGATCTAAGTGGCATAATTGAAACACCTTTAGGCTTGTGGGTATCCTAAGGATGAGGTGAATCTCTAGATAAGGCTAGCTCCCTTGATGTACACTTTAGATCACTACTACACCTAAAATTTGGGGGGAAAAGTGAGAGATAATATTAAAATAAAACTATCATAAGGGAGGTGATACACTAAATAAGTTGATGAATCTCAACTAGCTGCATGCTACAAATGAAACTAATAGACAAACCAAACATATACTTCTCCAATCTGCATCTTCTCACATCAATATTACATTATGATGTAATGGATAAATGTTTAGGCTAAAAAGACTAGATAAAAGGCCTTAAATGGAACTGGTGAGTATACTAACTCACTCAACCTTGACACTTCCTAGAACACTTCATATGCCTTTTAAGAAGAAGCTTTCCAACTGTAAATAGGTGAGAGAATGAAACAACATGATAAGGAAACAAGAGTTATCACTTAAGCAAGATTAATTTTCCAAGTGAAATATGTTATGAATAGTAATGTATGAGGTAAAAATATATAGTTTTATTGATCAAATGTTATGAAAATGAGTAGGGGTTTGCCATATTCATGTGGAGCATAAGTTACATGGCCAAAATGGCTAGTTCTTATAGAACTTGAGAGAGAGAAAAGAAGAGATAAGTGAAAGGGTCATAAGGACACATGTAAAGATTATAAAAGGAATTAATTATGCATGACAAGAGGATTTGGGATGAACCATGTAAAGTCAAAAGAGACTAGTGGCCATACAAGGCATGAAAGTTCTCATTTTGGCTCAAAAAATTGCTTTTATAATTGGGACTTATTTGAACATCCCAAAAATAATTATGGATTGGTTTGATGATTGGAATGAGATGGAAGGATTTCAATCATTCCTCCCCATGCATTGGTTTTAATCTTGGTCATCTAGAATCATCTTGAAATGAGCTATCATAATCTATAGTCTAATAAACTCCTCTTTCCCACACCTTACATACTTGGCTTCAAATTTGGATTAAATTTTACATAAGAATCCATAGGATGAAGTGGATGAAAATTTAAAATACCTTCCATGGCCTTAATATCATTAACCACACCTTAAATATCTATCCACTTGAATTTTTTAGACTTCTCACCATCATGTCCACTATGCCAGTTTTGACTGGCTGAGATGAGAGCTATTTTGTAAACACTTAAGAGTTATTATAAAGTATAAAATTTATATGGGGGGTTATCCCAAGTCTATATTTTTAAATAGTAATTTGACTCAAGAGAGGTGATTAGTATTGTGTTAATCCCAAAATGAAAAAAATTGATAAAAATACACTAACTAGCATACATCTCTAGGTATAGTTACTAGGGTGAGACTAATAAAAAAAATAAATGAAAAAAAAACTAAAAATTAAAGAAGAAAAATAATACTTCACCTTCCTTGGATGCTTCAATTTTTTTTATAGTGGCTTGCTCAGCTTGTACTCATGAAGTCTTCATCAAAGGAGGCTTGGCTATCTCCTCTTGTCCTTGGTACCTTGTGGCTTTAGCTTGGCTTAATTCAATATTTTGGCATCATAAATTTGTCATGTGAGATCTCTTGGAATCAATTTGACATGGTAAGTTTTCAAAAATTAAGCTTAAAATTCAATAGGCAAGGCCTTTTATTTATAGATTTTTGAGATTGCTCATAATCAACCTAAACCATCCATCTTGAGATGAAGATGTGTGGTTGAGGATTAATAAATTTTTTATAATTAAATATATAATTATTCTCATCATGACATTATTAGGCATTGAAGAGGCATGGAGGGTCATTAGGAGGCATGAGAGACCCATAATATTGATATTTATGGCATTTATGTCCTAGGGATGTCTTCCCAAGAAATGAGGTCACTTGATGATGCATTTATTCAATATTCATTTCTAAAAACAAGTATTTGAAAAGTTTACATGGAAATATTAATTAGGCTCTAATTTGGTTTTATTATCTCTTAAGCATGATTAAGCACTTGTGCACAAATTACTCAAATTAATCAGAATGCCTTATTACTAGTCCAAAATTTGACTGGATTGGAATTAGAAGTCAATGTTAGATGTGTTTCAATCATATTACCATTTAAGATGTTTCCAAAACAAAATAATAAAGATACACATCTCATGCAATATTATTTAACATAAAAGATCAATCTAAATCACCCAAGTGTAAAATTGGCATTTTGACTTGAAATGATCTGATCAAAGTTAGCTAGCCCATAAATTACATTATCCTATTTAGTGATACTCCAACCAAAATTGGCACTTAAGTATATCAATTTCAACTCATTTAATTCATTTTAGTGTTTTTAGTCCAAACTACACTTTAGGTAGAAATTGGTCAAAAATTTGGTTAGAGATCATTGGTGGCCAAATTTAGGTGTTTACAGTTTGCCCCTATTTAGGAAGGCATTGCAAGCTATATGCATAGTAACATGTTCTCAAAAACTGAAAAATTATTGTATGTATACAACTGTAATGATGATAAACTAACTATATGATGCCCCCTTAAGGGAATGGTTGGTACAAATAAAGGTTGGAAAGCGGTCCTTAAAAAGAAAGAATGGAGATAAAGGGACCAAATAAAGGAAAGATGATGGGGTGAAAACATAATGATATTGAAAAAGTATAGTCAAAATCATTGAGAATGCAAGTTATATGGTGTACAATGGTTTGCCCAAAGGTGGTTATAAGCATTATACCCTAATAGTGGTAACATGGTATGAAATCATAATGATTTTCCCAAAGGTAGTTATAATCATTGCGAAGATGGAGCTGCCCTAGTTAGGACAGACACATAATATAATGCTTCCCTAGTTAGGCAAGACAAATAAGATATCAAAATTCCCATATTCGGGTGGGAAAAGTAAATTTGGTGAGAACATAATGATTTGCCCAAAGGTAGTTATAATCATTGAGAAATGCAGGTGGGATGGTGTACAATTATTTACCCATAAGTGGTTATAATCATGGGACCCCAATTATAGAAAACATGATAAACTTGGTCGAGGATGATGATAATTTAACATAGAGGGTAATGATGAATTGGAACAACCTACTAGTAGGGAGATGCTCATCTGAACTAATAAAGGTTTAAATTCTTTCATGGTTAATTAATATGATTGGGATATGATTGGGATTGAATCAGGACGTTGGTGCTAAATAGATGTTGATGCCACCATTGCTGAATAGACTTCTTGAAGCTGATATTTGTTGTATCACATGTTGTTAGGCATCATGGTATAACATCATGAGGACCTGGCCAAAATATGCATGAGGAATGACTCCCAAAATTCAATACTCAATAAAACATAATGTACCAATGATAGAAACCATGATGACAATGTAAACATATGAATATGGATGGATTCAAGTATAGGTATGGGCAAAGAATCACCTAAATAACACACATAAACTTAATCAAGGTAACAGTGCTAAAAGCAAACAAATAGACAAATAAATTTAAAAAAAAAAGTAAAAACAAATAAACAATGTAATAAAAAACCTATGAATATTTCCCATAGAAAATAGGTGACAACTTAACAAAAAAACAAAATAGGGGAATAGAAGAAAAGGAAGGGGATGATCAATTTGTCTTCATATGTACTAGGTAAGTGGACACTACCTACATAGTTTCATGGATATAATATCCAATGAAAACTTTAGGCCAAATGTAGTTCTGCTAGGGGATGGGAAGAAAATGATAATTTAGGAAAACAAATAGAGTGGATGTGATAGAAGAAGAGGAATGGTCTTGAAAAATGGCAAGTGCATGAGAGAAAAGGCCAAAAAGGATGGGAAAACTAAGTGACAAATGGTTTGCCTGAAACTTAGTAAGGATTCCTATAATCCTTAAGGCAAAGAAGTGGTTAATTTTTTTTGGTTTTTTCTATCAATTTTACAAATGTTTTAAAAAATTTGGAAGTATCTCAACTCGATCAAGAATTATGAGACACTGAATAGTTCAAGTTCACAAAATGGTGAGAGCGTTAAAGATTAGGTTGATCAAAAAATAGTGAGAGGTTTCAAACTTAGGTTTCTCACAAAATGATGAGAGTGTTCAAACTTAGGTTGCTCACAAAATGGTGAGAGCATTCAAACTTAGGTTACTCACAAAATGGAGAGAACATGGTGGAAAGGGTGGCTAAGCTAGCCTCAACAAGTATCAAGTACTAGCTACATAGTCCTAGAGTCAAACCTCAAGTCACTGTAGTTCCACCCTACAATGGAGGAATTCAAATAGTGTAGTAGTAAATTCAAATAAAATAGGCATAGAAGGTAAAAAGGCATAGTATAGCATAGGAAGTGGTAAGTTGGTACATCAAGACTTAATAAACAAATATTTCCTTTAGTTTTCCCATAGGTGGTTATAACTAGGACACAAAATCATAGATAAATAGTACTAATTTTCCCAAAGGTAATTATAGTTAGTAACAAGATTGGTGATAAGAAAGGAATACAAAATAAAGGATACAACTACCAAAACTTCTATCATACTACTCCAAAATATGATCTCTATCTAAAGTACTTAAAATAACTGATGAAATTGATCAAATTATTTAGTGCTAAAAATGTGTAATGAATGGAAAAAACCAAGGTCAAATGGGTTAGGCTTTAGAACATATCTAGTCAATAGAGCAAAATGTTAAAATGGATAAGGCTAAGAGGATGAATAAGAATTATATTTGTACAAAGAAGAATAGTGATAAAATGTTACCAATAAAATGGTCTTTATAGATAATGCACCTTAGCGCTCAATCATATTACTACTTGAGGTGAATAATATTCATTGTCTTAGAAAGTTCATCACCATCTAGTGTGGCAAGCTTGTAAGCTCCTAATCCATAATTTATGGTAATGATGAAAGGCCCTATCCAGTTAGGGTTGAATTTACCTTTATGCTTCTTCTCAACCATAGTGTTCTTTTGGTTTTCTGTAAGAATAAGATCACCAAGTTCAAATTTTATATATTTGACATGTCGATTATAGTGGCCTTTGAGTTGATTTTGATATGCCTAAAGATTATTGAGTGTATTTGCACATTTTTCATCAAGCAGGTCTAACTCCTATAGGAAAGCTACTTGATAGGCATGATCATTTAGGACATGCTTGAAAGATATCGATAGTGAAGGTAATTCAACTTCAATGGGAAGGATGGCTTTAGTACCATAAACAAGTGAATATGGAGTAGCTCTTGTGGGGGTATGGTATTCCCAAAGAGTAGCGAATATCTATAGGTGATAATCAGGACTGGCATTATTGATAATCTTTTTTGAGAATATTGACAATGGTTTTGTTTGATACTTCAGCTTAGCCATTACCTTGAGGGTAATATATTATAAAAAAATGTTGTGTGATGTTATATTTGGTACATATCTTGTCAACATCATTGTTATTTAATGATCCTCCATTATCATATATAATTTTAGAGGGGATACCATAGTGGAAAATGAGATGGTTGAAGATGAACTTAGAAATTTGCTTTCTAGTCATGTAAGTGAGGGGTATAGCTTTAACCCACTTAGTGAAATACTCAATGGTGGTAAGGATATGTTTATGGCCATCAGATGAAGTGTGGTTGATTTTTAAAATGAGGTTGAGTCCCTATATATCAAATATAAATAGTGTGAAAATTGGTTTTAGAGTTTGTGCTGGGACATGAATTAGATTAGCATGTTGTTAACATTTGTCACACTTCTTTACATATGTAGTTACATCTACATCCATCATGGACCAATAATAACCAGTATGTAAGATATTTTTAGATAATATTGCCTCACTAGAATGAGCTCCACATACCCCTTCATAAAATTCTCTTAATGCTAGCATAGACTCTATCGAAGTTAAACAACAAAGCAGAGTTCCATTAAAAGTATGATGATAAATGGTGGATTCAAGAAGAGTGTAATGAGTAGAATAATGAATAAAGGCTTTGGTTCATTTTTGAGATATGTTAGGTGGTATAATTTAGTCATGAAGGTAGTTGTAAAGTTTTGAATACTAGATATAATTAGGACCAATAATATCATAAATCATTGCAATGGTTAAAGGTTAATGTGTTGGTGCAAACAAATTATCAACAAGGAATTAATATTCTCTAGCTTTGTCTATATGTTGAATTAGAGATATGATAGTAGCCATGGCATTTGTAGTTCTATTATTATCCATTGGTATATGATCAAATTGGATATTTTTATTTTGCTACTTTAGGGTATCAATCATAGCCTTTTATGGAACCAACTTGTCATCTTTGGTATTAAAAAGGTCTGTGACCTAATTGATGATTAATTGAGAATCACCATGAACCTTTAGATGAGATATATTAAATTTTAATACCTATTGAAGTCCTATAACAAGTGATTCATACTCATCTATGTTTTTTGTATAAGGAAAATTGATTTTGAATGATTTAGTGATTAGATCCCCCTATGGTCTAATAAATAAGAGACCTACCCCCAATCTATGTGCAGTAAATGAACCATCAAAATATATATTCAAATGATGCTCCCAAAGAGGTGTGTTAATGATGGTCACTATGAATTAATTAGGAAAATGAAATGTGAGTGGCTTTATGTCTGTAAGGGATGCTTCAGCAAGTTGATCTATCAGGACCTTTTCTTTGATTGCTTTTTGATTGACATACTCTGTGTCAAAATCACTAAGAAACATGATCTATTTGGCCATTATACATTATAAATATATTTTAGATAGTAGATAATTGAATGTATCTACTTTTGAAATGGATATGGTTTTATTGTTTAACATGTAATGGCATAGTTTTTGAGCTATGAAGATCATGGCTAGACATATTTTCAATAGGTGTATAGTTGTGTTCATATGCGACCAATGTACATCTTAAGTAGTATATTGCATGATATTTTCTATTATTATCATGTTGATCCAAAAGCGCCCCCAAGGCATTGTCAATATCTTATTGATATAATAAGAATAGCCTTTCTAGCATAGGAGATTATAAAATAAGTGGATTGGCTAGATAATCCTTGAGTTGTTGAAAAGCTATTTGGCAATGATCATCCCAATTAAATACAAATCCCTTATTTAGAAAATGTGTAAATAGATGACACTTGTCTGCTAATTGAGAGATGAAGTGTTAGATTGACTAGATCTTTCCCTACAAACTATGGAGTTGCTTTAAATTGGTTGGTGGTGGCATCTTGATTATAGCATGGACTTTGGCTGAATTGACTTCAATGCCCATATGAGACACGATGAAGCTAAGTAATTTTAATGAGGTTACTCCAAACACACATTTATTTGGATTGAGTCTAACTTTATACTCCTAAAATCTTTCAAATACCCTACATAACACTACTGTATGGTTTCCCCTAGTCTTAGATTTGCCTAATATGTTGTTGACATAGTATTTAAAAATATCATGCATCATATCATGGAATATGATAGGCATGGCCCTTTGATATTTAGCTATGGAATTATTAAGACCAAATAGGATTACTTGACAATAAAATATTCTCCATGGAGTAGTGAATGTTATTTTATGTTAGTCTTCTAGTGTTATTCTAATCTGGTTGTATCCTAAAAAGCCATTCATGAGTGAAAGTATTTCATAGCCTACCATGGATTAGAAAATCATGAAAATATTAGGCAATGTAAATTAATCCTTAGGACAAAACTTGTTGATATCTCAAAAATTAGTACAAATTTTGATTCCTTCAAGATTTTTTCTAACAGGTACAACATTAGTTCTCCATTTTGAGTAGTTAATGGATCAGATACATCCTACTTCTAAGAGTTTTTCCAACTCTTTATTTACTAAGAAAACAATGTGAGGATGAATCTTATGTAGCTTTATTTTACCAATTTGGCATCAAGATTAACCATAAGGTGGTGTAGAACCAAGGTAGGGTCTAAACCTGGCATGTTAGAATAATCCCATGCAAAGATATGTACAAATTCTCTCAACAGAGCTATAAAGAATTCATGTTCTTCCTTAGTGAAGTATGCACCTAATTTTATCCATTTTAGATATGATGGAGTCTTAATGTTTACCTCTATTATATCTTTGACTATAAGTGTTGAACCATCTTCTAGGATAGTAGACAAAGACTTGAACTATCAGACTATATCAAGGTCCTCTATTAGGACTTGCTCTTCAATGTCTCCTAAGCATGATGAATTTGAGTCCCCCAATGAGAGATCTAGCCATGTGACAAAAATAGTTAGAAATTCTTGAACAATGTGATCAAATACTTGTTATACAAAACTAAACTAGAATCCATTGGCAAGTTCATCATTGGTGGTCTCCTAGTCTAAGTTTGAAGAATAATGAACACCCCCATCTAATGGTGCCTAAAATAGGTTTTCACCACTAGAAAAACCTTTATCTTTATTTTTTCCCTAGTCAAAAAGTGCCTCAAAGAGGTTCTCACTTGGGGACATCAATGTTTTATTTATTTGTTTTTGGCTAAGGTTGTTCACCTACTCTCTAAAATAGGCTTCAGGATCCAATGTAATTGAGAATCCTGATCTCCCAATAGAACATTGTCTCTAAGGCCTAAAAAGTCATAAAATGCCTCATCATTCTAAAACTCATCAATTGGAAAATTGGATTTTTGTCGGTCCCAACCTATTAGTTGGGGACAGTATAATGGTAATATGTTGTGACAAATGATTGGGGTAAGAGTACATATGGCATTTTTATCAAACAATTTAATCTCAACTAGGTCATCAAAGGTGAGGCTATGATAAAACCCTGATTCATTATCAAAATCATCATCACAAACCACTAGTGATGGAACTCAAATAAGATATGTGGGGTCACCCCCAGATAGTTTAAATCTAAGTCCATAGGGTCTTTTGTACTTAGTCATAGAAATTAGCTCAATGGTTCCTTATTGATTCAGTTTGAGGCCTCTTCCTTTATAAAATTGATGCTCCATGATCCTATTAGGAATAGGATACTTTGTACTTTTATAATAATTATCTTGGTTGTCATTGTACAACCATGATTTATCCCTTTCAATAGGGTCTCATTCTAGGCTAGATGTTGGTATAAACATGACATGTCCCTTATCTTTGCTCTTTTGTTCCCAATGCATGTGTGGGGTATTTTTAGGTCACCCAAAGTTATTTAGATTCTATGGAAGATTATAACTATATAATGTATAATGGGTCACATACTCCCCTAGGCCATTATTTGAAATGGTGAAATGATTAAAAGTTTTAAGAGGTGGCATATGGGAAAGGGAATCCAAGGTATTATGATCTACGTAATTATCCTATGGAGGATCAATAAGTATGGCCTTTCCTTTATCCTACTTGGAACTTGGATTCATATCATATTGGTAATTATAACTTTGAAACTCAGCCTAAAGTTTTTTGTAGTGTTCATATGGGCATAAATCTCTTGGAATATTCACTTCCATCCCTGAGTGGGAGAACTTGATACATTGGTGCAGCATTGATAGAACTACATGAATCTCATGTAACCAAGGCCTACCTAAAAGCATATTATATGACAACTCAAGATCAAACACATGAGAAAGAGTATCATGGGTCAAAGGACCAATGATAATTGGTAAGCTAATGGTGCATTATGATTCTCTTTCCTAATTATCATAGACTTTGATAGTTATCATTTCTAGCTAGGGATTTGCCATTATGTACCCAAGAAGCTTGATGAGATTTAGAGACACTATGTTGAGCCTTGATCCATTGTCTATAATGACACATTTCAATTTATGCCACTTTATATAAACTTCTATGTATAATTGATTATTATGGAGTAGGCCAAGGGAAGACATATCACTTTGGTTGAATGTGACTTGTTGGGATGGAGCTAGGTGTCTAACCAAATCTTGAAATTTATCAGGGGATATGTCATTGGCAATAGTGGATTGGGTTAAAAAATCATTCAAAATGTTCTTGTGGATTGTTAATGTTAAAAAAATATATAAAATAGAAATTTTTGCTGGTGTCTTTTACAATTGTTCCACAATATCAAACTTCTTGTTTTGGTCAATGGTGAATGGTTTATTCCAAGGTTGAATGGTTGGTTGGATAATAGGCAAAGTGGTATATGGTTTTGGACCTGGGATAGTAATATTTGACCTCTAATTTGTGATTGCAAAATTGAGATTAGATGCTAGACCATAATTACTAAAAAATGTTGGGAATGTTGTCAGACCAGACAAGATAAGTCTTGATTGCCAGTACACTTATATATGGTTACATGGCAAGGGTGAGTTATCGGTATATGTTCTAAAAGTGGGAGTCCCAATTTACTCATTTGCCTATGTGTAGTCCTAAGTCAAAAAAGGATTATCCATGTAATTTAATTGAGTGGTATTATTTAGAAATAGTCTAGATTGATTAGTGCTTAGTCTAGGATTAATGGAGATGGTATTAACATTGCCCCCTATAATATGACCTACAACCCTATTATAATCATGTGAAATTGCATGGTAGGTTTATTATTTATTACCATTCTGACCTTGGTTTTGTCCATTGTTCTGACATTGTGGGTTTCATAATTGATTCTATTGGTTTGACTTTTGATTTTGATACTTTTGATTTTGTTGTTGTACTAGTTAGTGTTGTTATTGTTGTTATTATTGATTTTTATGTTGATACTATGTGCTATGTTAGGGAAAGGGGTTTTGATAAATCCTAAGAGCTTGATTGGATGTGAAAGCACCATTATCCAATGTTATATCCTCATTATCATAAATATTCTCAAATAAATGCTTGATTTTTACACATTTTCATAAATTATGCCCATTGACCTGATGATATTCATAGAATTCATTTTCATTGTACCAATTAGGATAAGGAATTCCTTGTGAATAATGTTTTGGTATAGGCCAACTAATCAGATTAGCAGTGGCAAGTTTGTAAAATATAAACTCAATAGGCTCTCCTAGGTCACTATAGACATGACACATAGGTATATTTCTCCTTAGAAGAGGGGTTTTTAATGGTAAATGTTGTTATATGTGTTGAATGGGTCTTGGTTATTGTGCTAGTAGTATTGGTTGGAGAGGTTATTAGGTAGGAGTAAGTTGAAAAGGTGGTGTAAATGATGTTTTCACTATTTGGACATGACATGACTTAGTTACTCCACTACCCATAATCTTCCTATTGTGGTTGAATTGCTTTGGTCTATCTTGGTTATTGGCTTATGCTAGTTATGATGCTTACGCTTGGATTGGATGTTGGTTTTGGCCACTTCCCTAAGTGGTACCTATATTTTGATTAGTTGATGTAAGCTTGATAATCCCTTTATTGATAAGGGATCACTAAATAAATAAGCCTTTGTCTATGATCTCTTTCAAATTATATGCACATTTTAGTTCCAAATGATAAGCTATCTCACTATGAAAATTTTTAGTAAACACAATGACTAATTATTTATTTGGTAAACTATGGGTGAATTAGCTTGTAAGGGCTCTCCATCACTATAGATAACTTGCAAAACTCTCACCAACATTTTGTTTTGATTATGTTAAGTCAACTAATGAAATTTCATGTTTAAGATTATAGGAAAAGTGTTGGATATCATTGATTTTGATGAAGATCTTTACCTACAGGATGACATCTATTAGCCAATTCTAGATGATCTCCCTAAATAAAACTCAAAAGACAATGAAGATGTAGATACTCTCGAGTCATTAGCAGATGACTTGGAACAACCACTAACCAACATGCAACATCCATGGTATCGACCTCGACACCATGATAGTTCACAACTATCATATGAAGCACATGGCACTTAGTCTCATCATCACCATGAAGTTTTAGAATGAGATACAAGACCATAGACTAGAGGATACTCTAGAGGAGAAGGATCAACTAGAGGCAGACAGCCCACAATGCTGAGAATACCTCTGACATTGCAAAGGCCTCAACATCCTCCTTTACAATTCTAGAGCTCTTTTAAGCCAAACACCTCTTGGATCAAAAACAACTTCACCAGTATAGATTCTCCAAGAGAAATCCCAGCACCAAAGATAGAGCCACAGTGGGACATATTATTTCCCATAGAAGAAAAAAAAGAGGATGAAGAAGTAGAAAGTTCTTTCTACTCAGATCAAGATTACTATCTAGGTGAATGTAGTAATCTCCAAGAAGAAGAAGTAGAAGACATCTACCTTGAACAACCTCTTGTTCAAGATTTAGGGAGACAAAAATTAGTATGTACAAGCATTCTTCCCTTATAAATTCCACAACCAGCCTATTTAACATAGCTAATTAATGGAAAGTTTGCCTAGTTTATTACTCTATAAATTAATGGCAGACTTGTAAATGCCCAAATTAATACAAGAGCCTCTCTCTCTTTTGCCAAATCTCAACTCATCCATGACTGAAAGACATTGGGTGACACCATGGCTTACAAGAGCCTAGATGTCCAAGGGAATAGTTTCATATGTAATAAATATAAACATCAGTAGACCCTTCAGATACAAGATAAAATCTTCCATGTTGATTTATTTACCCTGGATAGGATGCCTATAGATATCCTATTAGGTGGTGCCTTTATAGACAGATACTCACCTTGTGGTTTAACCACAAAGAGTATTATGTTTACTATAGAAAATGAAAGGCTTAGGATTCCTCACCTCATTTATGCCACTCAGAAATTTTCTAGTTTAATGACTCAAATACCTAAAATAATAATCCCTGTTGAAATCTCAGACATAGGTGAAAAGATCAAAACCACTATCTGTTCTGATAACCCTTAGTAGTGTTGGTTAAAGTCTATGCCTGAGATGGATATCAAAATCATCAAAGGTAAACATATGAATATTGGAAAAAGAATTCCAATACCAGCATAGGATTATAATGATATGGAACTTCAGATCAAAGAATTGGAAAGTAATGTTTTATTGAAAAATCTACCTCTCCCTACTGTTGTTATGCATTCATGGTTAATAAACATTCTAAGAAAAAGAGAGAAAAGAAAAGAATGGTCATCAATTATAGGCCATTAAATGCCATTACCCAACCATTTCCATATCCTATACCAGATTAAAGCTATCTATTGTAGAAAGTAGCAATATGTAAATACTTCTCCCAGTTTGACTACAAATCTGACTTTTATCAAATTAGAGTCAAAGAAGATGATAAAGAAAAGATAACATTTAGTTGCCCTTTTGGCCATTTCCAGTGGATAGTAATGCCTTTTGGCTTGATGAATACCTCAGCATTATACCAAGCCCATATGGATAAAATATTTCAAGGCACTTCTAACGTTTTATGTCTATACATTGATGATATACTAATTTTTAGTAATTTTTTGACGATCATCTTACTCATCTCTCCAGATTCTTTAAACTAACACAAAATGTAGGAATTGTTCTAGTAGAAACAAAAATTTAGTTATGCAAAACTGAATGCAATTTTCTTGGAATGGTGATCCAAGATTCAAAACTACAAATTCAGCCACATATCAAAGAAAAGGTCATCAATTTTCCAGATATTCTGGATAAACCCAAGCTCCAATATATTTTTGGGAGTGTTAAACTATCTAAATATCTTTTATCTTAACTCTAGTGAAGACAAGTTTCTACTTCAAGAACTTCTCTAGAAAAAGAAAGCTTTCAATTGGAAGGAAGAACATACAACCACTATCCAAAAAATCAAATCTAAAGTTTCTTTACATCCTAATTTACATATCCCAAAATTTGATCAAATGATAGTTTATACTGATGCCTCTGATACTACATGGGGAGGAGTACTTATTTGTGTACATAATAATAAAGAATTTGTCTGTGAATTCTCCAGTGGAGTATTTAGTACTAATGTGCTTAAATGGATTTCTTTTGATAAAGAAATCTATGCTGTAAAAAAGTGTTTAAAGAAGTTCATGTTAAAACTATTGCACTTGCCCCATTTCATTGTAAAACTTGATTGTACTAGATTTCTAACCTTTAGAGAAAAATATCATGGTTGAAAATATGGTAATGATAAATATTGTAGATGGCAAGATTTTTTCAATCAATTTAACTTCTCAGTAGAGCACATTAGAGGTACTAATAATATAAAAATAGATTGGCTCAGTAGAAATCCACTTGCTACACTTATGCACCAACCCACTCCTAGCTTCAACTTAACTAGGATTTATAATCAAGGATTTACATCTTTAAATATCCTTGTCTAAGAACAAATCCTCTGTGAAGGGTTGCATCTAAGGTACTCAAGAATATCTTATGCAGTAGGACAAGATTTGCAAATGTCTTGCACAGCAACCATCCAACCAAACCATCATCAAAATACTGGTGTAATGATAATCAAAATATTAAATAGTGAATTCCTTTTTCACCAGTTCACTAAATTGTTAAAACATCCTCTATGGACTTAGATGGTAAAAATCAGGTCCTCACACAATGAACACCTTTACATATGGGTGGTAAGATACGGTCATCACTATATACACAAAGAAGAAGATCATGAACAAGATACAGTTATCTATATGATCATCAAATGATAGTTGGAATGGGAATCTTACTTCTACATCAATCCTCACCATCATGCATGTAAAACTAGACCTCACCATTGGCATCTTTCCAGCACATTTCAGTTAAGGTGTCTTTTCCAACCAGTTAGTGAAAATGACCTATTAACTGAAGCAAAAGCAATGTTGGACCCATAAATCTAGATGTCCTCATCTAGCATCTCCAACAACATCTCACTATAGCTTAACTTTTATGTTATAAAGTATGATGGGACATGACACCGCCTTGGCAAAGATTCCAAGAAAGACCTCCCAAAATACTATAAATAAGCCTCTCTTCCATAGAGTTATTATCAAAAAAATTCTAAGCTCTCTTAGAAGTCTAGTAGCCTTGTTGAAAGAGTATGCTCTTCTCTTGCCCTTCCTTAGAATCAAAAATTCAAACAAGTGTTTGTAAAGTTTGGTTTATTAATATAGTGAAGTTGTAGCCATTTGGCCCCTGTCTACTGTCACAAGTTTTCTACAAAGAATTATGACCAGGAGGCATCTATTGACATCAAAAGATTGGTATCAGAGCCATTTATCTTCTACTAATATTATCTGTAAGAATTTATTGTTATGACTTTTGATTTTCTCTACTTTGTAAATTTTTTTGGGAAAGTCATTGCATTGAGTTCCTAGCTGTTTGAGATTGTCATAGGCCTTTTTATCTCTGCATCTCTATTTTCCTTACCAGAATTTTCTTGCTTACCAAAATCTCAATCTCCTACCATGGAATTTGGTAAATCTTAGACCTCATCCATAGTAGAAATCATGAATGAATTTGAACTAGAAGGATTGTATGAACTCCCTCCTTTTGTTCCAAAGCAATTATCTGATTGTCTAGATATTGAAATAATTGAAGAAAACCTAGAAAAAGAAAATAGTCTATACAAACCTTTGGCTATCAAAGATTCACAAGTATATAGGAAATTTGAGCTTTTAAAATCTAAGTTTGTGTATAAGTCTACCTATTTGTCATTTGTCAAGCCTAGAATCAAATCTATCAAAGTCACCCTTTGTTATAAGCCCAAGAAAAATTTCCAAACAAATTTATTATCTTTATTACCTGAACTTGAAATCAACTATATCAGGTCACATGAAGATGTAAAACTTGTACATTTTGGTCTTATAAGAGTCCATATAACTCTTTTGATTATCAGCAATATTAAACCTGTAATTTATTTAGCATTATGTGATAGACACCAAGTGAGCTTTCGACATGCCTATCAACTATCAAGTCTTGGTCATTTAAATGATGAAGTCATTTGTTTTGAGTTCTATCTTAACCTCTCTGTCATAGTCCATGACAAAGGATGTAAAGAAGTTAAGTTTGGTTCTTTGGATTGTTGGGGTTTATTCACCTCCCTTTTTGGTCTAAATATGTTTGGTAAATTTAAGTATGCCTCCATTAACATTTGTGTAGTATATAGTATGACTAATACGAACCACCCAAAGATCCTTGAAAATCTACCATATGTTAAAAGACTAAGTAGTATTGTTCAACTTTAGAAAGGTCATATAGAGTTAGTTGAAATACCTTCTGATATGAAACTTGAGTAGTTGAAAAATGTTTCTCCCAAAATGAAAGGTCAAGCCTCAGTACATAAAAGTGATGGTAGAACTGTTAATATTCTTTCCAAATCTTTGTCTATAAATTCTTTTGTTCTTTCTCCTTTTAGACCATCAACCTCTTCTTCTCGTAGAGCTATAAAAATAGGTCATATTCTGATTGAAGATGAAGAAATCAACAAAGGACTTGATCTAAAAGATCAATTACCTTGTACAATGTTGAATCTTTTAAGAAAAGATAGTTTAGAATTTTATATAAAAAATAAATTTACTTTGTATAAAGGTGGAAGGTGGCCACCCCATAAAGGAATCCATAAGAATCCCATAGGTATAGTATAATATTTTTATGCTACTTATCAAGGAGAGACTAAACCTTCTAATGCGTTTAAACACAGGAATTATATTTCAAGGTTTAACTCTCATTTATTAGAGAATTTTGATGATCTTGGCAAAGATGTTTTGTATATTAGGAATAGTATAGATAAACTTTATACTCTTGAAGACAACACAAATACTCTTTATACAAATTTACAAAGTCAATTATCTTCCACTGATTCCAAGTTAGAAACTCTAGATGAAAGTCTTGAATGGCTTTCTAAACAGGATCAACAAGCACAATCCTCTGTTAGCCATTTAACCTATAGAGTAGATCTCAGTCCTAATTTTAAGCCCAATAAAAAACACCCCAATATTACTCTCATGCAAAGGACACATGTCCAATTACAGCCCTAGTACCTCAATATTGATGATTTGTTAAATCCTTTAAATGAGATTTTAGCATGGTGCAACTCTATGAGAGTTATCACCATTAATTCTCATTTAGATCTGGCAGGTACTACTAATTTTGCTTCCAAATTCTTTTAGGGTATTGTAAACCAATGATGGGATTTAATGATCAAAGCAAAATAGTTTGAAAGAGTCCATAATCAGCCTGATCCTTTAGCCACCTTATTTCATCTACTCATTAATGAGTTTGCACCTCTAGTTGAAAATCATGAACTAAAATCAAAGAAATGGTTTCTCAAAATGGAGCTTTGTGATTTAAAATAGTTTGGTGCTTTTGTCAAATAGTTCAGAGTATTGGCATATGAAAGTAAGAGCTTTTCTTCCACTGAGATTAAGATCAAATTTATCCATTCTTTACCTTATAACCTTATTGATAAGGTAATTGCTTATATTGATCTTAAAAGTATTACCATAGAATATCTCTCTCTCAGATATAATTGATTTTGATAAGCAACAAGCTATGTGTTTAGTCTCTGAGGCTAAAACTATTCAAAATCTCACCAAGCATCAAGCATCCCAGATTACTCCAACATTTCTTGAAACAGCCCCTTTTGGCTATTAGCCCTTTATATAGCCTCGCAAGTGCCAAAAACAATGTCGCAAGAATCTTTCTTTCCAATGTCACTCTTTTCTTTGCAAGCACTCTTATGCTCCTCCTCATTGTTTCCTCAATAAATGTGGTACTACTCATCCTCCATCCAAATAGCCTATTTGCTACATCTGTCACAAACCTAGCCATATTGCTCCCTGATGTCACTGCAAGAATCCTGTAGTCAAAGCTATTTTTACAAAATTATAAAAAAGATCATCAAAATATGTTGCTAAATTCTTGGAAAACTTTAAAAATCACTCCAAATCTTATTTAACAAAGCTCCTTGGAAATAATAAAAAAGGTATATATCGTTATATGCCACTAGCTCGCACGTGATAAAGAACTTAGTTAAATGGGCCCTAGGGTCACCTTTCCCTTGGTATTTTTCAAATTTTAGTGGTTCATGTCTTGGAGGAAATGGTATCTTCAAGTAATCCATGTTGAATGGATAAGAACACACATCATCAAACTTAAAAAAATTTATTCTATTTCCTAGCCTAAATGGTAGTAATTACATCCTTCATTTGTTGTAATTATTGGGATAGGAAACTAAAAGGAACATTGGTTTGGGTAGATGGTTAGAAGGTCACAAGTGAGACACTCTAACCAAGGTATGATGGAGATATCTATTGGGGTATATTGGTTTGGTTTCAAAATGGATTAGGAATATGCATACGTGGATTAGGATGAACCTAGAATTACATATTTAGTTGTACAATATTCTAGTTTGGGCTGGCTATAAAGGTTTAACTTGGAGGATTTTGTGGTTGGGATAGATGGATGTCACTATAATGTGCCTACTATGGTTGAAAACGGACATGCTACTGACTAATTAAACCTTTTTATTGAGTGGGAACTTATAAACCAAGACCCTATCTTTGAACTTGTAGCACATTTTGAAATAATTGTTGTCTAGTAGGTACTTGAGAAACATGATATCCTCCTTGTGGCATGAATGCTTATTGGGAATTGAAATCATGTTAAATATTTATCATCTATCATTGACCAATATTTACATGTTGCTGGCTAGTCATCATTTAGTTTTGGATTGGTAGACTAGTCTATAACTGAGGAAGTGTATTTATCACTACCTGATGAGGTGAAACATTAGTTGACCCTTGTTGAGGTGTTAATATATTCAACCTTTATTACATTCTTACACTAGATTATGCCTGTTGTTGTGGAATATTAATTATCACTTGTTGAGGAGGAGTAAGATTTGTCACATTCAACTATTGAGGAATGATATTGGTTGTTAGTTGACTACCTAATATTTTTGGTTGCACACTTGATGAAGTAGCTAGTTGAGGTTGGGAAGTAGGTGGTGAAGGTTGGGGTGTAGAATCTCCTATTATTAGGTATGATGATCCATTCATGGTACTACCTATAAGCACATGTTGTTGACTAGTTATTTGTGTGTTAGTACCACTTTGATTTGGATTGAATGTTGCTTGCACATTTTCAACTATATTTTGCTCATTATTATATGTAGAATTAGAAGACACTTCTCTAATAATTGGCATATGAAGAAAGTTGTCTACCAAAGGGTTTTGTGTGAATGGGTCTAAATTATGACTATCTTGACTAGTTAACTTTATCAAAACTCCTATTGAAGGAACTAAGTTAATAAGAGGTTTATTCAACATGGTCATCTAATTGAAGTTACATGCTAGATTCATGTAGTTTTGATATGATATTTTCATTTGGTTAAAGTGATCTTCCATGATGTTTTTTCCTTTGTTAGGCATATTAAGGTCCTAATATGTTGTTTGGACTAGAGCCAAAATATTGATAAAAGAAGCCTGTTGATCATAAATTATGTTGTGGGGAATTCTTACCAGGCTTGGTAAATTCTCATGGGATAAGTTTGATTGAAACTTGGCCCCTAAATATATGGCTTGAACCAAAATCTCATCATTTTTCTCCAATAAATGATTCTCAAACAAAAATTGGATCACATGTGGAAGGTGTATTAGTAGAGCATGATTGTTGAGGAACTAGTTCATCATATATGAGTACTATAGCTTATTATTGTGTGGTTTTTTCTTGGTCTTGTTCTAAGTAATGTGGTTTATTAAAAAAATAGTTAGCCAATGGATCTTGGCTTTGTGCCCCTAATTGAGTATTATAAGAGGGATAAAGATATAACTCATAAGTAATATTATTTGCATAGGGGTTTTGCACCATTTATTCCTATACAACCACATTATTAATATTCAGATTGTACATGAGTTCACCAAGAGTGTAGGAATAAATGTTGAGATCCATAGCCAATGATTTGTGATAGAAAGGGAAGAGAGTTATACAAACTCTAAAAGGACAATGTCTAAAAATATGATGTTCAAACTTGGTCTAGACTCGTCAAAAGGATCGAAAGGTTTATGCAAATATTTGTGATAAGAAAAACTAATGTTACATGTCTTATAAAAAAAGATTAATTAAATGAATCAAAAATCAAAATGCCAAATGCTAATGTCAAATTGTTTCAAATTAGTCTAATCTAGAAGATTAAAATTCACTAGGTCTTTTGGCTAGATATGGAATCAAAATATAGGCTCAAATGAGGCATGCAATAAGAATCTTGTCCAAATGGTGTCAAAAGATAGACTTTGAAAATAGATGAAATTTTTAATCTAACAAATTTGAAACACTTCTAACAAACGTTAGGCATTTGTTTCCTAGATATGGACTCGATAAAATAGGTATAAGGTATGAAACAAAAGGCACTTTAGATATAGTTTATTTTCTCAAAAATAATGGTATAAAACTTGGTTATTTTGACAAATAAGCTAGACAAAAGTGAATGGTGTAATTGTACTAGACAAAGGTTCACAAAAGTATACTCAGATTGGTTTGAAAATGTAAGAACAAATTTGAACTCTATGTAAGAGGGCCTAGGAAACAATATCTAAATTTTTTTTGGTAGTGTAACAATGATAGACTACCTAAAATATGTGATAAAATGCTTGTTTCAAAAACTCTCTAAGGTAAAGATAATTTCTCACAAATTTGATTGCATAACACTACCTTTCTTGACTCAAAAGGTTATGGTTCATATACTCAAAGTGCAAGTGTTTACAAAAAAATGACTTAAGTCTATCAAATGGTGATAATGATGATGAGTCTGAAATGACCTTTAAACCAATTTAGAAATTGAAACTAGGTTCCATCAAGTTTAGTGAAAATGGAAAAACCACTTAACACATCAACCCTATGAACTTATAAAGGTGCAATTTCAAAGTTATATTATAAATTAAGGACTTAAACAACTTTGCCAAAGGTCTAAACTTAATTGGGCAACATAACTATGCCAAAGTGGATGATATGACTCCAAGTTTTGATAAACTTTGAACAAGGCAAATTGATAATTTCATATGGGCAGAATAATGCCTCTTTTTTAAAAGGAAAATGAGGACCATGTGTTTTGATTTGTATCATTTGTTTACACCAGGTTTTGAGACCAAACAAGACTTTAGTCTAAGATAAGACCAACTAATTAATCTCTCTTAGATCCTACACTAACAAGGTTTCTTGGTATTGTTGGAATCCATCAATATACATCATTTGAGAGGATTTTAAGTTTTCATCCAAAATTAAATGTGCATTATATAGTAGGTTTTTTACACTCCCACCTTATCTCAAATGAAAATACTGTGACATGGACCTTGAGGCACACCTTGCACCAATAATACTTCTTTGACAAGTGGATATTTGTCTAAGATCTACAAGTTTTTTAATGTTCTATGGGAATCAATTGCATAATGAATTTCATGTCAAATAATGCAAAATAAAAGCATGAATTTGGGCTTCGTATCACTTGGCTTGTTGTAAAAAGGTTTAGTCCTTTTTATAACCACTACATCCTATTTTTCACTTAGTGTAGTGTGATATCCAAAGTGCAGATACATCCTATGTGTAACTCTAATATAAAGACAAATAAAGTCAGTGCCATGAGGTAAAACCCCAAGTTAAAGCTTCCCTAAAGAACTCATGGGAGGTAATGATTTCCCCCTCTCTAGACAAGTTTACATGAAATAAAGAAATCATAAAATAGAAAGACTTTAGGGTCATTATCAAGGTCACCCAATAATTTTATAAGTTTTTTGGGAGTTCTTTAAACAAAGTTATTTCTATGCCTTGGACTAGGCAATTTGAAAATAAGGAAAGCACTTTTGATTCCAAGGGTTCCATAAAGGGGAAAAATGGAAGATCATACATGCACAAACCTTATTTTTTCCAAACAAGTTATAATTAAACAGCTATTGAAAACAAAAATTGACAAGTTTATTCAATTTTAAGCCCAAACAAAATATGTGGTCATATTTATTTGATCCCTTGGTCTTAAGTTGTAGCTTTGAAAGCCTTCACTTAAGCCTCTAAATGTTTAACTAAGCACTAAAACAAGGTTATTAATTCATTCTAAAAGAATTCAAAAGGTGGTCTGAAACATGATTTATCAAATTTGAAATCCACTTGTTACCTGTTTACCCTTAAGTCATTATGACTCCAAAACAAGCATTTTAAAATAGCCTTTTAGCTCTTAAGTTTCACATTGTCAAGTTAGGATCTGAGTTAGGGTGAGTTGGGTTAAGTCAAGCTAAGTTAGGATTTGAGTCAAGGCAATTTGGGTTATGTTAGGTCAAATTGGGATCTAATTTATGGTAAGTTGGGTCAAGTCAAGCCGAGTTGGGATCTGAGTCAAGGTGAGTTGGGTTACGTCAGGTTGAGTTGGGATCCGAGTCAAGGTGAGTTAGATCAAGTTAGGTTGAGTTGGGATCTAAGTCAAGGTGAGTTAGGTCTAGTCAAGCTAAGTTGGGATCTGATTCAAGGTGATTTGGGTCTAGTCAAGATGAGTTGGGATCTAAGTCATAATGAGTTGGGTCAAGTTAGGCTGAATTAGGATCCAAGTCAGGGTGAGTTAGGTCAAGTCAGGGCCAGTTGGGATCTGAGTCTAGGTGAGTTAGGTCAACTCAGGTCAAGTTGAGATCTGAGTCAGGGTGAGTTGGGTCAATTCAAGTTGAGTTTATATCTGAGTTAGTGTGAGTTAGGTTAATTTAGGTTGATTTGGGATCTAAATCAGGGTGAGTCTCAAAGTTGGTTTCATCCCTTGAAAGTCCCTAAAACCTACACAATACACAAAATAGTCAAAATTACCCTATCCATACAATTATGTACAACTAAAAAGTAAGGGGAGTATCTTGACTAAGTCTTATACAATTCCCAAACATCATCCTAAACAAATTATTCTATTAGAGTAGCTCTCTAACTCCATTTCCATGAACTAGTCACTAACAAGGGTTTTAGAGGGTTTAGGCCTATTTTACCCTCTTAAGCTTCATTCATAAATATGGGATGTTCAACTTAAAAAACATTCTATAATAATTTTATTTAGGACCTATGATAACTCCTCTAAAATTATTTGGTCCCCATGTAAAACATCAAGAGAGATATGAACACTCAAAATGCTTATTCAAGTTTGTTTCTTCCATTTACATAGGTCTAAAGTTGTCTTGAGCCCAAAAGTGGATTTATTTATGCTTTACCTACATCCCAATAGCTTTATCACATCTTTTATGACCCCAAAAAAATTCTCTAATAGGTTATAATTCTCACCTCATGTGAAAATTGAAAATGACTCCCCATTTGGCTTTTAGGCCTAGCCATGCCTAGTAGGCATGTCTACACCTTAAAGCCCAAAATGGATTCTCTAGGCTCTGTCTATAAAACAAGAGCTTGAAAACCTCTATAAATAATCTACAAACATGTCTTTTTCCATTGGAACCTAATACTAAGGTTGGAAGTGTAAACACCTAAAAATAGCCACCGATAACCTCTAACTAACTTTTGGCTAGTTTCCACCTAAAACACACTAAATGATGTGAAACTAACATATTAAGGTTCCAATTTTGGGTATGGTATCCCTAAATGGGGAAATTAAATCTATGGGTCAACTAACTTTTATCATTTCATTTCAAGTCAAAAAGCCAAATTTACACCTGTGTGCTCTAGATTGCTCTTTCCTATCAAATATTTTACACAAGACTCATGCCTTTGTTATTTGTTGTTGGAAAAATCTTAAATATTAATATTCATCCAACACATCTAACATGAACTTCCAATTCTAATCTAGTCAAATTTTGGACCAATAACAAGGCATTTTGATCAAATTGAGTAATTTATACACAAAGTGCTTAATCATGCTTAATAGCTAATTAACCCAAATCAAGGCCTAATTAAAAAATCCTTGAAAACTTGTTGAGTACTTATTTTTGGAAATGAATATTAAATATCTACATCATCAAGTGACCTCATTTCTTTGGAAGACCTCCCTAGGCCATAAATGCCACAAATATTAAGATTCATACTCTCCATGCCTCATCAATGCCTTCCATGATGCCCTTCATTCCTCTTAATTTCCCCTTATTCCAATTTCTTGATGAGGATAATTACAAACTTAATTCCAAAAATTTAATTAATCCTCAATCACACATCTCAATCTTGAGATAGATAGTTGAGTTTGATTCTAATTAAATCCAAAAATCTATAAATAGGAGGCCTCACAACATCATTTCTAAGCTTAATTAGTGCAACGTTATAATGAAATATTAGTTACAAAAGCTTTAAGAAATTAGTGTTATAATTCCAAATTGATTCCAACCCAATCCAATCCATAAGCCAAAGGTGCCAAAGAGAGATAGAAGTAGCTAAGCTTCCACTATTAAGGACTTCAAGAGCACAAGCTGAGCAAGCCACTATTACAAAGGCATTTGGAGCATCCAAGGAAGGTGAAGGAATTCTTGTGTTTTATTCCTTAATTTTTAGTTGCATTTGTCATTTCCTTTTGTTAACTAAGTTCTCCCTAGTTTTTAGGCCTAGAGATGTTATGTTATTAGTGTGTTTATTTCATTTTTTTCATTTGGGAACTAACACCATACTAACCATCCTCTCTTGATTCAAATTCTTAGATCACATAATGGCATGCTCGGTGGGACTAGACGCATCCTACACTTGAAGTAAATCCTTTTGAAACTTTAAAAAATTCATTTGATCCTTTAAAACTCTTGTAAATTAATTTTCTACTTTATTTTTCCATTTTTGGTTGCCATAGATTTTACACAGTAACTGACATAGATAAAAATACCATTGGTTACCTAACTTAACAGATGTCAGTCAATAGAACTAACATCGGTTATATCTCAATTTCTCATAACTGCCATTGTTGGTTTTAACTAATGTTGATCACTATGTTTTTCCAAAAACATAGACCCAAGACCTACTTTTTCAAAGTTTGTTGTTTCAAACTCAAAAGAGCTTCAAAGCTAAAGAACATGCTAATAATTTTGCTACAGGACCAAGTGGGAGTTTTACTCAAAACATGTTTAAATAACTTTTTCATGCATAAAATTTGATTAGTAACTTTGTTTT